>CM065717.1:22780079-22785079 GCA_033310375.1 Conus canariensis | reverse complement strand
CTCACAAGAAAGAGAGAGAGAGAGAGAGAGAGAGAGAGAGAGTAGAAAACCCTAATAACCCAACCAGTCAACACCACACAGTCTTCCTCATCCAAAACAAACAAACGGATCAACCAACAAATCGATCATTCCGCCCCCTCCCCCCCCCCCCATCCCCCGTCCCTCCCTACCCCACCCCTCTCTGCTTACCTTGTCCACCCCGAGAGCCAGGGCTGCGGGCGGGAAGAGGGAGAAGACAAGCTGTCCACCCAAAGGGACAGGGGACAGGGTCAGGTCGTGACTCCCGGTCTCCGAGGCAGTTGTCCACGAGGACGGCCGAGTGAGGCTCACGCTCAGGTACAGCAATCCTACCAGGACTGATGTCACGCCGCTCGTGCACCCTGCAGTCTGGTTCGAGTAGTTTTTTTTTTTTTTTTCAGCGGTCAGTAGCGCGCTGGTAACACCCCCGTACGTTTACGCTCGCACATACATTCCGACGCACACACATACGACCAAAGTGATATACACACACGTTTTGCTCTTAAAAACACACACACACACACACACACAGAGCGAAAGAGAGTGAGGGAGAGACACGCATACACAGAGTGACACGCGCGCGCGCGCACACACACACACAGAGAGCGAAAGAGAGTGAGAGAGAGAGACACGCATACACAGTCACACACACACACACACACACACACACACACACACACACACACACACACACGGCATGCGCGCACACCTACAGAGCCTGCACATGCACGCACACAGCATCGTCAAAAGACAACAGAATCCAAGTAGACGAACTGGTCACCTTTGGAGCGCGGAAGAAAACGCTGACGACCGAGCTGAAGCCCAGTAAACTGACCCCGTAGAGCGCCACCACGAGGAAGAAGAACCCTACCCCTGGGCCATCGAGGATCCCTGACAAGAACACCAGCACAGAGGCCAGGGCAGCCGTCACCACCACGATCAACATGTACGTCAGCCACCACGACACCCTGGAGGCAGAACACAACATAATCATATACCATTATACTTTAAAAAAATGTTATTGTTATTTTAATCTGTGCTTTCTCCCCTTTAACCTATTCTCTTCAGTTGCAAAGTGAAGCGACTGCAGGCAGAAATCTAAAAGATTTTTTGAAAAGATATTCAAATGACTTCGCCGAATAACCACCGTTGAAAGAACGCCCATTTTGCTCCGAATTTGACGAAGAGAAGGGATTGCTCGTTCATTTTCGTTGTCCTGAGTGTTGTTTATCTTGCCTGAAGAAGACCTAAGAGGTCGAAACGCGTCGTGTCTTGTCTTGTGATTCGTTTGTCAACGTTGTTCGGCGGAGTCCCTTAAATACTTTTTTTTTTTTTTTTTAATCTATTCTCTTCAGCTCCACTCCGTAGTTTTTCAGTCACGCCACAGTGTGCACCCAAATCGAAGAGAGAATGGATTGTTCGCCCTTTGTTTTTATTATCTTAAACGTTGTTTGTACTGCTTACAGAAGACCCAGTAGGTCAAAACGCGTTGTGTCTGCTTCGTAATTGGTTTGTTCCCTTGGTGGCTCAGAAATTCTGTTTTTGCCTTTAAAGAACGCATTATATCGATGATATATGAAATCTTGACCAGTTCCCATGAGTGCAGTGCTTAGCCACTTACGATGCGTTCCAGCAGTAACTCTTTGACAATTACATACATCCCTTCCCATACACTGTGGGCGCAATGGCACCCACACTTTTACTCAATATTCCATAATTCCATATTTCATACAATCATGCTGAAATTTTATGATTTTGTTAATCAAAGGTCCAAGCATGTGATGCCCTAAAATGACGCAGTTTCGTTTCTTAATACACAAATAAACAAAACGACAAAATATCGTATGAAATGATTGCGTGCTTCAGACACATGTGCATATAGCCAAAGCGGACAGACGTACCTCCCATGCGTGTGTTTGCATACACACACACACGCACGCACGCACGCACACACACACACATACAAAATAACGAAGAGAACACGTCTATTCCATTTTTCTCGGAAACAGCCCGTTGACATGAAGAGAGCTGGGTGAATATTTTCTTAACACGATAAACGGGCCAATATATACACCCGCTGGGTCACAGTCGACGGGTCCAGGTGACGAAAACAGCTCTTTCACAATAACACACACACCATGCTCTCTCTCTCTCTCTCTCTTACACACACACACACACACACACAGGTGCACTCTTTTCTCTCCCTCTCTCTCGAAAGTATCAAAGTCAGGTTAGCGAATAGTCCCACAGGTGAGAGACGATTTTTAGTGTCTGTATGCCGCATGATGTGAAGTAAATATTCGGAGAAACCAATACCTAAATGTTTAGAATCTCTCTCTCTCTCTCTCGCTCGCTCGCTCGCTCTGACACATACATGTTGGCCATATACACACATATATATATATATCTGTATATAGTACAGATTGAATACAGTCAACACCACACACACACACACACCACGCGCACACACACACACCTACACACACTCTCTCACACACAAATCGTGTGCGGTGCGCCTGCACACACGCTTATCTCTCTCGCACACACACACACACATACACACGCCCAAACACACGCACGCGCGCGCACCCCCCCCCCCCCCCCACACACACACACCACACACACATCCCATCCAACACCTCCTCCTCTCCGAAAAAAAGATAATGAAAAAAGATCTGCTTTCATAGCCTCACTCTGTGGGTCGCTTCGTATTAAATGCAGAAGATCCGCTTGTCAAGTGCGGGAAATCCTGATCTACCGCAGTTAAATGCACTGCATTACCTTTCTCAAGTTTGCCGCTCAGCGTCAGTGTCAATGTTGACCATGTTTGGCGGGGATGAAAATTTACCCCACAGGTATATCACACACTAACGCTCGTGTAAACACACACACACACACACACACACACACACACACACACACACACACATGCTCTCTTTCTCTCTTACATACACACACACACACACACACACACACGTGCACTCTTTTCTCTCTCAAAAAAAAATACACACACAGTATAAATATGATGTGCATAAAAGCACACTTTACGCTCAATGTGTTTTGCAAGCACAATTTCGATAAAACGCCGTATATCCTTTACCAGAAAACACAGTCGCTGAGCCCCATGACCTTCAGCATGACCTTCACCCATGTTTTCTTCTCCGTCACCAAGGTAGCAGTGACGCAATAAGCCAAGGGGGTCAAGGCAATCACCATGGAGAGGGAGACCAGGAGCTGGATGTTCGTGGCGCCTGGTCTGAAGACGGACATTGGCATCATCTGCACTTGTAGTGCTGGGGGTTTGAACCCCGAGTCCCAGAATGTCTGAAAAAGAAAGTCCATATTTCCAATTGATATGGACGGCTTTTCTCACAGAGCACGGAGCAGCATCAAAGTGAAACATGACCCACTCACATGTTACCCGTATCTAAGACACCCGTATCCTACATATGAAGACAGATGGATACACGTACACACGTGTATATAACACGGGTGGATCACTTCGTCCACTGGGAGGGCCAGAGGGAGGGGGAGGGATGTGTGTGTGTGTGGGTGGGTGGGTTGTGTGTGTGTGTGTGCGCGCGCGCGCTCTCTCTCTCTCTCCTGGCGCGCAAATGTATCCCCGTCCTTTTTTTTCTTTTCTTTTTTTTTTTTGCTGTCCCAACCTCTGCGCCACCTCAGAGGCAGTGCACCCACGCCGCTCATTCCGACACCCCGTCCACAGCCACAGCCCGGCTGGCCCCGCCGCAGCCCCGGCACTAGCAATCCACAGGGAGCAGTCAATGTCAAGTCGTCAAGAGGCAACCCACCGGAGGAGACACTGCACTGCTGCCGAGTCACTTCGGTGGTGTTCAGTGGCGCCTGTTCTGATCTAACATACGCAGGACACCACCTACTAAGCCCCTACTGACGACAATAATTGCTTAGTCGCGGAGCCGGCGTGAGTGAGCTCTCCCTCCGGAGGGCGCCACCACGTCCGTCCAACGACAGCCCCCCATGGACTCGCCGATATCGGTGACCCCGACGGAAGCAAACCAAGGCCACAGACGTGGAGAGGACATCGAAACTGAGGTCACCATGAGAGCAGGGCATGAAGGGCCACAGAATATGAGACATTTTTTTTAATGCTGATCAATGAGAATGAGTTAAGATGATGTTACGGATTTCCATTTCGGTCTGAGACTACATGACAGGGCTGTACTCTACGCTTCCTTTCATAATATATCCTGGCGTCAACCAGGCCCGAGAAATACAGGCACCTGCAGTGTTGGTCAGGAAATTTGAGCAACACTCTCAGGAACGCATCCATTAAGTGGATGAAACTCGACTGTTGGTCCCAGTCTTCCCAACTGAGTCCGCAGCAAACTCAACTCTGGGTAGGAGCCGGTCGGGGCAGAAAAAACCCACATGACTCTGATGGGATTCGAACCCACGACCTCCCAGCCGGGAGTCCGCGACGCTAACCACTTCGCCACGGCGGCTGGTATGTATCCCCGTCCTAGTGAGGGCCTCTATCCGGTAAGCACACCCTGTCCTGACAAGGTTTCTTCATATCCTGGGGTTAGGAAGTGAAAACGAAAAGTCGCGAAGTGCAACTGTACACTTTTCAGTCACTGAGGCTGCACCGACTTCGAGAATCTGGGATAGCTTTTTCGGTTAAAAAAAAAATCTAGACGCTGACATTTTTCTTCTATAAAGCGACGAAACTGTGTCAGTTTACGCGTCTTTTTCATTTTTATATCCTCATGAGGTATACAAACTGAAACAGTATGTAACGTCGTGTCCTCTCAAGGTAGGCCTTGAAAGAAGTGTGTGTGTGTGTGTGTGTGTGTGTGTGTGTGTGTGTGTGTGTGTGTGTGTGTGTGTGTGTGTGAGTGTGTGCATGCGCGCGCGTGTGTGTATGTACATATGAAAGAGTGTGGGACAAGAGATGTGGGACGAGCAGAGGAGAGAGGGAGGGGGGAGGGGGGGAGGGGGCAAGA
>CM065717.1:22765079-22770079 GCA_033310375.1 Conus canariensis | reverse complement strand
CACAAACACAGGAGTGCTGGGTCTATTCATTTCCGATCCGGGTAAACTGAACTGGAGTGCGAACCGAAGGGCCGGGATTCAACCAGACAGACGTGTGCAACGCCGAGCGTCATTTTTTGAAGCTCTGCTGTCTGTCCACAAATACTGATCCCCACGCATGTGGCTTACAGAATTTAAATCATTCCGCCTCCACGTGCAGACCCCTCTTCGCAGCCAGTGTGACCGGCCGCTGAGGGTGGTTTTTTTTTTCACTGACTAAGGGCGAGTACGCAGCTGAAATAACTACTTTTTGTTTCTTTGCTGTTTTGTTTTGTTTGTACTCCCAGTTCTTATTGAACAGGGAGTACTTTACAATGGGAACGAAAAATGCTGTCTGTGTGTCTGTCTGTCTGTCCGTCCGTGGTCAAAATGTGTTCCACTCGCTCCAGACAAAACTACTGGGCCGATCTTTCTGAAAATTTGTAGGTGTGTTCGTTATGGGTCACGGATGATGCCCGATGTTTTATTTTTCCGTTATATCCGTTACTAACGGCTATAACGGCCCATAACGGTTTTTCTTTTGTATGGCATATCTCAGAAAGTACTTTGCCGATCTTTCTGAAAATTTGTAGGTATGTTCATTATGGGTCACAGATGATGCCCGATGTTTTATTTTACCGTTATATCCGTTACTAACGGCTATAGCGGCCCATAAGTTTTTTCTTTTTTTATGGAATATCTCAGAAAATACTTGGCCGATCTTTCTGAAAATTTGTAGGTATGTTCATTATGGGTCACAGATGATGCCCGATGTTTACCAGAATAGCTGTTACTGAAGGCTATAACGGCCCAAAACGGGTTTTCCTGTTTATGGAATATCTCACGCGTATTCAAGATAAACTGGTAGTACTTTTACATGCTTTGCATCTTGTTTTTTAACACGGTGTGACTGAAAAAAACGCCACCAAAAATGATGATGAATAATGATGAAGACGACCACCTTCAGCTTACTATGAAAAGGATGACAATGGTAATGATAATGATGATAATGGTCGTAATGATGATGATGATAATGACGATGATGATAGTGATGATGATAACAGCAACAGCTGTGGCAGCAGCAGCAGCAGCAGCAACAACAACAGATCAATGTTTGTGACCAGACTATAGACCCAAATCTCTAAATACACATCTTGTGCTCAGTGCACACGTAAGGCGTATTACCCGCAAAACGTATGGCGTAGCACCCACAGTTGCACGCATGCACGTAGGCGCGCGCGCGCACACACACACACACAGAATAACAACAACAACACACACACACACACAGACACACACACACACCAATGCGCGCGCGCTAAAACGCACTAGCGCATCTGGAGTCAGAAGGGACACACTCGTTTAATGCATAAATGTATATATTTTTTCTTAACCTTTTGAACAGGATAAAGTTCTCTATACGGTACATGAACTATGCTATGTCGGCGCGTGCGCTCGAGTTTGAATGGCCCGCGATCGCGTGTGATGCCGTACGCACACAGATTGTGATTGTGTGTGTGTGTGTGTGTGTGTGTGTGTGTGTGTGTGTGTGTGTGTGTGTGTGTGTGTGTGTGTTTTCCTCATTGCGTAAGTGTTTGTGCGTGTGTGTTAATTCTGTTCAGTGTATATGTGTGCGTGCCTGCCATGTGGGCGCATGGGCGCGTATGAGTGTGTCAGTGTGTGCATCCGCACGTCATTTTCTCTAACTACATGTATCGACTCTTGTCTCCGCTAATGTCATGCGAGGGGTAACCTATTCATACGACAGTCTTGAATAAAATTTAGTGTCTGTACGTCAGAGCGTGATTTCCAGTTATTCTGTCCAACAATGAGCATTATCATATATGGCAGCGGGAGGAGGGGGAAGATCCTTAAAGATAACACTGATATTGTTTGCGTTGAAGACGAAGTAGATTTAAAACAGAAAAAAAGAAACTGAGTCAGAGACCAGATTGCGTGAATTTTCTTTTTCATTTCCCTCTCTATCATTTATGCTTATTAACCCATATGTGTCGGGGTAAGCGATTCGCCCGAGTCTGTGAACTTCTTCCTGACTGGTGCTAGGCAACAGCCACTCGGTGTAGTTATTCTGCTGCAGTGCCGTGTCACATGGAAGGTATGACGTCAGCTTTGACTTCCTTGTGGAGGGAATGCTCTTGTTTGGTTTGTGTTCGTTTCATGGTTATGTGTCTGCTAGCGAACGTGGCAGCGCACGCAACTATTGGCTCGGAGTTATACGTACCTCCATGTTTTGTCACGGAAACAAATATTGCTGAGCTAGTTCGCTATTCACTGATAGTGATACATGACGGTTTTTCGGCGTTTTTTCGCCTATCGATCTGTTTTCCTTTCTTTTTTTTTTCCCCTACAGTAACAAAGCCACAAATGAAAATAGTTATTAAAGGAACAACAGATCAGAATCCGTCGGTAGGGTGACAGAGAATTAGGCGAAATTAGGCGAGCAAAGAATCAATGAAATAAACAGGCACACAACTTCAGAATACTTCAGCCTTGTCACAGCTTGGATCCTCGGAGGTCAGACACCGATAACGGCTCCGACACCCGGTGTTCGTGCATTATCGTGCCGCCAGATGAGCGCAAACTAAGGGAAACTATTCACACGGGTGAACGAGTAAGCCGGCTCGCCCCCACTGGGATCACGTGCAGGGCTAAACTAGGACAGACAGACCGGTGACAGATGTCCTCCGGAATCTGAATGGGAAACCCGGACAAGGATTAATCTTTTTCATTGTCCCAGTTTGAGAAAGAGCGCGCCGCAAGTAGAACGTGTTAGAGTGACACCTACGCATTTTTCTTTCTTTCCTTTCCCCTATTTTCTTTTCTTTTCTTATATAACCTCTCCCCCCTTACCCCCCCCCCCCCCCCCCCCCCCTTCCCTTCCGATATTCATGACAGACACTCTAACATATAAACACATGACGGCGGACATATGAAAAAATAACTTTAGTGGTGTACACACACACACACACAGTGTGTGTGTGTGTGTGTGTGTGTGTGTGTGTGTGTGTGTGTGGAGAGAGAGAGAGAGAGAGAGAGAGAGAGAGAGAGAGAGAGAGAGAGAGAGAGAACTGATCAGTTGATCGCATCGTTAAGTTCTCTTGACCATGTGTGCGGATGCGAAGATATACTGTGTTCATGCGCGCGCGCGCGCGCGCGCGTGTGTGTGTGTGTGTGTGTGTGTGTGTGTGTGTGTAAGCCGGGGAAGGAGCATGTGCTTTATGCACCTACAAATACCGACCAAGGAAACGGTAGCATTGTTTCATCACTGGCGATCACTCAACCAAACCATCCATTTTCACTGACCATAGCAGCAGCAGAAATGATAATGATTAGAAGAAGAAGAAAAAGAAGAAGAAGCTCACCATCATATAGATTTAACTTGTTTCAGTGTAATTTCCTTGTCTGTACATGACATTTCCAAAATAACCGTATTCTTCTTCACCACTCCCGTTCCTTCCCAGTCCTTTCATCTCTATCTCTATTTTTCTCTGTCTCTCCCTCTCTCTCTCTCTTATCAATGAGTGCATGACGAAAAGGAGCTATACAGCTCATCCAGGGAGCTGTACAGCTTATCCATTTCGTATCGTCAATAAAACATTCGTATTCACATTCGTATTCTCTCTCTCTCTCTCTCTCTCTCCTCTCTCTCTCTCTCTCTCTTAATGCATTGTAATTACATCTGGATAAACGAGTGTTCTGTTTGCTGATTTTTCTGATGTATCGTCGCTAATTGACTGTTATTCTATGAACTGCTGATATCATTGATTCATCGATGCATTGTTGTTTTTGATTAAATCCCCGAGTAAAACGCAGCATGCAACAATAGAAAAGAAATATGACAATGACATTTCTCTCTCTCTCTCTCTCTCTCTCTCTCACACACACACACACACACACACACACAAACTATCATGATAAATGCGTGCTATATTTAGGCTACTGTTGAGTTCAATGATGGATTGTAGTAGTTTAACAGTAATATACAGACAGTATCTTATACTTCAGAAAAGGAAATGCGATAATGCTCTCTCTCTCTCTCTCTCTCAAAAGAGAGGGCTTTGACTATAAATGAAAAGATAATCACATTTTTATGAATTACAAACATGCCTAACACTTTGGTGCCGATCTTTCAACCCCTATTTACGGTTCAAAACAGGTGCCCACCCTCCTCTCTCACCACTATTCCAGCTTTCCACTGTTTTCTCTGCCCTCCTCCTTCCACCTCCTCTTCGCCCCTCTTCCCCCTCATGCGTTTACGTAACGTTCCCCCCCCCCCCCCCCCCCCCCCCCCCCCCCCGATGGATATCGGGAGAACAGAACAAGCAGCCGGCTGAAGTGTGTGTTTGACTTCCCCTGGCGGTGATCAAACAACGGACGTGTCAATTGTTTCAGTCCACACGCCTGAACCAGTCAGATCCATCCCGGATGCGACTTGCCGCCGAGCGCGTTAACGCTGCCTTGAGTACAGACGAACGGGGAAGAAGCGTGAACGAGGGCGGGAGAGAAGAACAGGATCCAGAAAGGCTGGGGTTACTCTCGAAGCGGATGTTCTACGGTTTTCGGCGAATTAAGGACAGATTAACCAGTTCCCAAGAAATACCTGGAACTGAAAAGGAGGAAGAAACTAGGTAAACAAAAGACCTGGAGAACGAGGAAGGCTAAACGTTGGCCTGCAACCTTTTCAAAGGTGTGCATTATATATTCGCACAATAGATGCTGTCCGTGCTAAATCACGATGTGTGCGGTTTAACTGGGACACATTATGAATGCCTACTTTGTGCATCGGCGACACAAGCAGACAACATGAACTCGGATCGTCTGCACTGGATGAAAGCATGAAGGACAATGTCGTCTGAACAAATTGATTTGTAACAGATACTCATGGTACGTAAAGAGCAATCAGTTTTTAGTTCGAGATAAATTGCTACCCGGCTACGCATTCTTGCTGCCCATTGCAGACT
>CM065717.1:22625079-22757579 GCA_033310375.1 Conus canariensis | reverse complement strand
AGGATTCACATTGGTTATGCTAATTGAGGTTTAACGTCGAGCGCCACGCCAGTCACGTGTTCAGTTCCATTGACACCGAGAAAATAGTTGAGTTTTACGTCCTCATAGCGAAAGCTTTTAGGGACATGTCTTTCATTCACGGTAGTCTTTGAAAATTGACACCGAGATTGCCTGTGCCTTTTGTAGTATAGAGAGGAGAGGGGCGGGGAGGGAAGGGGAGTAAGTGAGGAACTGAAGGGCAACTCCACGACTGGTTTTTATTTCACTGCATTGTCCGAAAAGGGAGGCTGATTTTATTTTCATCCTCAACAAGCGAACACTGCGGGGCTTGTTTGTTTGTTTGTTTGGTTGGTTTTCCCCCCGGGGTAACTCCCGGTTTCATCACTGCCTGCGTTTAAATTCAGCTATGGTGCTACTCCGCATCAAGTTCACTGAGCTTGGAGACCAGTGAAAATCGGGACTCGCATGCCTGCATAAATAGGCAGTTAGCTAGAACAATAAAACTTTTGAAGCGCGGACAAAACAGTGCATTGTACCAGTATTGGTATTTTTTATGTTCTTTTTTTTTTTTTACCATCATTGTGTGTTTTGTGAAGATTGTATTGTACTGAATATAACCATGAGTTGTACGTACAACAGGTGGATCTAGATATGATTTCGACCTCCAAAACATTTGAGCGAGTGAATGAAAACAGCTGTGTACACCAATAGTCTACCTACGATAGTGGATCTAGCATCGTTATGTTCGTAGTATGGTGTTGTTCTGGTGTGAATGTTCGTGTGAATATGATCTCGTCACGACTGAACATGTGATTAAATGGACCCCTTTGTTTTTTGTTTTTGTTTTTCCAGGCTGCCGGTTAGTTAAAAGTTAGTCACATCCACACCCTTCAAATGAGGTCAGTAATATGGCAAAGGGGGTATAAGCTTTCCTATAGAGTGGACGGCCTATCTTGCATCACAATTATACAGCCAAAACGACAAAACGAAAACTGATTATTTAACCACACTTTTCAGGCTTATAGAGACATGACATGTTACAAAACAAAAATCAAGATGGGAAGAGAACAAAAAATCAACCTGAACATGCAAAAAAGTGACAAGCAAGGTAACAAACACCGGCTGACGTGGGGTATGAATACAGGCCTATGCCAAATAGCGCTTTTTTGTTTTTTAATTAATCTGGGCCGTCTGGATCATTTTACATAAGATTTTTTTTAATTACTAATTATGTATTTTGAAAAAGGAAGGGGGGAGGGAGGGTACTCTCCTCTCCCAAAATTCGAATCTTATCAAAGCGAAAGGGAAGAGTGGGGGGGGGGGGGGGGGGGGGAGGAGAAACAGTTCTCTCCCCAAAATTTGTGTTCGTGCGGGAAAACAGGGACAACATTCAGCCATTATTACGCATTTACCTCGACAGGCTTTCTTCAAAAGCCAGGGAGAGGAGAGGGCAGACCCCCCCCCCCCCCTGGGGGGGAGGGGAAGGATGTTTCAACAGGTGGTTCTTGAGGGGGGAGGGGGGAGGTCCTCTCCCTCAGTCGGTCCCTTCCAAAGCTGGGCGCCAGCGGGATTTATACTCGCAATGACGTAGGACTGCAGCTGTAGTACTGAGCTAACACGAACCAGGGTTGTTTTTTTTTTTGCTTTTTTTTTAACTGTGATTTACAGTATTTTAATCGTTTAGGCCCAGGCAAATTTCATCCAAAGAGGCACGTCTTTGTGTTTCAAAATTTTGCCAGGAACAACTCTTCTTGCTGCCGTGGTTTTTGTTGTTGTTGTTTTGTTTGTTTTGTTTTTTTTCAAATGTCTAAATGTTGTCTTCCTATCACATCCAGTAAGAAAAAAATGCAACCCCCACCCCCATCCCCCACCCCAGGACCTTCGTAAACCTTGTCGGCGTTGTGAAGATGGGAGGTGGGGCGGTGTGCGGGAATTGGAAGAGGATGGGGACTAGAGTGGGGAGAGGTGGGGCAGAGGGAGGAGTGTGAGGGGAACGGGAGGAGGGGCGGGGGGAGGGGGGGGGGGGGCTTGTGCGTGACTCGCGGCGGGGGAACTGTCCGCCATACGGATTCTGAGATCCCATTTCCGGATGCGTTGCAGTTTTACAGCTAGCTAGCAATCAAAACAGTATGACAGTCAGGTTCCATAAATAGCGGTCATGAGTGCAGGCCACCCATCCCAGCCATGTGCGTGTGTTGTATGTAGTGCAGCATTGTTCGCCCTTGTTTTCCACTGCATTCCCCCGAGCTTCACCTACTGACAGAACACGGTAATGAATACATTTGCGTCCGACTGATTCGCTACAGTCTCTTAAAGACCCGTTCAGGGATCAAAGTCCAGATTAATGTTTTATGGATATATCACACACAGAGACACAGACACAGACACAGACACACAGACATACACACACACACACACGCTCTCTCTCTCTCTCTCTCTCTCTCTCTCACACACACACACACACACACAGAAAGAGAGCGAGAGAGAGAGAGAGAGAGAGAGAGAGAGAGGGGGGGAATAGACTAGGTGTAACTCTTGTTGTTGATTCTTGAATGATAGTTGTTCACAGACTGAGTTTTGTTGTTGTTGTTGTTGTTGTTTTTCAAAGACCAGCCAAGTTCACGCTGAGCCTATCCCAAAATCGGAACGGAAACAGTTTCAGTTCGTCCCATGCTTACATGGAAGTCTCAGACACACGTGCTCAGTCACTGGAGCCGGATTATCATATGCATATATCCAACCGGAATTTTTGTTTTGCTTTTAATAGAAAAATAATACATAAAAGAAATAGGAGGGAAAAAAACACTACCTGCTTATCATTCGAGACAGAGCATGTCTCACCCACCATCATCTCTACCCCCGCTCCTTCCCCCGCCCACGACACACACACACACACACACACACACACACACACACACACACACACAAACACACACACGCACGCACACACACACACACGAAGGCGTGGGTGGCAGCAAGTGGGACTCCAGGATGAAGCTAAACGTGGCTGGGTTGTCACGCGAGGTGAGGAAAAAGAGGAAGGGAGGGGAAAGCCGGGGTGGAGAGGGAACGAAGGATAGGGTCTACATGTGATGGTGAGCCGCACAATGAATTTAGGCCACGTCACGCCGAAAAGATTCCAGTCATCTCCACCACCCCCGTTGCCGAGGGTAGAAACGGTTCTTTTGTCCAAAGCTGGACGTTATCTGCGCTGCCGAACGTGACCAAAGCAGGACGCGGGGGGCTAAAAGGTATTGTAGCCCAAACCGGTCACATCAATTCAGCCCCTGATGACACGGAGTGACCCCCGGAGTACCTGACAGACTGGCCGTCCGCGAGCCGTCATGACACGGCTAGTCCGTAGCTGAGCAACCAAGGGGTTAACGGCCCTTTTAATAAATACCATTACAGGGTTTTCCGTATCACACAGCCAGCGAGAACATTACTGTTCAAAAGACAGATGTGACCAAATGCAGAGAAAGTTTAAACAACCTAACATGAGGTCATGATGAAAAACTGCATGAAGAAAGAACGAAGACCACATGAAGAAAGAATTAAGACCACATGAAGAAAGAACGAAGACAACACGAAGAAAGAACGAAGACAACACGAAGAAAGAATGAAGACAACATGAAGGAAGAATGAAGACAACATGAAGGAAGAATTAAGACCACATGAAGGAAGAATAAAGACAACGTGAAGGAAGAATGAAGACAACATGAAGGAAGAATGAAGACAATGTGAAGGAAGAATGAAGACAATGTGAAGGAAGAATGAAGACAACATGAAGGAAGAATGAAGACAACATGAAGGAAGAATGAAGACAATGTGAAGGAAGAATGAAGACAATGTGAAGGAAGAATGAAGACAACATGAAGGAAGAATGAAGACAATGTGAAGGACGAATGAAGACAACATGAAGGAAGAATGAAGACAACATGAAGAAAGAACGAAGACAACATGAAGGAAGAACAAAGACATCATGAAGAAAGAACGAAGACAACATGAAGAAAGAATGAAGACAACATGAAGGAAGAAACAAAGCTGCTATCAGGATCTGTCTTTTTCCTTCCTTCTTTACTGGTTATTACTTTATAGTGTCTTTCCTTCTTCGTACCCATCTTCTTTTTCTTCCTTTCCCTCTCTCTCTCTCTCTCTCTCTCTCTCTCTCTCTTTATTCATTTGCTTACTTCTGTTCTAGCTTTCGATTCTTTATCCGTCCTAAAGATGTACCTAATGTAGTTGAGTTTTCAACGTTGAAAATGGATAGTACGAGTGCAGTGACAACTTCAGTTTTTTTTTTAAAGGCTAATTTTAGTGGAAAAACAGTTATTTCCACATCGAAATGGCTAATGTTCACGCGGAATATATGTTTGAGCGTCATTTTAACGTAGGATTTGCTGTTGTCAGTCGCTAACTATGACGTCAAAATAGTTAATTATCACGCGATAACAATTCTTTTCGGATGACAAATAAATGTTTCTCACATGAGATTGGCTGTTTTTCACGTGCCGACCTCCCACGCTCAGATATTACTGACTTTCCTTTCCAACTCAGTGACAGGGTCGTCCTCCCGGGGTGAATTCAAGCGCCTGCCTGTAGCGCTGAGTGCTCTCAAATTCTTCGCCACCAATTGGTTCATTCTGATTCGGCCAAGTCGAGTGCGCGCAACCTCAAAGCGCACTGGACGACTTTGCACAGACTTAACCGATCTGGGAACAATTTGTCCGTTACAGCCTCCGGCTGAAAGGACGTTAATGTCGCCGTCCACCTTCAGCCTGTCCAGCAGTATTTTTTGTTTGTTCGTTCACTTGTTTGTTTGTTAAAGTATAGGGAATGTATCAGGGGGGATAGTCATCTGCGGCAAGTACGCTTCACTGGCTGTTTGTGAATTTGCGGACAGGCCCGTTTCGACAGACGTCGGGTACATTCACTTCGGGTATGAAGTTTGCACGTATAGAGTGTGTAGCTCGTCTTGTTGAGGCGAGCCGTTTTATGAAAACAGACCTACTGGTGATTAATTAGTTCATGACGCCCTTCCTACGTTTGTGTGTGTGTGTGTGTGTGTGTGTGTGTGTGTGTGTGTGTGAGCAGCGGTATGAACAATTATGACTAGAAGACTGGAGAAAGACTGCAGGGTTTCTAAAAATAAGCCAAAATACAGACAACAAAGAAACACAATGCAAAACAACGCCTTTTTTTTCTTTTTTTTTTTGAAGATACACAATACGAAACAAACGAATGGATTTTCGATACGTGCGTTTGTCGCCATCTGAGACGTGCATCCAAGACTGGCACAGCAAAAGCCCCCAGGTACGTCACAGATGAATTTAAGCACGAGCTGTTTTCAGTCAGTTTCACTCAGGCCGGGGTAGAGAGGGGGGGGGTGGGGGGGTGGGAGGGGTCAGTTCTGAGAACCGGAAGTGAATGTCTTTCACGCACGCCAGACCACAGCTGTCCGGCAGCTGAGCAAGAGGCTATACAATGCAGCCTGCAAGTCCCGCTTGCTTTGCTCCCCATTATGAATTGTCACCGACCGTCTTGACTTGTCGTTTTTTTCACCGGTGATCACGGTATCAGCAGAGTTGGTTATTGGATAAACCCCCTCTCTCCCGGGATGCCCCAGTAAACCCTGTCTG
Source organism: Conus canariensis (assembly GCA_033310375.1). Classification (NCBI taxonomy): domain Eukaryota; kingdom Metazoa; phylum Mollusca; class Gastropoda; order Neogastropoda; family Conidae; genus Conus; species Conus canariensis. The sequence goes on along the minus strand of CM065717.1, from coordinate 22,751,940 downwards.
ACGAATCACCTTCGCTAGGTGTGGGAACTAATGAACTGAACCATGTAACAACGACCATTGTAAGTGTCCCGAATCATCTCACAGGGCAGCATGAACAGAGCTTGGATGGACATCCCAGAAGCAGGCCGAAGATGTGCTGCAGTAAATGGAGATGAAGAACTGGACTGGCTATATACGCCTCTGTGACCTCCAGCACCCCGGCCTGTTACATGATGCATTATGACTGGGGGCAGATCATAGGAACGTCGGAATCCCTGAGTCCCAAGCGCCCGACACAGCGGCACTCCGAGTATTCTACACGACGTGATGGGAAGATGGGGAAATACTGATTAATGATAAGTTCAGACCAGTTTTGGTATGTATAATTTGTTTACAGCCCTCGCTGAGGAAGCCTTCAATTAGGCGAAAGCTTAAAAGATACAACATTTGTGGAGTGGGAATGGAAGTGCGGATTTTACTTTTGGTATCTCTCTCTTTGTATTATATATATATATATATATATATATATATATATATATGTGTGTGTGTGTGTGTGTGTGTGTGTGTGTGTGTGTGTGTGTGGGGTGACTTCCAGATGTCCTATTCTTCCAATACTTGTAAGGCAACTTTTGTAACAAGATAAAATAAAAAACATGAGAAACAAAACAAAGAAATATGAATACAGTCATAATAGCCTACTTCGAAAAAAAAACACAAACACTTAATGTAAATTGTTCGTGGTCCACCCAGTGGAAGAGGCTATACAAAGGCTGATATTATTGACACTTAGGACATTGTCACCTAAGAGAGAGAGAGAGAGAGAGAGAGAGAGAGAGAGAGAGAGAGAGAGAGAGAAGAGAGAGCCGAACAAGTTTTATGACTGCAAACATGACAGCTATCTTACATTATGAAATACGAGTTACGGCATACGGTTGCTGCATAGCATGGTGATCGTGGGATACTGGTGATCAGTGAACTAGAAAGTTGTAGTCAGTTATTGTGTGTGAGTGACAGCGCAGGCACTCTCCATTTTCAATTTTGAACCTGGTTATTTTAACATGTGCGGAACTGCCGGTATGTGTGTTAAAAGTTTTGGTTGTTGCAACCCCCCCCCCCCCCCCCCCCCCCCCCGTCCTTTTTCCCCCCTTCTTCTCTTTCTCTTTTGAACAGCGGATTCTGTGTCAGAGGGATTATATGATAGGCTGTCGTGCACAGGCCGCCCACACCTTTAACTCTTGATGTTCTGCGTATGCATATGTTACGAGTTTCAAAATTGAGAAGATTCCACCAACATTGCAAATAACCACCACCGAGGAACCTCGATATGAATTTGCTTCTCTTGTACAACCAACTTTTTGCCAACATTTTCTCTAAAATGAAACCGATCTGTCACAAAGCGCGCATCCTAAATGTATATAGCCCCACCCTCTTCTCCCTGTTGGTATTTTTTATTTCAAAGACAGAAGCGATTTTTGTACGGAATTATGCTGTAACGACTTCCTATGCCTGCTACGTGGGTTCTTGCACATACGCCAACGGAATCCGTGCCAAAGCGGGAGGCAAGTTGATTGTCTCATTCAAAAGACTAGCACTCGCATTCAGACCACACAGGCAAGTTGATTGTTCATTCAACAGACTAGCGCTCGCATTCAGACCACACAGGCAAGTTGATTGTCTCATTCAAAAGACTAGCGCTCGCATTCAGACCACACAGGCAAGTTGATTGTCTCATTCAAAAGACTAGCGCTCGCATTCAGACCACACAGGCAAGTTGATTGTCTCATTCAACAGACTAGCGCTCGCACTCAGACCACACAGGCAAGTTGACTGTCTCATTCAAAGGACTAGCGCTCGCACTCAGACCACACACATACAGGCCTGGGTACTTTAAGCGAGCAGCCCAGCAGCAATGGCAGATTTGTTCTGACTGCACGTGCTGGTGCCTCATTTCTTCCTTCGTTGGCGGGATCACGTGGCTTTCAAGCACAGACGGACAAAAAAAGACAGAAGAAAACAAAACAAACAAAAAAGTAAGATTTGAATCATGGGTTGAAGATTTCCCGCTTCCAAGTGTTGCTATTATCTTAATCCTAGGTCATCTTTCCACTACGGATCTCTCCCCTCATCTTCATGGTCCGTTTGCCTCCAGTCTTCTGTGCCACATCCCCTCCCTCCCATTTCCAGTGGCATTATTTTCATGCCGCTTATTCCCTTCCCATGCCGCTTATTCCCACACTCGGAATTGTCCTATCACGACTCTACCACCAACAGTATACAGAGAGCATTCAACTAGATACACTGTAGTTGTCATGCGTCAACCTGCCACTGAAAGGGGATACTGCATTGCTGCCGGGGCACGTTGGGGGGAGGGGGGGGGGGGATGTCAGTGGTGCCCGTTTGACTCGGTGTAACAGCCCGTTCTTACCCCCCTCTGGACTTACCCCGGGGTAAGTCTGGGCTAGCCTGCTTTTACCCCCGGGGGTCATTCTAGGACTAGCTAGAACTTACCCCCCCAAGATGGAACTTACCCCCCGGGGGTAAGTTTGGGCTAGCCTGATTTACCCCCCCCCCCCCCCAAGGGTCAGTCCAGGAATATTTGGAATCTTCCTCACCCCATCCCACCCTTCAAACAAGAGAGGGTTATTCAGGGTTTTCCTCTGCCTTTTCCCAACACGCACACCCGCCTTTAAAAAAAAAATGTGGTAGCCTGCATATTTACACCGCCTCTGCCATTTCCTATATACAGTCAGTTGGGTTTAGGCAATGTGTAGTTCTAGACTCTTCTCAATAGATGGACCTCCTACTTCCCCAAGCCCCCCCCCCCCCCCCCCCCCCCCCCCCCACACACACACACACCCCGGTTCACTAACAGATACGTATTAACATTTCTCGCGCTAGCTTACACGCGTGGGTAAATATTCGGGTGCGTGAGTACGCCCGTGCATGCGTGGGAAAGAAAGACGGCTACATGCCAATGTGACCAAGTGCCAATGTGACCAAGCGTAGTTGTGACAAAATGTCGTTGTGACCACGTGTCGTTGTGACCAAATACCGTTGTTGCTTCATCCCGGTTTGCCTCTTTAACTATTTTACAGCTATTTAGAGTCTCTTGAGTACCTGTGTACCTTAGCTTGTACAATGCAGATAACTAGTGATCAGTGCCACTGACCACTGGTCATTATGACGTAAATAGATTTTAACTATTTAACAGCTAATTAGTTTTTCCGAGTGCTTGTGTACCTTTTACAATGTAGATTACTTGTGGTCAGTGCCACTGACTACTGGTCATTATGACGTAAATCGGAAATTTTTCACTATTTCATAGCTAATTATAGTCTCCCGAGTACCTGTATACCTTGTACAGTGCAGACAACCAGTGGTCAGTGTCATGACCATTGGTCACATTAATGTATATCAGAGATTTTAACTATTTTTAAGCTAATTAGTGTCTCCTGAGTGCCTGTGTACCTTGTACATGTAGATGACTGGGAGGGGTGGGTGGGTAGTTCCAACTAGTCCTGGAATGACCCGGGGTAAAACAGGCTAGCCCAGACTTACCCGGGTAAGTTCAAGGGTGGGGGGGGGGGGGGGGGGGTAATAATGGGCTGTTACACCGGCACACACAGGACATCACCAAGGCCCGCAAATGACAACTGCTCGGTCGGCTCAGGGTGAGCGAGAGCGAGCATCCTCTTCCTCGTCCATTCCGTGACAGTCATAATGAACTTGCTGATACTGACGTCTTTGATACTAACCCACATGGGCACCAAAAGTCAGTCGACAGTTTCAAGTCGGCTCTGGCAAATGTCAGAAGCCGATAATATCATCGCGCTGCACACCCCCACCGTCGCGCCTAAGTCAGTAAATGGATGTTTTAGCGACGTATTAATCCAGATCCAGATCCATGACCTGACTGATTAAAGAGAACATACCAAAATTGAGGTCGCCTAGAGGGCGTACAGGGCACACAATCAACGTCAGAGCTCTGTGTGTGTGTGTGTGTGTGTGTGTGTGTGTGTGTGTGTGTGGTGTGCATGCGCGCGTGTGTGTGTGTGTGTGTGTGATCATCAGTGATGAGGGTGATGAAGATGGTGCTACACGGTTCCATTCTGGTCAGAGACTACATGACACAGCTGCACACGTTCTCTCCCTCTCAAGACACAGCGGGTCATGGCCAACCAAGTGTGAGTGATACCGACTCCTGCAGCGCTGGTCAGGAAATCTGAACCGGCAGCCCTTTCAGACATGTATTCTGAAGTGGATGAAACTTGTCAGTTTGATTCCGTCTTCCTGCATGAGATTTTGGCATACTCAGCTCCTGCAGTGGTATGCACTAGTTGGGGCAGAACATCTCATAAACAGTGGCATCTTATGGCACTCAAACCAATGACCTCCCAGCCCATTTGCACTAGACTATGGCAACTGCTGTAGCTTCATCATAACACGGTTTATTTTCGTTTGTAGATATTATCGATAGGTTTGTGTGGTTTTGCCATAAAGTTGAGCATTAGGACACAGTTGAGTGAATCACTCTGGACACGATGCTGCCTTCAACTGGATTATACAGCAAATGACAATGGCAGTAATCTTTCCAAAGTGCCAGTGCTACACAGAGGCACAAAGTCAAATGGTCAGTGTTTGCCTGTGGAGCTAAGGGTCGTGTTTGTGGGATAACCTTTTTTTTTTTTTGGCTTGAAAATCCTTCACCAAGCAGTATATGGATACCCATTCAGTTCTGGGAAGATTAAAAGAGGCGGACACACATACTCTCATCTTCCAAAGACAACAACGCACGCACACACACGCACATATATCTACCAACACACAGGAATGGTCCATTTTTACACATTTTAATTTAGAACTTGCATTAACATACAATGTATAAGTAATAAGTAGCTATGTAGTATATAAATGTTACACAACACCTCTGCTGAGACACGCATATTGTTCGATACTTTTTGCATGGTCATATGTTATCAAAATAATTATCTGTTTACACATGTACATGTACAAAAAAATGAATGGAAATCACCGTGAGTGGAATAAAGACCACTCTACAAAGCTGGTCCCCCATTACTGTGGATGGTTTGGAAACAGGCAAGTCAACATCCTTCACTCATCTGATCCTGAGCAAATAACCAACAATAGTCTGGAAGTCTCTAAATGTGGAACCCCTTGATTCCCCAATTCCTTTTTTTCTCATGGGAAAGAAAAATTAAGTGTACAGTTTAGATGCATATGAGCTGCATTTATTACGCCATAAAAACCCAACAAGCTGCTGGCAACAATCTCATTTGAGCTATATTGCAACATGGAAAGAAGCAACAGTAAGATGGTGTTAACCCGGACAGGGGGAATGCAAACTGCTTCATTGTTTTACTCCTTCCCTCGCTCAAAATTTTCTCTAATGCCATTAAAAATGTATACCAACTAAAAAAATAAAATTAAGATAGCAAAACTGATGACATGAACTTCATGTGCAAGCTATTAAGCTTGAAAACAAGCAACAACAACCAAAATCGAAATGCAGAAAACTATGTTTGAAAAATTGGGAAAATTGTTCAATTCCCCGTTCGGAAAAAATGTTTCAGACATATTTACAGTTATGGTGGGCAAAAGGTGACTACAGTCACATGAATAATCTTGGCACATCCGACTTTGTGATCCCATGAACCTCTCTGAAACAAATTCTTTCTCTCAAATCAAATGCAACACAAATCTTTGACACCGCTTCATATTTTGTTACTGTTTAACAAATGTACCACACTGCTACCATATAATAATGAATGGTGTAAGAAAAAAAAGCCAGTAAACTGAAACTGATACAAAATACCAACTAACAAGCAAACTAGACACAAAATGATAACAAAAAGTTGACTGATCTTGTTTACAAACTGGTCAAATAACTTTGTATACACTGGAGACACCGACCAAAGGCAAGCCCAGACAGAGTTTGAAGTAACTTTCAAAAGCAGTGTCACTAACAGTAAAGCAGCAGGTAACAGTCTCTCTAACTACTGAATTCAAACAGGATTAGCACCAGATACAAAGATATGACATTCAAATTTCACTCTACTAAGCTCAGATGCCCATCACAACCAGAATGTGTAAACAAGTGCGACGAACAAGACATCTAAAAAGAAAAAAAAAGAAGTGTTCATGGATATACTTTCCGTCAAAATTGATTCGTCATATCCACACAACACATCCCATGAATCTGTATACCTGTTTTAGCCAAGGAGCTGGGAAAAAACATGCCTCAATCTGTAGCCATCAACGGTGAACAACTTTCCCAGGTTTCTAACTGCCCTGCGTTGTAAAGGTGATCTCATAGAAAGAAAAAAAATCTCAAAAATCTGAGAGTAGATTGATCACAAGCTAACGGTAAAAAGAACACATACTAAGTTCAGCTTGGTGGGATGGAGTGGGTGGAAATCATCTGAATTTCTTTTATTATGCAAAACGGTAATGAAAATTTTGGACAGACATTGTAGAAGAGAAAAAAAAAAAGGAAAAAAATTAACAACAATCCGGTGACTGTGTGCATGTTTAACTGCAACTATCAACAAAACAGAAAGCAGCTCACGTTACATGTGACATGTGCATGTCTTGGCAAAATATGCCATAGAAATGTGGGTTATAACCATAATACTATGTTGATTCCAACCTAATCTAAATTCAGAATATATTGGATAGATGCGCAGGTTTCAAACCATTTATCTGGATTATTGAAAGAATACCCCTCACCCCAAATCATCTCCTCAAAGCAAAAATGTGGAAATATACAACAGAAAATAATTCTAATACAAACTATATTTCAATTACCTAAAGTTTTATTTTTCTGAACCGAGTCTCTGTGTGTGTGTGTGTGTGTGTGTGTGTGTGTGTTTCTTCACTTCTGCATGCAAATCAAAATTTAAAAAGTCGAAATGAATAGCAATCTGTGTCTGTTCTCCATTTTTTCATCGTACACATCAACAACAAAGCACATTATGCCTCATCTGTGGTTGCTTGCCATTCAACAGGGTGGCACAAACATGTACTATTCCTGTGGAATAATCCATTTCAATCACATCTCCAAATACCGGGTCATTATGCAGGCAATGTCACATTCATTCCAAACATTATTCATAGCAAATATTTTCAATAGTGAACAAGCATGGGAAGACAGAAAGGCATTAATATAAACAAAGTAAAGGTAACTGGCCCCCACCCATCCCCACCCAAAAAAGTACTGTACTTATATTAGTGCATGATTCTCCATCTTTTGAGAATAAACATCATGAAAGCAGCAAATCACTCCTGTGTAATGAAATAAATGCAAAATGAATACCATGAAATAAATATTCCTTAAGAATGTCAAACAATGAGTGACTGAAGATGTCATGGACTCAGCTGTTTTACACTACCATCTCTCAATCTTTTCATCTGCCAAGCAGGTACTAGTTCTTTCTGTGACGGGTGACAAAATTAAACAGAACCCCAACCATCATGAAAGAATCAACCTTCCTCATAGACTACACACAAGCAATAAAGCAGTTACCAAAATTTTCTCAAGGAAAGCTCTTCTGTAAATCGTGAATACAGTAATTAAAAAAAAAACCCGAAAAGCCTGTTAGAACCAGTCATAAACTTCAACCATGTACAAAGCCGCTGATTTCATCACTGGAGATTCCCACAGCCTGGTGAAAACGCTGTTGAGAAAAACTCATGAATTTGCAATCCTCATTACAGTATTCTCTTCTTTCTGTCTGCATTCTTCATCCACTTTGCATCCATCGCTCGATGAATATTCATGCTCATCACACCATAAAATCCAGATGCTCTCATTTTCTAACTGGCCATACCACCACAAAAAGTTACAATGGGACATTGATCACGTCACTGGATGGAATGTGGCTGAATAATATAGTCCTATCAAAATACACAATCCAAAAAGGCACAATCATTTTGGACGCAAGAGCAAATGAACATCAGTTGCCATCAAAATGTATAGCACTGCTATTAAAAGCAACACTAAATAAATATTTAACGTTAACAGTTACAACAGTAGTTATTGTGATATGATGAATACACAGCACACTGAAACTGATCCAATTTAAATGAATTTTTATCCACGCTTTTTTCTTTCTTTCATGTTAACTTAATCCTAAGAAAACGCAGGCATTTAGAAAAAGAAGTCTTCTTGTATATTCTTTCTTTTTTTTTCCCAACTTTCCTGTAGTAAGTGGTTCTAGTATGTGGTTGTGTGAAGAACAACTGACTGATGTGATGATACTGTGTATGTCTGAACGCAAATGAACACACATAAGAAAACTATTTACATAGTCCTAGGTGAAGCAAAAATTCCATCCTCCTTTCTTTTCCACCCATTCAAACAAGAATTAAGCACTGCTTTCAGACTCTAATTAGCACAGAAAATGGCAAAGCTTCCGGAAAGGATCTACACAACTACTCCTCAAAATCCTGCCAACATCAAAGAATACGTTCTTGCGTCAAAGTCACAACACTGTACAAAATCCATTATAACCTCATACAGCTTGCCTCTCCCTTGAACCCACCTCTAGAACCTATCACTGTAAAATGAAAACAGGCTCATGTCAACTTCGAAGAAAACACCTCCTGCACTAAAAATGGGTTACACATGCGTAGCTCTGTCTTTCTCCTTTTTTGATTCTCGGTGATCCTTTTTCTTCTTCAGGAATCCAAACACACTGTGACCTTTCTTCTTTTCGTGTTTGTCATCCAGGCTGGCATCAGAGAGGGGTCTACCTCCAGAAGCTCCCGATACTGGTCTCTGCATAGCCTGTCAAAGCAGCATGGACATAAAGCTGTGCAACAGAGTGACCTTGATTACAGATAGACAAAATGCCACTCTACATAATTCTGATTTTATCCATGAAACATTATGCACATCTGCTTCCATTTTTGCCAAATAACAGACTTACATGGTTGGATTGAGTTGTGTGAAAAAACTTTGAATCAGACAGAAATCAGGACAAAATAATTCATATTTTGTTTGGATATATTTTTAAGGCAGCTGTTTCAGCGCTCATCTAAGTAAGGTATCATCTTAAATTGGTCTTTTTGAGAGAGAGAGAGAGAGAGAGAGAGAGAGAGAGAGAGAGAGAGACCCTAATTTAAAGTAAATGAAAATTTTCCAGTGTTCTTCAATGGTGTCTGCCTACAGATGCATTTGTAAGTCCTTGTGAAGGTCTTCAGCAGTTCAGCAAAGAATACTTCTATCTCATTCATTGATTACAGATACAGATGCTTTCACACTTTATGCTTTTGGGAACAAATAGCAAATAACATTTTCATTTCATTTATCAGTTTGGCTAAGACTTTTTCCATCCATAAGGCTGGGACTAATTCCATCTCTTTTATCAGGCATTTCTGAAGATGAAAACTGACTTACCTGTACATCATCCTGTCCATAGTCTGCAAGAAAAAAAAGGACAAATAAAAGGACACTATAATTCGAACAAAAACTAGACATCAAGAAAACTTTGTTTAAACTGTCATGATAGGTATGAGCCTGTCTGACTGAATCAATTTATCCCAGAATATCAGGTCATAAAAATGACACAGAAATGAATTCTTTTTTATTTGCCTTAAGACCTATAGCAACTGAGCCACAATTCTTGTCAGCGATGACTACTGACTCACAAAAGGTAACATTTTTTTGTGTGATTAAAATGGAAACACACAACTCACAAAAGTAACAGCAAAAAGACATTGATTGAGCACAGCATATTTTCTAGTGGACAAAACTCTTCTTTAGACTGAAAAGGTGGGGTAACTGACTGCTGGAACCACACAGTATGTTAAAAGTCATGCAGAAAACAACTTTCAAACTGGCTGTACCTCTCTATGCTAGAGCAAATTACTTATACCAGATGACAGAGGTTCTACGACCATTTCTCTCAAGAAAAAAAAAAGGGATTATAAAATGTCCTAATTCTCACGTCCTAACTTGTAACACACTGTGTAAGTGCAAGCCTAACAGAAAAGACAATTTGCCATTTGTGGCATTCATTTTAGATTTGTTTTGCATGGGATCTCATAAGACTGTCAGAAAAAATGGCTTTCAGCATTTGGTGTTCAGGTGTCTGGGGAATCTTCCCTATGGGTGTCAATATTTATCGCATTCTAACAACGAATGTCTCTTACCTACAATGTGACTGTTACAGCATTTATAAAACTTATGTATACCCAGTATTTTCAACTTTTGTTGATGAAATAAAAAAGAGTCACTGTACAAACTTTACAATGCAGTTCATGTGTTCAAGGTCAATCATTCCTCATTCTTTTAAAGCAAAACACACCAGAGATCAATTACAACCTTTACAATCAATTCTTTCAAAGAACAGGCTTATTTGCCTTAGTAAGCCCTGTGAAAGACATATGAAGAAGCTGGCATGCATAAAATGAAATTCATGCGAAAATGCTCACCTCTGTCTTGATCAACACCTGCTGTACCCTCTTCAAATGATGAGTTTTTATGTCCATAATCTTCATCTGTAAAGAAATAAGAACTAAAGAATATAAACATATGTTTATTTCTGTTACATCTTTCAGCATGTCATATTTCTTTGACGCTCTTTCATTTTCTTCGTATTAACCATATTCTGAACATTTTTTTCACACACACAGTTACATATATACACTAAACATATAAATGTATACACACATACATGTACATACATATTAGTCAAAAGCAACACCACAAAATACAGTCGGCCAACATCAATACCACCCCCCATTCTCATATACATTCAAAAGTTCCTTGTTGCCTGTGGTGCAAATTCACTAATGCAGTATAATTCACTGCTGCCAATGATACACACTCAGATGAAGTTTCAATCTGTGAGTATTGGTTAGTACAAACATCAACTTGTTTAAACTGTCTGCCCCCACCCCCACCCATTGGAAATTACATTATGCCCACCAATTGTGTACTTAGATTTTAAAAAGACCATAAAAGTTTTGAATATGAGGTTGTACATTCTATAATTTACACTTGTAGAGGAAAAATAACTTTGCTAGTGTAGCCGGCTGCTAACAGTGTTGAATCTCATTTCTTTATTGTGTAAATTCTTTAAATCATGAATACCTCAGAACCTATATAGTTGTGTATACGTCGCTGAAGTCACAAGAATTAATGTATTCTATTCATTACAATCGTATTGGACTGAGAAGCCCATATTTTCTCTAAAACTGGTATTTTGACCAAATTAATCTTGGCGCCATTTTGAAATGCCCGACGAACAAACCGTAAATAATTCTTGATTTCACAAAAAGTATGAGAGAATCCAAAGAATCCATGAATGCGCATTGAAAGTGAAGTCCATAAGCTCTCATTTTGTATATCGCATGCCTATGATCTTTTCTGTACAAACTTGCGACTATACGAAATGACTGACGGCGCTGGTCCCTTGAGCAAGTTGCCTTCTTTGTCGATTGTCAGAGTTTTGATCTAAGTTGTCGTTTTATGAAATTCGGGCTTCCCAATCAAAACCTTTTTATTGACTCCATTTCTATGATACAAGCAACCGAAAATATATAAAAATTATCATCCGATGAACCATTTGAACAGAATAACATTTTATCAAAGATCGTGTTAGAAGCACATGGTGACGGCCATGTGGCGATGAAAGCAAGTTGCGTTTCCCGATCAAATTTTAAACGCAAAATTCTCCGCTCTGACGGCATCTTGGATAATGGAATTTATATGTATAAAAAGAGCGAAATGCCAGCTATTCATTTATTACAAAATCGTTTCATACTGTTTAGTATTTTTCATCGAAATAGAGGAAAATATGATGCAAACTCATTAAAAGTGGGTTCATTCTCGGACTTTAATCACCAATAACTTCACACAGCCACAAAATTGTCAAATATGATTTATTGCATTTTATTCCTTGGGTTCTGAGGTTTTCATCGGTATCAAATATGTTTGCATACTTTGAACGGATGGCGAGCTAGACAACACAGAAACTGCGACAGATAGCACAAATTTTGTCATTTACTGTCTTGCGAGGCCTATTTTGAGTACGGTGCTGCGTTGTCTTCTTTGTGGTCCGGGTCGCCTGTACATTTTTGAGGTGCTGCTTTGAGCGCAAGCAGTGTTCCCCAGAGTGTCCCGAGAGAGCGCTCAGTGTGCTGAGTGCTGAGAGAGAGAGAGAGAGAGCTCCCAGGGCTGTGTTCCTGGTTTGAGCTCCTTGTCATGAAACAAAAATAAAAGGAGAAAAACCCTGCTTTGTCCTCTGTGTCTTCTTGACTGGCTGCTGTCCCTTGGTTCCTGCACTTACCATCATCTGCCTGTCTTCACCTGCACACCCATTACCTCTCCACACCATCACACTAGCAAAAGAATTGGTCCAAAATAATGTCTGCCTTATTATTTTGTTCCATTCCAAATAAAATTATTTATTTATTGAAATAAAAAGTATGACAATGCCGGCATTCATCTGTCATGCTGAAAAGGAATCCAAAACCAAACCACAGCACATCCAAAAGCATGGGTGAAATACATTGGTATTCTTGCTCACAAAAATTAAATAGTGATTCTACAAATTTAATAAATTGAGCTTATATAGCGCTCTTCGATGAGAGAAGAAGACTCATCCTCAGAGCACTTCACAATACAGGAAAAATAAAAGTTTCCATAAAGATTGCACAATATTGAGAAAAAGGCATCAAAACAATAGGTCACAAAGCAAGCACTAAAACAGATGCACAAGCCACATCCCCCCCACTCCCCCCCCCCCCCCCCCCCCCCCCCCCCCCCACCCCCTACCGCCGCCCCACACAACATGACATTATATGAGCAATGGTCAACAAGAATTTGTGAATAGAAGAAAAGAACCAACGTCCATCCCCACCCCCACACCCACCCATCCGCCTCCAATTTCGCGAACACTGCACGGGATACAATATAAAACATGCAGAAGGGAGCACCCACACCCACAGACACACACACACACAAAGGGCAAACTCAACACGAAGCAACAAAATCCCACGCACGCTAACGCACACACACGAACGCACACACGCAAAAGCACATTCAGGCACGGAAGAGCGTGTGAACATACAAGAGACGAAAGGATCGAGAATGCATGTGAAACACGCATTAACTCGTACGCTATGTAGAAAGACAAAAGGACTTCTGAAAGAGATGCGTTTTGAGACCAGATTTGAATGCAGAGAGAGTCTGTGAAGAGCGGAGCTGGGAGGGGAGGGAGTTCCAGACAAGGGGGGCTTGATAACTGAAAGAATGCTGGCCAAAGGATTTCAGTTTCATGCCGGGAAGCTTGAGAAGTTTGTCACTGCTAGAGCGGAGAGTGCGAGAGGGTTGGTAAATGACAAGTGTGTTGGAAAGATAAGCAGGCAATGTTTCATCAAAGTGTCGGAAGGCAAGTGTTGCGAGTTTATACTGAATGCGCGCATGAATGGGAAGCCAATGTAGTCTAACTAACAGAGGTGTAGTGTGGGTTCTTTTGGACATTTGGAAAACAAGCCTGGCTGCGTTGTTTTGTATGCGTTGAAGTCGGTTTATAACGACAGCGGGAAGACCGGCAAGAATGCTGTTACAGTAATCGAGTTTTGACATGATGAGGGAACAGATAAGTTGGACAGTCCCTTTCTGTGAAAGATATGAGCGAATTGATGCGATCTTTCTCAAAGCCAAATAGGCTGAACGACACAGGTGACCGATCTGGACATTCATGGACAGCGTACTATCCAAATGGACACCCAGATCCCTCACACTGTCTTCAAAGGGAATTTTGTTGGTTCCAGCTTGAATAGATTTTTCAGAAATGCAATCCAAAACAGAACGAGGTGCTGCCAACAGAGCCTCAGTTTTTTCATCATTTAGCTTGAGCTTATTTTTAAGCATCCATGATTTAACAGATTGGAAACACAGTTCAAATTCCGATACCAAAAGTTGGAATGCAGCAGGCTCAGCAGCGTTATGCAGCTGGGTGTCATCGGCAAATTTCTGATGAGGAATCCAGTGTTCCTCAATGACCATAGATAGAGGTTGAATATACAGAGACTGACAGAGAAGAGAAGGGGGCCCAAAACGGAGCCTTGGGGCACACCAAAGTCCAGGGGAAGGGGAGAGGAGACCTTGCCACCAACAGACACAGATTGTGTTCTGCCAGTCAGGTATGACCGAAACCATTCTAATGCAGTGTCTGTGATACCAAAAGACACCGACAGTCTTTTTAAAAGAATACTGTGGTCGATAGTGTCAAATGCAGCACTGAGATCTAGCAAAGTCAGAAGCGATGCTTTTTTGTTGTCAGCGGACCGAAGGAGACTGTCAGTCACACAAAGCAACGCTGTTTCAGTACTGTGATTCTGTCTGTATGCAGACTGGTTTATTTCATACAGATTGTGCTGGGACAGATGGCGTTCAAGTTGCACAAAGACAACCTTTTCCAGGAGTTTGGAGAGAAAAGGAAGGTGAGAAACAGGTCTAAAGTTTTTAAGTTCATCGGGACATAGGCCATTTTTCTTTAGAAGAGGAACTACCAGAGCATGTTTAAAACATCCAGGAACAGAGCCAGTAGCCAGAGAAACATAATTCTCGTGAGAACTGGGGTAAGATCGGCAAGATTCTGTTTGGTGAGGTTGGTGGGGATTGGGTCAAGATCACAGCACTTTGTAGCAGACTTGGAAATAAGTTCTGAGATGAACGATTCAGACACTGTGTCAAAATGGCTAAGCTTGGGGCCGTTAAATATTTTGAAGTTTGGTGGGCCAGCGTTTTGACAATCCAAATCATGCCTTATTTTTGACACTTTCTCATGAAAAAAGCGAGAAAACGTTTCTGGAAGTTGGCATGGGTCAAGGTTGCTTGGGAGGGGGGAAACTTGAACTGTGCCCAAGAGCTGACCAGCCACTGCATACAACTGTTTTGAGGAGGTACAATCGGCAATAAGGCCACTATAGTATTTCACTCGGACGTTCTTAGTAAACGTAGAGTAAGAGGTCAGTTTTCTTTTGTACTCTTCTTGATGGACAGTCAAACCAGTTGACCTCCATCTGCGCTCCACCTGACGCACATCTTTCTTCGCGTCCCTGACACTGTTGTTTCTGCACGGTGCTGAGAGGCGGTCAGTCACCATCCTGGTGACCAGAAGGGCATGCTGGTCCAGAATGCGGTGCAGACCCATGTTGTAGAGGTCGGCAAGCTGGTGGTCCGGGCAGTCCCTCAGATCACAGGCCACCAGATGCCGTACGTCTGCCTGGAATGCTTTGGCATCGATCCGCTTCAGGTTCCTGGACTGCACCATGCGCTGTTTTCTCTGGGGCTTCTCCATGGCAAGGGCTCCTATGATCGCCTCATGGTCAGAGAAGGTGATGGTGAGCACAGCACAGCTGGACACAACAGTGCAGTTTTCACGCACTATGCACCAGTCCAAAATGTGACCGCACCGATGGGTTGGCTGATCAACAAGCTGTTTGAAGAAGTGGTCACTGAAGAGGGTCTTTAGTTGTTTGACATGGGGACAGGACAGGGAGTCAAAATGAAAATTCAGATCGCCAGCAATCATAATTTCGCCTGAGAGATTTGACAGACGAGAAACCAAAACAGGAAACTCATCAATGAACATCTTGTCCGTCATATTGTTTGATTTGCTGGGAGGAGGTCGGTAGAGACAGACAATGGTAACAGCACCCCTGCTCTGTGGGAGAGTAACCTCCATGGCCTCAAAACACAGTCAAGTCGTCGCACCGACAATGAAGTCAGTAATTGCTTTAAGACAACAGCAATGCCACCACCACGCTTTCCACAACGGGGAAAAGAATGGAATCGTAGCCTTCTGGAGTCAGTTCAGTGATGTGGGCCTCGTCTCCTTGTTCGTGGAGCCACGTCTCCGTCATAAAGAGAAGATCAAAATCATTGTCGATAATGAAGTCGTTTATTAGGATTGTCTTTTGTCTGCAGGACTGGGTGTTAACGAAGGAAAACTTAATAGAAGTGTTTGTGGAAGAGTTTTTGACCGTCTCTGAAAGGGGAATGTTTATCAAGTTTTCAGGATGCCTACTGTTTTTTCCAGTTCTTGTGCCCACACTGTCTGTGACTCTGATCAACACAGGTATGCGACACCCTTGCTTCCGACGACCACCGCAAAAAGGCCGACACTTTTTACGACACCTGTGTGGCGATCGGAAGAAGGGAAAAACACAGTTTTTCCCGAACAGCAGGGTCACAGTCTCCTCCAATGTTGAGAGACAGAAGATCTTGGCGTGTGTATTTCAAGTCTGGAGAAGAAGCATTTGGATTCGTCATTGTTGCATATGAGCAGATATCCAAATCCGTTACAGCGTTGAGTGAAGCAGGAGTCAAAATGGCGGAGAGAAAGGCAAGGAAAAGCACAAATACACAAGTCACTGTCACACGAAAACTACCCATCCAATTTTCACAATTTTTACACCACCAGAACCAGAAAGTCATTACAAACAAACTTATAAAAAATGGTGTATGAAGGTTGATCAAAAAGGAAAAGCTGAAACAAAACACCGAGAGAGCAAATAACCTCAAGCCTGTCAGGCGATGATCACCACTCACATTTTTCAAATTTTCACAGAGACAAATATCTATGTAGCAATCTATGTAGAAATAGTAATTGGAACTATCACTGCTGCACATCCACGGTAATTTTATAAAAATGTGAAAAAAAATGTAATCTCCAGTAAAAAATCTGAAGTTCTTCATCTTTGCTATCTTTATCTCATACTGACGATCTTGTTTCTTTCTGTGTACCCAGAATCAGAAAGTGTGTGGTGATGTCGAAACACACCATATTCTCTTTCTCAAAACAGTAAGCCACATTCACAAATTACTCTCTCACCACCATCATCCACAATAATTCACCTTGAATCAAAATGTCTCTCACCAAAACCATCCCTCAACTTGCCTGAATAGTTTGAAGGGAGGCTACCGGTTCGGTTGTGCCCTGCCCCTGTGTCCTCAGACAAGGCGGACACCCTGGGGGAAGACTGCCTGGGGGATGCCCTGGGCGACTCTCTGCCCCCGTAGTCCCTGGCCTCAACCTCCCTGCTGTGCCGGGCCTCCACCAGCGGGGCCATGCGGGCTGGAGGGGTCTCCGGGGGCAGGTTGGAGGGTGGTGGGGGTGGGCTCTGTTCACGCTGTGGACTCTCTGATCCCCCTCGGCTGGAGTGGTCTGATGGCTCTTGGGCTGAGAGTGGTACACAAGACGTGTAAGGTTTTCAATGTGTGCAATTGGAGAGAGACACAGAGAGAGAGAGAGAGAGAGAGAGAGAGAGAGAGAGAGAGATAGAGACAGACAGACAGACAAGAGAGAAAGACAGAGAGAGAAGAGAGAGAGAGAGAGAGAGAGAGGAGAGAGAGAGAGAGTGAATGTGTGCATGGTGGAGGAGAAGAGGTGCAGTGGGAGTAGGGGAAGCGGAAGGTGAATATCTGAAGGAGATAAAAGAGACCAAGTATGTATGCTACAAGGGCAAGACAAAGACAGCTGGAGAAACAGACAGCTCTTGGATAGGGGAGCATAAGAATGCATGTGTGTGTGTGTGTGTGTGTGTAAGAGAGAAAAAGAGAGATAGAGAGAGAGAGGAGAGGAGAGAGAGAATAGGGGGAGGTGAATGAAGAGTATAACACAATATACCTTTTTCTTCATAGGGCCATGGGCCTTAAAGAATTGGGTTCAGTTACCACAAACATGATATAATCAACAAAGCACCACAGTTATCAGATTTCATGCTACACAAACATGAATGCAGAGCTTAATCATATCACAGTTTATCTGAATTTCAACACTTCAAGTGAGAAAATGACTGATTCCATAAATCAAGAATATGAAACCTAGAGAGAGAGAGGGAGAGAGAGAGAGAGGAGGGGGGGGGGGAGATAACCGCTAAAGCAAAACATCAAAAGAATAAAATGACAACAAAAAGAACTATAAACAACAACAGCCATAGCAATATTACTAAAAATAATAGCAGTATTATCGACAATACTGTCAACACTACTTCTAATAACAACATCAGGGATGTTGATGATGACAACAAAGCTGCTAGCAGGCATTCTATAAGATACATGAGAGAGAGAGAGAGAGAGAGAGAGAGAGAGAGAGAGAGAGAGAGAGAGAGAGAGCGCACAGAACTTTCTTTTTAAATCAAATATTAACATTTTTACATGATGTCAACGGTATACAGGATAAAATAACCACATACAGAGAAACAAAGTGAGAGAGAGAGGCAGAAAAAAGAGAGGCAGTTTTTTGTTTACTACATACTGGGGGCAGAGGGGCCAGATATTTGAAAGAAGTAACTGATATTTTGTTCATTTTAAACACTCTGCACAGTTCAAATACATATTTAACCGTTTCAAGACTAAATTAAAAATGAAACGAGGTAGGGAACAGTAAACAATAAACAAGTAGGGTAACTCTTGCTCCCATAAGAAAACCTAACACAGAGTAACTTTTATTAAAGACTTACAACCCCTTTGTCATCACAGCAATGACTTGGCAAAGATTTGGACTGGGGGGAGAGGGGGTTGAAGATGAAGAAAATGGGAACATTAAATTAGTAAGATTTCAAGTTCCCATTTTCTTCATCTTCAACCCCCTCCCTTAAGTCCAAATCTTTGCCAAGTCATTACTGTGATGACAGAGGGGTTGTTGGCCTGTGCTTGTTTTCCCCCACTATTAGATTGTTCGTCTTTGTATTTGTCTGACTTTATTCAAGTTTAAAAGGCTGTGCCAGTCTTGAATAAAAGTTACTCTGTGTTAGGTTTTCTTATGGGAGCAAGAGTTACCCTACTTGTTTATTGTTTATCGTTTCAAGATTGTTGATCAACTTGAATTGTCTACAGAGAGAGAGAGAGAGAGAGAGAGAGAGAGAGAGAGAGAGAGAGAGAGAGAGAGAGAGAGAGAGCACATAGAACTTTCTTTTTAAATGAAATTTTAACATTTTTACATGATGTCAATGGGATACAGGATAAAATAACCAGAGAGGGGAGAGAGAGAGAGAGAGAGAGAGAGAAGAGAGAGGGGAGAAGAGAAAGAGAGATAAAGAGAGGCAGTTTTTTGTTTAGGGGGCAGAGGGGCCAGATATTTGAAAGAAGTAACAGATATTTTGTTCATTTTAAACACTCTGCACAGTTCAAATACATATTTAACCGTTTCAAGACTGTTGATCAACTTGAATTGTCTACAGATACACAAAGAGAGAGAGAGAGAGAGAGAGAGAGGAGAGAGAGAGAGAGAGAGAGACATGGGGAGATGAATGACAGAAAGAATGATCATCATCATTGCCCACCGCTCCTCTCTGAACAAAGGCTGTCAGCAACAGTCCACCAGAACCCTAGGTCCTGGCCCTTCTAGGAGTTTTTTTTTTGTAGGCCCTGCTTCTGCTAGCCTTGTGGGTTCCATTTCAAGACTTCATCTACTGATAACATTTGTTTCCTGGAAGTGTGTCCAGTCCACCTCTATTTTCTTCTCTGGTCAACAAGGCATGGATGAATTTTCCGAGGCAACTGTTGATAAACATCTTATTGGTTTTCTTCACCATTTTCTATATTTCAGTTCCTTACAACATGAGAGATGCCACTTTGGAATTGTATGGTGTGTGACGGGTTATCTGTGTTGTGCTCCATATGTTTTTGAGGTCAGGAATACTGCGCCAATTCTTGTTCTAACATCAGCAACTATGCTCCTCTGAATATCAATGACACCGCCTGGCTACATGAATGTTCCAACCTTCTAAAACAAGCTCCCATCCAATGCAAATATGTCAGTGCTTAGCGCTAAGTTGATCTTCAGGACCTTAGCTTTACTTTCATAGATGTTAGGCCAGCTTGTGCTGAAGTGGTTGCTTGCTCTGAGGTCCCACACTGCCATCTATTGGTAACTGTGGGACAGTAGTGCCAGGTCATCTACAAAGTCTACGTCATCCAAGAGGGTCCAGGGTGTCCACTGTGCTGTTTGTGGCCTTCATGATTCACTGATGACCAAAACAGGAGAGGAAATACCAAGCAGCCTTGCTGCACTCCAGACTCAGCTCAACTCTTGGTGAACTGTCCTCCAGGGATCAATTAGCAGTTCATTCATTTGTAGGATTTCTTAATCAGGTTGACCTGTGTGAGTGGTGCACCACAGCGTCTCATTTATTTCCAGAGGGTGTATCTATTCATGATATCTAAAGCCCTCTCAAAATCTACAAAGAAGAGAGGAATCCCATTCTAATGACTGTCCACTATAATGTATAATGTGGAGATTTGGTCAATGCAAGATCTGCCTTGATGAAAACCTGTCTGCTCACCTCCTAAAGGCAGGTCAACGTCTTAAATGTCTAGAATGATTCTCTTTAAGACTTTCACAGGGACTGACAGTCATATGATTCCTCTGTATCTGGTACAGTTACTGCAGAGCTTTATTGGGCTCTCTTCAGTCTGGTGGTATCTCAGCCTCCCAGAGCTGCTCAAAACAGGGAATACATTTTCCAGACAGCTGTTCATGTATGCCTTCAGTGTTTCTGCCGGGATTTGCCTGGTTCTGCCACCTTTCCGTTTTTCAGCTATAGCACTGCTTTCTTCACTACTTCCTTGATGGGTTTGCTGAATGTCAGGACTCTGTGTGGCTTTGGATTTGGAGAATTCAGCAGCTCTTCAAAACATTTAGCCCATCTCTTCAACCACTGCCATGACTTTTCCTTCCTTGTCTGTTACTGGTTGTTCACTGGCTCTACTCACCTCTCAGCATCTCACTATTGTCTTAACGTTTCTTCATATGTCCATGTGCAGTTCCTTCTGCTATGCTGTTGATACAGCCGTGCCTTATCTTCATTTCTCTGGGTCTACTG
Organism: Conus canariensis; assembly: GCA_033310375.1. Classification (NCBI taxonomy): domain Eukaryota; kingdom Metazoa; phylum Mollusca; class Gastropoda; order Neogastropoda; family Conidae; genus Conus; species Conus canariensis. The sequence continues at coordinate 22,731,096 of CM065717.1, read as the reverse complement.
TATATTCTTCTTGTGCACTCATCTGGCTGCCCACTAGACAGTTTTTTGGTTCATTCTAGTTTTCTTTTGCTTTCCTCGTCTTCTGCAGTGTTTCTCTGCGAACATGTCCTTCTGGTGAAATGTCTTGCGGATGATTACCTTCCAAAATGCTGTACATCTCTCTCTTTTATTTCCTAAAATATTTATCAAGTTCAATGTCTCCTTCCTTTCATTCTTGCAGCACATTAAAAAACTTGTTGATGAGGGCCAGTCCGTAGTCTTCTTTAGTAGGTTAACGCTGAGCTTTTGTCTTTTGGTTGAGGTGATGTCCATCTACACTTATGCATTCTGTGAGAGACATTGTTTCCTCCAATGACCAAACTATTCAAGGCAAAAAAATTCTCTTCTCTTCATTCATCTCACAAAGACTGACAGAGAGGCTGAGGTTTTACATCCTGGAATGGACAGTAATTGTATGAAATAACAACAGTTTGAAGCACTCTGAACAAACAGTAAAAGCCACCGCGCAAGGTCAAGTGATCTGCCAGGAAGCACAGGACATTACACCAACAAGAAACTAAACCCAGCTACAGCTTGGCAATTTCAAAGCACACAGCAGAACACCCAGGAGATTCGTAACACTGCCTCACTTTACATACAGTGTACATCACACAACACCTATCATTTATACCTGTCAAAACCAAACTGTCAGTTCTATGAAACATCCTTATGAATCTAATGGGAACTAAAAGGAGAAACTCTGGATCTAGGTAAGAAATTAGAGAATTTAGTTAATCTCTTGAGCAAAAACCGATGAGTAAGGAATGTCAATCAGTTGTATTCAGCATATAAGAACAAGATCATTAACAGCAACAACAACTACAACAATGATGATAGCAATAATATTCATGACAAGAAGTGACAACATTGTCAAGAGAATTATCCCAAAGGCTACTCAATGTAGAAAAAAAAAACACACAATGAAATAGGGATTTGTTAATTGCAATAGAAATGACATGTTAAAACACTTGACAATCAAAAGTACTGTAACTGAACGAAATCTGATTTCCATATTTGACCAAATATACTGCAAAAAGTTTAGTTGTTGCAATCTTTGTGACAAAGACAAGAAGAAGAACAGGGAGAAAAGGAAGAGGAGAAGGGAAAAAAGGAATGTAAAGAACAAACATGGGACAGGACAACCTTCAGATCAAGGTTATGCCAAAGGACAAAGTGGAAAGGCAGATGAGACATAACAGAAAATGAAAAAAAAAAGGAAATTTATTTGTACCATGTGACCAAGAGAATACCTTTTTTTAAAATCCTTGACTAGAATGTCTTGGGTAACAAACTATATATGAACGCATGGTCAGGACAGGAAATAACGCAGGGAGCAGAATATCAAAGCAGACTAACAACAGAAAACAGAGAAACAAAAATCTTGTCCAGTCTGAAGTTCAGCAGATCCCATGCTTCTGGTTTATCTTGTAAGCAATGCAGAATCTATCTAACTACTGAATAGCACAAACCAAAGTATGCCTCACCCTCACACTGAGCATTCTTCCAACAAGCAATGTTCAAAGCATAACAACATACAAAAGAGCTCTCTTGTCGTTGTCTGTCACCCTCACACATGTTTTAAATCAAAATTTCCAGATGAATGACTGGAATATGCCAGCAGCATGCATATCTACATGGCAATCAGATGCTTAATCTAATATTTTACATCTTCTCAAGATATACACTTTTGGTCTATTCCTTGATCTGATGATGAGGTGGTAATTGTTAGTACTTCATTTCATGTTCATCAAAAACTAGCTGGTAAAGAAAAAAAATCAGTACGCTTATCATTCATAAGAGACAAATGGTGAGAAAACAAAAATTTAAATGTCTTCACTCGTAATTGTGCCGTTCTCAAAGAGCAGATTAAGCCTTTCATTGCCAGCTGCGGATATAGCTGCGGTTCATGATTGTGAGTTATCTCATCCTGTCAACATGAAACATATAACAATTATATTCTCCATTCATTTTCCTTCAATAAAATGTATACTTTCGTATACTTTAGAGCAATACTTGAATTTTTGGTGAATGCTTTTTTAAGGTTGGTGTTTTTTTCCCAAAAATTATTAATAGTTCTGGGAGTCAAAGGGTTAATTAAAACTGGAGATATCGTTATTTTTGTATGTTGTATGCTATTTTCACAATTTCATAACATAAACCAATGTTCATGAAATTAAAAAAATCAGGTCATGCACAAAAACTACCATGCAAGGAACTGCAGCCAATCATTATCATCTGTGATCTGATTTTTTCCCCACATATACATGAGCAACTGAACTCTGAAGGTTAAACGTTAAAACAAAAAAGAAAACGAAAAAAAAAAAAAAAAAAAAAAAAAAGGGACTCATTGCTTCCAGACTCCATTTCTTACACATTCAGCATATTATTGGTGAAAAACCCAAACAAATGAAAACCTTATTTTTCAATTCCCTGGCACCTAATTTTACAACTAAATTCATCAACATGTACAGCGCTAGAGCTTAATCATGTTCTACAGATCAATACAAAATGTCTGGTATTGTTATTCCTGTGTACAACTTTTTACAAGATGTTAAAGAATGCAAGAAGAACGTGGTGAGATAGTCCACAGCAGCAGTCAGGCAGAGCAAGTCATCAAGACTGTCACTGTGGACATCATATTTGTTAGATTCTTGCCATACATCTTCACTGACAAAAATCTCTAGGCAGTGAGTCTCCATCTATTGCAGTCTGCCATTTCCGGCACTTCATGGATTGGACTGATGGGAGAGTGGGGCAGAACTACAGAGCAACATTTAGAAAGGCAGAACACGTGATTACATGAAACAAAGAACACAGCACCACTAAATCACATAATACAGCTTCAGTACCTTGACTCATATTAAGACTAATCAGCTTTCATATAACCCCTTTGTGCCTCAAAAGTATAACTTACATCTTCCAAAATCAATACACAAAACAACAATTCTGTTATTTTAAAACAGATTAAATTTGACCAAACATGTTAAGATAAAAATTTCACAAGAAACTCAAACGTTCCCAAACCAAGGAGTTGTTAAAGGAAAGAGAGGAGAGACACAAACCCAGAGAACTTCACAGTTCAGTCCATACTGCCCGGCATATCAAACTGAAAAGGGCGCAAGAAATGGCAAGTCCACACCCACCAGCACAAAGAGGTTAAAACGACAAGCCACCCTCAGAGTTATAAAGCCAGTTTGTTTTCAATCTTTTCATACAACACATAGATAATTCTGCCGTTTACTATCTGACGCAACTGTCACATACTCTGCAGATTTCTTCTCCCTTCAATGGTTTGCTCATGAAACAATTTCCATGCAGAAACAATTTCCACACTGGTCATTTCGGTGGTTGAAATTATGATTTTACCTGCTTGTGTTGATTTGTCTGTAACATTATCCTGAGAAATGTGAATATCTTAACTGAACTTGGTGTACAGATGGAATGTGGCCCTAGGGCAAAGGTAATCAGTTTTGGTGCTGATCCCTGGTATAGATCTAGATCAAAGGGAGCATCAAGAATCCATTCATTTCACAAGATTATCACAAATTTCACACTGACTATGGACACGTTTGAAGTTACTTTTGAGAAAGATGATTATCTATAAAGTAACATATTTTCGTGGAATAAAATACTTTCGTGTGATGTGGATGTTCGACGTTACAAAATTTTCACATCCTATTATAAAAAATACATGGAAAGTAAATCAATCAACTTGTATCTTACTATTTAGTCTGTGTCCATTATTACTCCCTGTGGCGGAAACTGATTACTCATGAAGGGACTTGCTCAAAGGTGGTTATGAAAAAAAAAAAAGAGCCTACTAACTGACCATATTGTTTGTTTTTTTTCACCCATGTTACAGTTTACACACAATATTCTTTTTGTTTATTTTGCCTTCTGTTTTAGAGTGGATCTGATTAAACGGCTGATCCTGGATCCTTTTGACCATGATGCAGGTTTGTGCTCTCAGAGTGCCCTCCTGATCTAAACTGCTTTCCTCAGAGAAGAGTCCTACTGTATAGCTGCTCACAGCTACCTACTGCTTCCTTTCCTTTTCTCCTCGTTTCTTCTTGTGTTACAACAGCAAAAGCCTTTTTTTTTAGAGCAAGCTCTAGCCTTCACACGAGGGTGGCCTGTACAGAAAACAGCAATGACACAAGCACAGCAGCCAATCAAAACCAAGAAATCAGTCATGTGATCATCACCTTCTTCCCCACCCATTGAGTTCGCCTCAATTTCCAAATTGGCAAACATTTCTGGCTCCTCTGTAAGGCAATCAAGTCAAGTCAATACAGGGATGAAAGTGACAAGTGCTCAATGAAAACTGACATCAACAGGAAAGAACAAATCATTCAAACAAAAAAGAAAAGCTGAAAGCTTTCAAAATGACACTTTGGTAAAAAGACATTGCATCCTTTTAAAAGTTTTTGTTTCTGCCCAAGAAAACTGATTAACGAACTATGATGAGCAACTTCACAGAATTCTTAAGTTAACCCAAGTATATGAAATTATTGTTTATCTGATCTTTTTCTTCTATGCCAACTTCCACATCTTCTTGCGCTACTCATTCTGGTTCCACTAGATACAGCCGTACCTAAAATCATCCTTGCTCGGTCCCAGTGATGGCAATGCCTTGGGAGCAAAAATTATCAGGTTGTCATGAGGAGAACGCTGCATGGCAGTAGTGTTTTTTTCATCTCATGTGGAAATTGGAGGTAAAACTTAAAAAAGAATTGCAATATCTTTGATGAACTGGGTATGTTAATGTTCAAAACCATTAATAGTTAAGTGCTTCAACGGCTACATACAGTACGTGTGTGCAGGTTAATGACTGGCGGATCTATCAAAATGAAACAAGTTTCTCAGTTCATGTCAAACCAAATGACAAAGCAATTTATCACATCATACTTGCAAGGATGCCCATTCCACACTATCACGCAAGATCAATCCAGCTCTGAGCATGTCTCTCATTCAAATGTCAAGCCAATCCAACTTTTAACGTTCAGTTAACAGTCCCAGGCCATCAGTAACAATGTTATCAAAGGCTTTGGAATATAACACTCTTCAACCCGTACAATGCATATGAAACCATTCCCAGTTAAACAAAACCACACAGCTTTTAACGAAACACACTTTTGACTTGACTCATACTACCTAAGGAACTACATTACACAGAAAACAGTTTCACAACATTATGCGAGAGGAGTGCTAAGACAACAAGAGCAACTGCTTGACAAAATGAAAATCTGATTAATGTGATTCTGGCTACCATTTTTAACAGTGATGGATATAAGCTAATGGTGTATTTTGTCTTGTCTTTTTGGTCCATCACTCAATGAAAAAAAATAAGCCACTAATCTATACACAAAAGATAGCTATTTCAAGATGGTACGGGAAAAGAAACACCACTACTATCTGTGTACAAGTGACAAATGACACAGGCTAAAAGCACAGAAAGACGGGATGCTGTGCTTACCAGCATAGTACTGAATCTTGCTCAGCCAAGTACTCATCTCCTCAGGGGCATGAAACTCCAGCAGATATTCAGCACCATCATTGAGATGTAGTCTGAGGACGTTTGGCTTCTTGGTGTAGTCAGACGCCACTTCACTGGCACAACGGTAGATATTGAGGGGAGGGGCGGCACCCTGGTTCTCACTGAAAGCTGCATGAACACAGAAACCCAACCAGAATGGCATTATTAGATAAAAAAAAAAGAGAAAAAAATCAAATATAAAAAAAAAAGAAGAAAAATATCTTTTTACTTGCATTTAATCTACTGACAGCAAACCGAACATTGTGACAATAAATGATGTGTTCTAAGACATATCAAATTTAATTTAATTTAAAAAAGACATTAAAAAAAAACAACAGAAAAAGAGGAAGTACATGAGGTAGAAAGAAGAGAACAAACATGGGGAGTTTGTATTATACTCCCTGTTTGGCTAGTATACTTACCATGTCAGACCATAGCATTCCACGGCAGTTAGTCAGCTCTGCCAGGCTGAGATTTTTTGTGGCTAATGCAGTGATAAGACCATCACGTGACACCCACACTACTTCCGCCAGGGAAGAAGCCGGTGTAAACTTCCTGTTCCTCATTTAACGAGGCCTATGTGCAAGGTAACCCCGAGAACCATAGCGCTAGCGGGGAAGGTAGGGTGGGCATTAGAGTCTGACATGGTAAGTATACTAGCCAAACAGGGAGTATAATACAAACTCCCCATTTTGGCATCATATACTGTACCATGTCAGGCCATAGCAGAATTCAAAGGAATCGGAGGAGGGCTTAGTGCCCTAATGGTTCTTGGGGTTAGCAGAGGAATAGATATGGCTGCGTTAGCCGCAAAAGAAGTCCCTAGAACCATCAGCCCTGGTCATGCGGACATCCCTAAAATAAAGGCTTATGAAGGGATTTTCCGGATGCCAGTAGGCTGCCTCCAGGATGTGGTGCAAGAGGACAGAGCGCTGGATCGCTGTGGAAGTGGCCAGCGCCCTGCCCTCATGGGCCCAGGTAGATAAGACGGGGAGATCCTTATACGCCTGGGCGTAGGCCGATCTGCCCATCTTGGAAGCATCTAGAGAGGACTGGGAGGAGCGCCTGGGGCACGGGGTTCCCAGTAGCCCCGAATGGAGCCAGCCGAGAGCCTAACGAAGAAGATAGGAGCGATAGGAACTACCTATCTGAAAATTGGAAGGCCAGACGGAGGAAGAGAGTTGAGCCCAGGAGGCCATCTCTCCCCTTGGAAAAGGGCTCACCCTGTGGGGGATTGGGAATGGAAGGAAGGCGTATGTTATGAGGCCAGACCGGGGGGTGGGGAGGATGGGGGGGGGGGTGGGGGTGAGCGACCCTGGGCCTGAACACTGTTCCCCACTGGGCTGAGGGTTAGCCTGCTGAGGGTCCCTTCAGTGAGGAGGAGGGGCCCTGCTATGTGTGTCGCGCAGAGGGTGAATCCCCGCACGGCAACAGTGGAGGGGGGCCTCTATTCGGAGGGAGAGGCTGAGGGAGCGAGCCCCCTTTCCCCGCAAGCCTGCCCGCTTCCACTTCAGAATGTTGATGTGGAGACGGGCCGACTGAGCGTCCCACACTCCCGAGGTATGAGGGTTCTCAAAAAGGGGAACAGCCCGAGTTGGAGGGGTAGTGTAGAGGTTGAACTAGTGTCACTCTCCATACCTGTCCACTTGAAAAGACAGGAACACGAATGCACGTGTATCAAAGATACTGAGCCATGCGCTTGTGTGGCCATAGTCAGCATGAGTGTGCTGTTTTGAGCCCATAGATGCCAAATGAGGCGATCTTTTGCACACAGAACATAGAACATAATGTTGTTTTGGGGGTCCTTAGCAACCAGTACTGCTTACCTTGACCCAAGATCCTGAAATGCACACCTTCCTCACATGTCGATTGCCATGAGCACCGACGGGAAAATGGTGGATTAAGTATCGCGTCTTCACGCGAAACGAGACTATGGAAAACTAGGACAAGACCTTGAGAAAAATCAATACTTCAAGGCGAGCGTCGTCTGCTAGGCTAGGGCTGTTTGTCGGAACCCATTGCGAGCAGATTTCAGTGTAAGTACAGACTGCTTCCAGTTTTCTGGAACCCCGATCTTGCCAGACGAGACGTAGGTAGCGTCTGTGAGATGGGAGTATAAGGATGGAGTCCCCCATGGGCGACTCCCCCAGTCACCTCCGGGACCGTGTCTGCTGGCCGAACCAAAAATTCTGCTGGGGATGTTTCGGTTTCGGCCTAGAGGGGATATTAAGGCGCTTGGCGGGCTGTGTGGTGTGGGCAGGTGACTGCCTGGGATAGGGTTTGAGCGGGAGTCCGTCTCCTGGTGTCGCAGTTGAATAGTCGCTGAACAGCGACTGGTCCTGCCCAGGGATGCACCGCAAGGCCGACTTGAGCGCCTGGAAGAGGTTGGACCGTGACAGCACGGCCTGAGAGATTGGCCTGTGATAGCACAGCATCTCTCACTGCCAACAGGCAATTAAAGTGACTCCTGGCTGCGCTGTCCGCCGCAGCCGAAAGGTGATGCGTTATCTTGTTAATAAGAAAGCGCATCAGGGGGTCGCCAAACAGGCTAAAGTCTGTCTCAGTGTCGTCAGCGTCTGAAGACACAGAGGCAGTGCCGTCCTCCTTTGACCAGAGCTCCTCCGCTCGCTGCAGGAACATGTCAAGGAAAGCATGTCCCGCGGTGGTGTGAAGGATACCAGTCCTGAAATCCTGTCCACTCCGTCAAGTTCTTGATAGAAACAGTGGTGGATGTGGGAGGGGGGAGGTTGGGAGTGAGCCGGAGTCGGCAGGGAAAATGGCAATATCCCTGGTGACTGGATTGGCCGAGAAGAGGGAGAAGACATGGGGGCCCTGTCGCGGTCCTTGAGGAACACTCCTACTGGAGCCGCGTTAGGGGCTGACAAGAAGTCGATCCCCGGCGGAGAGACGGCCTGTGCACCTCTGGCGAAAGATGCCGATCTGTCCCACAAGGGGATGAGGGTCTGGGGGGCGACTATCCTTGGCCGTGATCGCTGGGCAGGGGGGCAGGGGGGGGGGGGGGGGGCCCGGCGTAACGGCTAAAGGAGAAAATGTTGTCAGAGGGAGGGGATTCCATAACAACAAGATCTGGGCACCAGCTTTCCAAGATGGAAAGGTCACCAGACTGGGGGAGGGAGTCCTCGACCCAGTCCTCAGGTTGTGGGTCAGAGTGTTCCTGAAGGGGATGTTCAGATCCACCTTCAGGGGGCCAGGACAGGGGTGCGTGGGAGTCCCGCCCTCGTTGGGTAGTGGGGGAATACGAGGACGGGTCCCTGGTGGCTCCATACTCGGCGGGCAGACTAGGGGATCGCCGATCGGACAGCGCCCAAGAGGGAGAGGGACCCAGGTCGATCCAGCTGAAAGAGGCCGGATGCCACATGCGACCGCAGATGGGAGTCAGAATGGGTGTCAGCCCTAAGCCACTGGTTCCTCTTGGGGGCATAGAGCCACCGGTCCCCGGGGAGTATGGAGGGCTGTGGCGGCCCTGGGGCAGGGTTTCCTCGGGGACCCGGGTAACCTGGGGCACCATGGGGTGGGTAGCGAGAAGGCGAGCTGTCTCGTACCCGCCCCGGGGAGAGCACTGCCTCCTGCGTCTCCCCAGTGTGGTCCGTGCCGGCCCCCTGCGTGGCAGGGTGGCCGGTGGGTGGCATGGTAGCCGAGCCCCCTGGCCGCGTGGAAGCGGACTGGGATAGCTGTGGTGACGAGTCCACCTCAAGGGACGAAAGGTTACCCCTAGTCCCGCTGGTCGATCCTCCCCCCCAGAGGAACGGGACCGCGGACGTTGCCCAATTGGGGAGCGAAAGAAGTCCGCTCCCCAACGTCCTGTACCCCTAGGGGAAAGTGCGACAGTCGATCGGGGTGGATCGACCGTTGGGGGTGAGGGCGCAGATCCGACCTAGTCGATGCCTGTGTCCCTGACCCGGAGTTGTGGTCAGGGGGGAGACCCACCAAAGACTGCCCACAACCCCTCCACCGGAGTGATGACGCTCCTCGTGTCCGAGTGGTGGCTGCACCCGGACACGGTTGGGGGGAGCATGATGGGACAGCGTGACGGTAGTGGGGGGCAAGCTAACGCCACGAGTCTCATCTGATCGAGTGACAGGTGGTGATTCCGGCCGCGAGTTGTCACCCATGCCGGTCCGCGCCTCGGCAAGGTTCCCCGGGGGCCGAGGGTCGCGGGACGCAGCCTGATAGGAGACAGTCTCCGTGTGCGACCGAAGGCGAACAGGCGATTTGGCCAGGGAGCGGGAAGATTTTGAATGGGCAGGTCCTTTCAGGGGAGCCTTGCCTTTGGATTTCTTGACAGTCTCGAAAGAAAAACAGTTGGCAATAACGGCCGATTGCCTGTTCGCCTCCGAACGCAACGATTGTGTGTCCGCCGGTCGGGCAGAGGAGGTATCATAACGATGGTCGCGCGTCCCCTGCGCGGAACCCTCCTCCACACCGGCCGTACGCTCATCATAGGTGCAAGCGGATTGTCTCCTGGAATCGACACACGGGTCCTCCGGGGCAGAGAGCGACTCCCGAACAGAGGAGCGGCTCGACCCGTTAATGTCCTTCACCATGTTGGGCACTGGTGGCGAGACAATCACGGAACGCACGATCGCAAAGAGGAGACAAAAAGGTGGATTGAGTGATAGAAAAGAGCTCAAACCACCTCGTGAGGGGCACTGGAAGTGTGGTAAATGAAGATGAAATCAATAAAACAACAAAACAAGCAAAGAAGCAAACACAAGGCTATCTTAACACAACGGCAAAGAAAAGGCGAGACAGAGCACAAGACTTATCTTGCTTGGACGGCAGGCCAAAGACTCTCGATCTACCTTGTAATAATGATACATGGGGTAGTAATAAATGTGCACACGTTGGTAGATCAAGAGATCGTGGAGACACCCAATCTACCAGTAGTAATGATATATGAGGAATCGATAAATGTTACTAATGGGGTACTAATACGTGTGCACAAGTTGGTAGATCAAGAGATTGTAAGACACTCACTCTACCTGTAATAATGATAAATAAGGTACAGGAAAATGCGCCCGGGGGAGCCGTGTACCGCCAAACAAGGTACGTGCGGTAAGGCAATATGGCGGACACGCCAACCGGCGTGGCACAATCCAAGATGGCGGATCGATTGGCCGGGAAGGGATCGATCGCCAAGAGTGGCGCGCAATGGCGCGCGAGAGTAAAATACCCCTGGTGTACCTTGTAATAATGCTAAGGAGGTACTAATAAATGTGCACCAGTTGGTAGATGAGGAGATCATAAGGACCATCGATCTACGTGTGATAAATTAGGTACAAATAAATGTGCACCAGTAGGCAGATCAAGAGATCGTACAGACACTCGATCTACCTGTAGTAAGGATACATAGAGTGCCATATTGGGTACAAATAAATGTGGCCTGGGGAAATCCCCGTACCGGCAAGCATGTGCGACCGAAAATGGGCACCATGCGGTGAGGCAATATGGAGGAGACGCCGACCGTAGTGGAAAAACGAAGATGGCGGGTCGATTGACCGGTGAGGGTTCGGTCATCGAAAGAGAAGCAATGGGCGTGAGAGCAAAATAGACTAACACGCTGAAGATATACGAGGAGGCCGAAAGGCGACTCAGTAGAGGGAAATCTGAGTAGAGGATCTTGGATAACAAATGCTTATTTATTGTCATAAATGAAAGACGGGTGATTAGCCTCTAGCTTTGAAATGGCTTCATCTAAAGTTACGTCACCAGCCTTGACGTCAAAATTTTGTTTCATTTTTTGCCTCACCCAGATTTGAAGTCAGATTCAGGTGCAGCGCTTATCACAAGATACACTTCCAAATGTTGGCAATGCGCTGCTGAGTTAGCATCCCTAAACGTCATCGTAAGACGAACTCCTCTTTTTTTTTCTCTTCCTTAAAACATCAGCCATCATGTTTGATGGTAGAGATGTGTGTACAAACCCGATCGACCGAACTAGACGAGCGATCGTAAGAAAGACGATCAGGAGTAGTAGAACAATTGAAAGAAGGCGCTAAAAAGGAGGAAAAACCTCCATAGAGTGGACAGGTAGGACGAAAGAGGACGACATGCAGGGGTCGGCTGGAATGGGGGGAATAAAGATGGCGGCTTGAACGACCGGCGAAGATCGATTGTCGAAGTGAATTTACCAACAGAGTGTGAGGATAAATAAAGCGCCGAGATCGATGGGAATCGAAGTGGGAGAGAATAAAGAGAGAGGGGGGAACGCGTTACTATCAGGGAGGACGCGTTAGAACACCGGCGAGTAAGGGCCGAATGGAGAACAATGGAGTGAAGAGAAATCGTGAGCAGTCACGCTGTAGAGCGTGAATAAAATGAAATAAAACGCCATCCATAAGCCTCACGCGGCAATTGTACCCATGGTCTAACATAAATCACAACAGAACAAGTAAAGAAGGCAAGCACACAAGCAATCTCCACAAAAACAGAAGTATAGGCGAGACAGAGCAAAAAACCTGCCCTTGTTAGGCAGGAGGCCGAGGTTGAATGGGGAACAGGAAGTTTACACCGGCTTCTTCCCTGGCGGAAGTAGTGTGGGTGTCACGTGATGGTCTTATTACTGCATTAGCCACAAAAAATCTCGGCCTGGCAGAGCTGACTAACTGCCGTGGAATGCTATGGTCTGACATGGTACAGTATATGAACATTTAATTCACCGAATTATCCTCCTCAGAGTAAGGTGAGTTTTCTGACTTTGGAAAGGTATACTTGTTAAACCAACTGAATATGCTTATGGAATTTAACACAAACCTTACCAGCAAGGACACTTTCAACACAGCCTTAAAGTGAGATAAAGTTTTAAATGACAATGACCAAGAACAACTCTAAACATGCAGCATTAGCTATGGCCATTTCCTCATCTTCTCTGAGGTAAAGCATCCTGCTGGCTCATATAGCCATGACCAAAACAGCAACCAATGTACATTGGTAGACAGACACTACTAACAATAACTTACATTCCCTAAGCCTTATCTCAACACACTCAGTGCCTGAAAAATACTTACAAACTACAAGCAAACAAGAACACACAGAAACTACATTTGTACAGGTAGTCATGATCAATTGTGTAAAGAAAAATACATCAACAAAGTACAGAAATAATTTACTGAATCCAAATACAGTCAGTCAAGTAATCAAGTAATATTGCTTATAGCCCAGCCGACCGCAAAGGGCCACATCAGGGCTGTCACCACGTTGAAGTCAACTCACAAGTCATTCATTCACACAACCCTGTAAAATACACTTTCAAACAACACACCGGAAATTTTGTTAAAAATCTATCCACTGTAAAATCTCAGATCAGATGAAAAATGTTAATCTCTTTCAGAAATTCAAGATCACATCAGGTGGAACATCTCTGAACAAGGTTTTCATGGAGCCTGCTGTAAAATGTTTATGTCTCACATCATGCAGGTCCCAACACTCTAAAGGAATATGTTTCACAGTCAGTCACGAACACACACATGATGACATCTGACCTTCCTGGTCCTTAAAGAATGTCAGGAGCTGCCCATACAGCACAGTGTAGAAGGTCTTCCAGGACCGGATGGTGGCCTTCTTGCCCCCACTCTGGAGCTCCTGCTTGCGATCCACATAGGCCTGCAGGTCCGCCGGGGGCAGGTTGTCTGGTAGCTTGTACTTGTCCTTGAAACTCCGCGTCCTTCGCCGGATGTTGAAGCTAGGGGTGCGCTTGGACTTCTTGTCCGTTTCCTTCACCTTCAGGAATGATTTGGACTGATAGGTTTGGGGTTATTTGGGAAGTGGAGGTATGGGGTGGGTTATATTTGAGCAGTTCTTTGGTTATCATCAGATACAGATATGTGTGTGCAGTTTGAAAAGAAAAGCACAGGAAACAGCTATCTTCATTGGATGACTGAGCCCAGACATTTAGAAGGAACTAAGAGAGACTGCTGTGCGTGCCTGCATATCTACACATATTTCAGTCTGCCATGTTCTTGCATATATACGTAAAAATGAAATGTTTAGAAACTAAAGCAAATGTGTGTCTATAATCTGCTCAGCTACCCTTTAGAACACAGATAATACAAACTGTGAACATCATAAAACCACAGCCATTAACTCATAGCCTAACCCTTTAGAACACTGATAATACAAACTGTGAACATTATAAAACCACAGCCATTAACTCATAGGCATACTCACCTGTGATACCTGATCACGTTTCTGCGAAGGACTCATTGGTGGAGATAGGCCTCCCTTCTTGATGAGCGTGGGCGACGACGAGCGGGCCGCTTCTTGAGATGGTTCTGGTGCCGCTGTCGGCACAGGAGGAGGGGCATGGGGGAGCTGAGGGGCATCGCCCTCCTCTTCCTCCTCCTCAGACACCACGTCAGGGGCCGGCACTGGGGAAGGACTTTTAGGAGCTTGCTCAGGTGGTGGGGGTGAGGACGGCTCCTCTACTGAGCTCTGTTTGAACTCTGTCGCTTTCTGCAGCGACACTGGGGACAATGGAGCGTCCCCTTTCTGACGGAAGCTGATGGCGCGTCGGACGTCGGTGCTGCCGCTGCCGCCTGCCTCTGTCCGGGGAGCGATCTTGATGCTCTGAGAGCGCCCGATGAGATTCTTGACCGTGGAGCGATCCAGTTTGTCATCTAATCTGCTGAGCAAGAGCGTTTGAAACACAGTAAAGTGCCTAATATAAACAACTCGCTAACATGAATTCTGTGGACACAATTCAGTGAAAGACGCAGAGAAGGAGGATGAGTGGGTAGTGGGGAGGGGAGAGCAGGAGTGGTGTGGTGGGGAGGAGAGAGATGGAGGGAGGGAGGGAGAGGGAGAGAGAGAGAGGGGGGGGAGGGAGAGAAAGAGAGAGAGAGAGAGAGAGAGAGAGAGAGGAAGAGACAGAGAGAGAGTGAAGATAGAGAGGATAATCTTTATTTTCAAGATACGTAATCGAGTATATGCTATTCTTCATTTGGTCCATGCCCTTCAAAGGGGCAAACAATGAAGAGCAAGTAAAAACTGAAAACATTAAAAGAGAGAGAGAGAGAGAGAGAGAGAGAGAGAGAGAGAAAAGAGAGAGAGAGAGAGAGAGAGAAGTAAGAGAGAGATGAAATAACAAGCAAAAGTCTAATACAAAAACAACCACAACAAGAGACCAAAAAATCCTCAAGCATGCCAAATAAGTCTCTTTCAAATTAAATCAACAACTATGACAGAGGGACAGAAGACAGGGGGACAAGAGAGAGAGAGAGAGAGAGAGAGAGAGAGAGAGAGAGAGAGAGAGAACATTGGAGACAATGTTGACACAAAGAAAACTAAAGTCTCTAACACCAACTAGTCTCTAGTCTAAGAAGTCTCTAATTACTTTTCTTCTATCCCTATCTCTGTTCAAATATACAAGGCAACCAGAAGATCAATACAGAAACATTCCATTATACAGCAACATAATGAAAATTGTAATGTAATGAAAACGAGTCTTCTGCTCCAGGAATCACGTCATATGTGAATTATTCACAAACCATAAAAATTACGAAACATAATGATCTTAAAGTAATTGTCAAAAAAAAACCAACAACAACAACAAAAAAAACCCTCAACAACAACAATTGTCTGTTACTGACTTCTTGTCATCCTCCTCATCGGCGCCGTCTTTGCGTTGCCTTAACAACACCTCCCGTGCCTTACGCTGCTCCTCCTCACGCTTACGTTCCTGTGTACAGTAATACAGGGCTCAAAACAGGTAACAAAACAGACAGGGAGAGAGGGACAGTTTGAAAAGAGAGAGCGAGAGACAGAGAGAGGGAGAGAGAGAGAGAGACTGACAGGGGAGAAGGAGGGAAGAAATAAGACAAAGACATATGGAGGGGGGGAGGGAGGAAGAAAGAGAGAGAGAGAGAGAGGGAGAGAGAGAGAGAGGGAGAGAGAGAGAGAAAGAAAGAGAGAGAGAGAGAGAGAGAGAGAGAGAGAGAGAGAGAGAGAGAGAGAGAGAGAGAGAATAGTTCTTCACCATAACAAGCAAAAAAATCAATCACTTAGGCATTTTTTTCAAAAATGATATAACTTTAACACAAAAGAAAAGTGACCAGAAGCATGATGATTAAAAATAATACAATGTTTTGAATCCATTTAACAGAATTTCCAATTTTATCTTTTAAGTTCACGTTTTATGTCTTGTATGTAATTTCCTTTTAAAATTTATTTTAAAATCTATAACTTCACAATGGGTGTTACAAACAAAACAAGCGACATTCTCTATATCTTCAGATGCTTCCATACAAATTTACTCCACATATATTCAACAAAAACTCTTACGCATTACATTTTAGATTTAGGGTTGCAAAAAAAGAGAAAAACTGTGTATAAATTGACAGTTTTGTCTTGAATTAACCATCAAAATTTACAATGTACAAAATCAACAGAAAACTGCCATTTGAAATTAAAGAAACACTTTCTATTAACAACAAAAAAAAGGACTGTAAAGAGTGTAAGCATGCTCACTCTACAAAAGTTGTTTAAGAACCCAACACCGGAGTTACATCCTCGGTGAACTATCACAGCAAAAAATCAGATCGACTCCCACGCGAAACATCGCCTTGGTACCTTATAGGGCGTTGTGCACACACTACCTTTCAAGCCCCATTTCTTGCAAACCTTGCCTACAAATCACTTTCAAAAGCCTTTTGCTAAAGCCATTTTATCCCATGACCTCAAAGCATATATTAAAACAGCTAGGTATACTGAAATAATCAACATTTCTTGTAAATGATATGTGATAGGTGATATGATTGAAAATGATCTAAATGGATTGGGAAAAACGAATGTTGTACAAAGTATTTGCACATGTTAGTTTTTGGTATAAAGTTGAAATGGTAATGTGCATTGAATGCCACATACTCCTTGTGAACAACAAATGATTTGCTTAATGATCTTGACTGGTAGGATAACCAAATAGTAGAATACTGTATTTTCAACTGACAGATCACTCATTTGATGAAAATGAATAAATATCGACATTATTCTAATATCCCAGGTAAACACATATGCAGATCTGACTGTGGACAAACACCACTGGGTGGTTTGCGCATGCATGTGATCACATATGCATGTTAAAGATCCTTAATTCATGTCTGTGTGGAAACATGAACATTTAACCACCTTGTTCTAAGGTATCTTGGAAGGTGATAGGTGCTCTCAAGCATTCCCTTATTAACCATGGGAATTTTGGGGTTTACATTTAGCAACAAGCAACTTTTTCATGGCTGAGAACAAGTTTGACATAGCACTCATATATCATCTTTTGTTCTGATGGTATGATGATCAAATGGTTCAAAGCTATTTGTAGGTACTAATGAATGATGTGCCTATTTGTCAAGTCTATGGATACAGAGATATGCTACCATTTAGCCAAACGCAAATCCAGAAAGCCTTACTGAGTCAAGCATAAAGTATTTCGCGCTGCTAGTGCACAATAGTCACTCACACCTCAACAAAGCTTAGTCACTGCACCGCATTCATCTGTCTTTTATGATTATGCTGAAAACAAGGAGGAAACAGAGAACTGACAGAGAAAAAAAAGGACAGAAACAAGGCGAGGAAAGACCTAAATACACACAAAAAAGAAAATGGAATGAAGAAAGAAAGAAAACTAACACACACATGCACTCGAGCACAAAAACACATACAGATATAGATCCAATTTCCCTACCACCATAAACACATGCGAGTTATTACTCTACATAACGAAAAACGTTAAACGATGACGAGACCCTTTTCTCTTCTTTTCTTTGTAACTTGCTTGAAGAAGATAAATCTCAAAGACATTTCCGTTCTGTACAAATTTGTGCATGTGTGATAGTTTGACATAAAAATCTATACAACAGATAAATAAAGAATACAAACAAAAATGGAAAAATTGTAAAGAATAACTAGAAATGACTAAAGGGAAAAGACCCATCCAGATCAAGGGAAAGTATCCTTATAGTCCCAAGTTCTTGCAGCTGGTCCATCCTCTTTCACACCACTAACTGAATACCAAAGAGGCAACTATGACTAGAATATGCGTGTCATATTTTCCAAGTCAATGGACTGAAACTGACCTGTACAGGTTTAAAAAAAATCCCTCAAACAGTACAAAACAAAAAAGCAGCATTCGAAACAGTCTTGTAGTAAATAAACACACACACACACAAAATGGGTTATAGAATATGGTACAAATCACAAATGAGACAAACACATTCCCAAAGTTTTAAAGTCCACACTCACACACACATATAGGAAAGAAAAGAAAAAAAAAGAAAAGAAAAAACGGAGCAACAAACTGTCTTGACACTTCTATACTATGGGTTAAAAAGTACAATTCCATAAGAAAGTGCCACTTCCAGCAAAACAGGCATTCCGGGGATTTTCAATATAAATTCAGCCTCAACTGTACATCAGTTACACTTTTCAAAACACTGATTTGGTGGTCTGAACTGATTTCATACACGTGGCGAGTTTGGCTGGATGATGGGAAGAGAGTGGAGGAAGGTAGGAGGAGAGGTATGTGAGCAAAGGTGTGGATGAAGGATGGTACAAGAGGAATGAAGGTGGGGAGAAGACTCATAACTTCAGTCACTTGTTCTGTGTTGCATGTACATAGCACTGCAAGAACATGGAACTTGCTCTGTGATGTGTCTAGTATATGTGCATGCTTGCAAGAACACAAGATGCACAAAAAAGGGGTGGGGGAGGGAGGTGGAGGGGAGACATTGTGCTTGTCCTGGAGCTTTCTTTACTACAGGTAGGTCATACTACTAGTAAGTGGGGATGCTTCTTCTAGTCCTAAGCCTGTGTGTGTGTGCGCGCGTGTGTGTGCATGTGCATGCATGCATGTGTGCTCTTCCTTTTTTTCTTAACTGAAAATTTAACCAACAATGGCCGCTTTTGATAAAGAGAGAGAGAGAGAGAGAGAGAGAGAGAGAGAGAGAGAGAGAGAGAGAGAGAGAGAGAGAGAGTAAGAGAGAGAGAACACAAGTATGAGAGACAAAGATACGAAAGTATCTGAGGAATAAGAAGGGCATGTTTGGGTAACAGGTGTGTAAATGCATTGACAGTTTTCAACTGTACACCGACTAATATGAGCATACTGTCCATGTTCTACTCCTGTGCTGAATTTCAACAACAGCCTCAAGAAAGAAGGCTTCAATAACCCTTTCCTGTGAAGAAAGGTGTAAAATTTTCATTGCCCACACTTTCAGCACATTTTGTTTGACATAAACGGCTCCCAAAGTTGAGTGTAACAGATGCCATTCAATCAAGCGGAATAAAGGGATGTCAAATGTGGAAATGTTTGAGCTAGCTTGGTTCAGCAGGTGAAACATCCTCCCCTTTCTTTAACAACAAATATTTTGATGAACGACTCTACCCTGAGTTTCTTTTTAGTCAAGGAGGAATCACTGCGTGGGGACTAGTCCACAACACTACACAAAATCTCTCAGCCATGAGGCAAAAGTTCACAGGGGATACAGACACCCTCTGAAAAATCTGAAGTGGAGGCAGGCTCACCTTTGCTATTGGGAACTAGAAGCCTGCATTCTTGCTTCACTTCAATGCGTGCATTTCAGGATCTCTGATCTGTATCCGATTATTCCCAATGTTTTTGCAAAGATCTTTCAAATGTTTGAAATACAGCTGGACAATTACGACTCCTCTCAACATTTTCCACCTAAATCCACATGAAGGTACATGACATGATTTCTTCCCTCCATTCTACTGTTTGCATGAAGCCAAATAAAACAGAATGCATATGATTCAGAATGCTATTTAAAAAAAAAAAATTGAAGATGATGAATAACCTTGATCGGATCCATGACCTTCAAATCTGTTATCTGGTTAAACCAAAGATGCAGAACGTAAGAAGGATTAAGGTATAAGGAAACAAGCAGTCATGCAGTTAATATGCACTACAAGATCCAGTCTCACATATACCACTACCTTCAAGGGGAAAAAAGTGAGAAAAAGCAACAGACAGGCAAGCCCAACAATCCAATACAAAGATATGAAATTAAATGCAAAATCCACCAAATAACACGTTTGGGGTTAAAGTGGTAAAGGTCACATACAGCCCTCTGTGTCTGAAAGAGAGACAGGCAAAATGAGTTAGCTTCAATACGAAAGAGTCAAAATCATGCTATTAGCAACATGAAATAATTTTCATGAACCTCTTTTCTTGCTCTCTTCACTTCCCATTAATGCCTTCATCAACTGACATGGTACATCACAAAATAAGAAAGAGGAAATTATGACAAAATGAAAACAAAACAGGTGAGCATTTGGATAAAAATTCTCATGACAGATCTGGAACTTCTGCTGTCATTGGTCTTGCTCATGTACATTATTATTTTGTGACTCCTGATCTAGAGGTGCAACCAATCAATACACACATGCATATACAGAACAAATCTTTTAACATCCAGCAAGCTTTCAATACATATCTGATACAGCAAACTTACAAACTTCAGCTCTTCAATGGATCACATATCAGCAGAAATGACAATACACTGATTTTTCCTTTAATTTTTTTTTGCAGAGAGAGACAGAGAGAGAGAGGAGAGAGAGAGAGAGAGACAGACAGACAGAAAGACAGATGCAGAGAGAGAGAGAGAGAGAGAGAGAGAGAGACAGAGACAGAGACAAAGAGAGGCAGACAGAGAGAGAGAATTCAATGAAAATGAGATGGACGGACAAAAAGTGAAACATATGTATTAATACGTAGTCTCTATACTACACATGCACTTATGAACTGTTGTTTGTGCATGTCTGTGCAAGCATGTATAACTGAAGGTGCATCTGTCCATATGAGGGCTGACAAAGACCCAGCTGAAAAAAAAAAAATGTCAAGAAAATGATACAAAAATACATACACTGGTCATGCCATTTGAATCGTTAACTGAATGATACAGAGAAGCCTTCACCATAGATTAGTACAGTTGCCAAGGGGGAAAAGAAATAACATTTGTTCATGTATTTAAATAGACCTCTATGTCTATGATACAGCAACATGTGTATCACTAAGATTCTGAGAAAGATGTTGAGGAAAGAAATATGCTCTAGTGGTATCTTTTATCACTGTGGCTTACTGAACTGACGGCATGTCATGGGCAGTAAATCTAACAGCACAAAGCAATACACTTGATCAGACCTGAAACCTAGCAGACCAAGGAAAACATTAAGATGCAGAAATCTGCCTTCTGGAGGAATATCGGTGTTTTGCACACAGACTTTTCCCTCTAAGATAACCTTGTTCTAAATTCTGCCAATTTTCCTGTCAAATCAGCACTGATCTGCTGCCAAATGGCTGACCATATTTTCCAAGCTATGCCAGGACTCTCTCTCTCTCTCGCTTTAGTATTTGACCTGAAAATAAAATTCCTGAGTTTGTAAGGAAGATGATGAGAAACTGTTCTGTTATAAACGCAAATGTGCACCAAAGATGATGACATGCTGGTGCAGACTGTGAAAATGTGTCAAGTTGTGGTCAACACACACAAAGAGTGTGAAATAACACAGTTTCCCATATGGCCCAAGTGGAGACCTCACAGGCTATAAAAGATCTTGACAACTGGGCAGAGACATGAGGCTTACCTCCAGAATGCGGTCCTGCTCTTTCTTCCGTAGATCATCCAGACGATCACGTTCTCGTCGGGCTTCATCTTCAACCTGTTGCTGCTGCTCTTTTAACTTCTGCTCAGCAAAAGCATTCTTCACCTGCAAAATTATCATGTGTTAGAACGGACAGTTTTATCCATCTTCTGTTTGTGAAGTTTGTGAACACATGCATTGTTCATTCTGATGACACTTATTTTTGTATTGTCTGAATGAAGGTCTGTTACACATTACGTCCAAATGCTTATGACTGAACACTGGATTTTACATGCCACTGTAAAGAACACATTTTTCAAGGTAGCACATGAGTACAAAAAACACTGAAAACAGACATGCAAAGATCTACATTTATAAATATTCCCTCTACCTTTGGATTGTAGATAACATAGTGTTCTATTCCATTCATCACAATAAGTACATTATTTGCCTCCATCTCATTTGATATTCACCTTAACCAGGTCAAATTGTGCATCGTCTCCTTTCAGCCCTTTAATGAACTTCTGTTTAAAGAAAAATGCTCATTATTTCCATACTTTTTGTACAGACTAAATTTTAACAGTTAATATCTTTATTTCAAGCCCTGACAGCTATCGGTTTTGTGTTTCATCAACAACAAAAAATCAGTGTGTTCTGTTCTATGCCCAGTCACAGATGTTATTATCCTGGCCTCTGTAGCCAGACACCATTTCTCCTTTACAGCTTTTCTTTGCCAGTAAGTATACACTTCGTCTGAGTTTGTTAAACACACACACAGACACACACACACACACACACCGCTATGCTTTTCATTACCTTCTCATTGCGGCGAAGGGCATTCACTCTGTCCTCCTGGGCCATCACCGTTTTCTCAAAGTCAGCATGACGGCGTAACAACTCTTCCACAACCATCAATGGACTCCCCAAACTTCCTCTCTTTCAATAATGGCTCACGCAGGTTCATCCAAGCCTCGATCTGCTCCATTTCATGACGCAGTTGCTGGAAAAGGTTCAAATCTGACATGAACTGTTTGCAATGTTTGTCAGTCACTAAATGACTGCTCCCTACCTTTAATCCCCACCCCACCCCTCAAAAAAAAACCCCAACAAAAACGAAGAAAACACAGACACAGACAAAACACACACACTACAGTACACTATAAATGCACATAAACTTGTACAGACACACACACACATGAAAATGCATCTTCCATCCTGCCAAGCACATTTGACCTTGAAATTAAAACAAAATATTTCACACAATTTAAATTTGTCCTGGATTTGCAGCAGTGACAAAATACACTTGGAAGCACACAATGTTGGGCACAGTACAAATCACAGTCTTGGCTGTAATGGTAACAGTTTCTAACGAAAACTGCACTTCATTTTTATCAACTGTGGAACATTGTGACATTTGTCATAACATGCCTTTCTTCCTTGTCTTTTTTTACATAAGATTTTTCAACCACTATTGATTTTACAACATGGAATTTTTTTTTTTTTTTTCTAAAACAAAGATGGGAAGTTCGTTTATACTCTTGGTTCAGCTCAGTAGTCATATCCTGCCAAAACACTAGCAAGTTATGAACCAGTTTGCCACCTCTGTTTGGCCAGTTTTTGTTGCCAATGCAGTTCTAAGGTGCAGGTCTTGAATTTCCAGTCTACATCACAAAGCTGCTTCCATTCTATGACAAAATGCTGAACAAGATGAAAGTGTCAGTTCTTTTGCTCTGTCTTGCCTCCATTTTTTCTGGTTCTGAAACATTCAGCTGCACTGTCTCACCTGCTTTGTGATGGACTCTAAAACTCTCCTTATCAGATCTTACTGAAACAATCATTTTTCTCTCCTTTGTCTTCCCACTTGTTAAATGCCTCCTCTAAGACAAAACATTCACAATGCACGTTTTCAACTCACTGAAAACTATATGTGTGATTCAACCATTTCTTCATTCATTAAAATGCTTTCTTCATTGCCATCAAGCTTTTATGATAGCAGAGGTTCTTGTAAGATGCATATCAATGTGACATGACACAAGTGACCTACCTGAGCTTCCAAGTTCTGTTGATGAAGTTTGCGGTCCTTGTAAGATGCATATCAATGTGACATGACACATGTGACTTACCTGAGCTTCCAAGTTCTGTTGATGAAGTTTGCGGTCCTTGTAAGATGCATATTAATGTGACATTACACAAGTGACTTACCTGAGCTTCCAAATTCTGTTGATGAAGTTTGCGGTCCTTGTAAGATGCATATCAATGTGACATGACACAAGTGACTTACCTGAGCTTCCAAGTTCTGCTGATGGTTTGCGGTCCTTGTAAGATGCATATTAATGTGACATTACACAAGTGACTTACCTGAGCTTCCAAATTCTGTTGATGAAGTTTGCGGTTCTTGTAAGATGCATATCAATGTGACATGACACAAGTGACTTACCTGGGCTTCCAAGTTCTGTTGATGAAGTTTGCGGCGATGCTCCAAGTTCCTGATGAGGCCTTCCAGTGACTGATCCAGCTGTTTGATCTTTTCCTCAATCTGTTGACACAATGTTTTTAAATGTAAAAACAACAACATATTTTTCCATTTTCCGTGCAAATATGTGTGCAAATTAACGCGCACAAAATCAAATCATGTTCACATTTCAACGGTCCATACATCCACAAAAAATACTTCTGTATGATGTCAGGAGAGATAATCAAACTTTCATAGTGATGAAAGAAAGCCCCCTTTTTTTAATACTATCCAGCCTAGAGCGGCACGATTCCCTGCTGCCGCACGCTCGCGCACAGCGCTCATTCCCTGCCGACGCACATATTTGGCCACTTTTTAATTTATTTTTACGGTAGCTAGAAACAACTGACGGTCTTGTGTTAGGTGTCACAGGAAAGAACAAACATTCAACTAATCGAACATAGTAATTTCAAATCATTTACTTTCAATGTGTGCACATGACTGTGCGTTGAAAAACATGTCTGACAAGTAGAAAAAATGCTTTGTTTGCATTCTATTCCGTTCTTTTACAACACCAAATCGGAAGATGAAGGGATGGCTGCATCTTCAAACAATTCACTTTCCTATTCTCTTTCAAAGTTTTCTATCTCTCTATCACTCCCCTCATCACCAGATCCACTTTGTAATATGATTTCAAGCGCTTCATTGAGCGACAAATCGCTACCACCCCTTCTCCTGACCGACATTTTTTCTGGCACAGGAAATACGTGCCACGCGCCGTGTGCCGATGCCGCCAGTTTCTGTTTCAAAGCTCCTGGGGTCAGCCAAGTTCACAATAGGCCACTGAAAGTATGGTCTACAACTCGCTCCAACATCCCCAAGACTAGTTACAGAGCTTATTTCCCTTGGATCATTTCATGGAAAGTGTAGGAATTTTTTATGTTCCCGTCATCTGATAGTGGACGACACGGCAGACTGTACTGCTGTCTGTCCGTCATCCGGACTTGGATGACTCGGCTCAAGGGAGAGAAATCCTGTCCTCCACTACTGGATGACTCGGCTGGTAAAGGTTAATCAAATGTCCGTGTTTTGGAAGTACAGAAAAATATGGTGACACTTAGGTAAAAGTTACTGTCCTAAAGTACAGTGCACATGCAGTCAAGTGTGCACACACACTACACTCTTTTACAAGCAACATGGTACAAACTGGAACCACATTTAGCAAGAAGAAACTGCACTTCTCTTTATGTCATCACTGTCTGATAAAAACAACCTGCTCCAGTTTCAGGAAAGTTAACTAAAATAATATCCTCATGTTTGATGTTCAATTAGGTGTGCAGCTGGGTGCTCACTTTGTTTTCTCTTTGACTGTATTTGATTGATTGTAACACCAATGTTTATTCCACGGCCTATTTCTGTTTCAGCAAAGTGTTACCATGCAGACACACACTCATCGACAAACACACACAGAGACATATACACATGCTTGCTCTCAATTGTACACACCCATCTACACATATTCTCTCATATAACTTTTGGAGAACAGATGTTTAATTGAAGAACGAATGAAACGCCTGCGACTATCCAGCTTCCTACCTCTTTAGACAGGAAGTGGCCATGGGCAACAAAGGACCTCCCTGTCTTTCGGAATTTCTCAAAGGCCTCCTGTCGACTCTCCACCTCAGCGTTGTGCTCCTTGTAGCGCACCATCATGGCTTCAGCACCCGGCAAATCATGGGCCAGCTCATCTGCTGTGATGATGGCTTGCATCTCAGATATCCATGCTCTGCACATCAAGTCCAGATAATCATTCCAACCTAGTAACGACCACCATGGTAAAAGTGAGAGTTCGATCCACCGAATGTGCTGTACGTCTAAGTCTTTCATATGTTTCACAGCGTGTTGTCCATGCAGAATGAAAGTTACCTGTTTGCATTTTAAAAGATTGTTGAAGTAGGATTCCTATGCTTCCAAGTCAAAACAATAAAAATGAAAAAAAAAAGAAAGATAAAAAAAAAACCAACCCCTAACAAGTGACTTATACATCCTCCTACTGTTCTAAAAGGTCACAAAAACAGAAAATTGATAGGCAGTAATTTGACCCTGTCACAGTACACGTAACATAGCTGAATTTTTGCCATTAACTATCCATCTGTTAATGTTTGCCATTACCAGCTTAGTACTGATTTGCCTGTGAAGGTGATACTACATTTTGTTCCCATATGGGTTGTTTGAGAAGGTTTGGGAATTAAGACATGGTACTTTGTGGTATCTGCTTAGGCCAAAATGTCATCCATTTGCAAGGTGCTCTTTCTTACTTCAGCTTGTATACAGTGTGATGAGTCACAGTGAGAGGTGGCTGTCCACTTAACGCAACTGTCGACAACTTTGCAGACCATGCTCTACTAAACTGTTAAACAATGGCTCAGGAAGAAGTGTTAACAGCAGGGGTGTTGTTGCCACTGCTTAAAACCAAGGGCAGTGTGTGAGATGATGAAAAGTAGCGGGTCAGCGTCAATTCTACTGATGAGATGAGCGACCACAACAGCCAGTGACAAACATCAGCAAATTACAAACAGAAATGTACACAGCAAAGAACATCCAGCATCAGGCCAGATTTTTTCTTCTTCTCTCTTTTTTTTTTAATTAACAAAACCTGGTGTAATTTGGACTTACAGGATTCTGTTTGCATTCCTTTTAAAACAGCCCCTGTTTCATAAGTTGTCTGGAACTCTAAGAAATTGGCAACAGTCAAGGGATTGATATTAGTCTAACTGGCTTGCTTCTTATCAGATGAAAGAAACAAAAGCCACTATATTTTGGTCGCACATGGATGATTAAATCCTATGGACACCAGTGAAAACATTGGGTGAAGAGAAGTAGTTGCCATGACGACCACTCACGTCAGTTCCCTGTAGTCATTGAAGTACATCTGGAGCTGCTCTGCCTGACTGAGCTTCTCCTTGCGATGTGTGGCTTTCTCCACCAGGCTATTCCAGGCCTGGACCATCTCCTCATGCTTGGCGGCAATGTGCTCTTGGGCATCAGGGTACAGGCCGATCAAACGCTCCGCTTCCTTGGTGATGGTTTCCACCTGTTCACTGATGGCTGCAAGGTCTCGCTAGAGAACAGAAGAAACAAGCAATTATTTTGTTATATGTCATCAACATCTTAGCGATACAGATGTTACAATTTTGCACAAAAATGTGTTCATAAACAGTAGAAAAATGCGAGGGTGAAACTGGAAAACATGCACATACTTCCCATGTACTCAGGTCAGCAAAAGAGATCTACATATGGATTTAAGAAGTTTTGGAAGTTGGTGATTTTCATTTTAGTCTTAAATTACATTGAAAGTGACTGAAAACTTTCAGAAGTTGTTTGCATGTTTCCATCAGTCTCAAATTATGCTGACAATCTCAGAGTAAAAATAAACTGAATAATTTTGGTATAGTTGGGAGATCAATGATTATCAACAGGAGAGAGAGACAGAGAGAGAGAGAGAGAGAGAGAGAGAGAGAGAGAGAGAGAGAGGGAGAGGGGGAGAGAGGGAGAGAGAGAGAGAGACGGAGGGTGGGGGGAAGAGGGCGGAACAGCTGAGGGCTTACAAGAAATGACCCACTGGACCATATCAAAAAAATGTATGGCTGGTCTTGAAATAAACACAAACATACATAATATCAATATGTTTACCTCCAGTCCATCATGACGTGACATGAGCGCCTGCACACTCTCCAAGTCATGGCCGTAATCATCACTGCTGACATTGCCATCCTTCTCCTGAATCCACTCCAGTGTGTCGTCAGCGTCACGCCCATACAGATGGACCTCCTTGGCACCTGCTAGTGCCTGTACATCATAAACACATTACATTTCAGAGTCTGACGCAGGTACAATGTACCAAACAAAACGATGAACAAGGCTGGGACTGTATGCTGTGTGGTCATCCAGGTGGTTCAGCAGTGAACACCACAGGAACTAAGACATTTGTCTTCTCACTGATGATGTACAAAGATGGAGATCTTCTTTCTTTCTTTCTGCGTACGCAGGCTGATACTCCTGCGGACACTCCCCGTATAGATAGGCAGTGGAGTTTTGTGTGTATGACTGTTTTTTATCCCGCCACTAAGGCAGCCATACTCCATCTTCGGGGAATAAAGATGGAGATAACGGCACAGAGTGATGGTGGAACAGTGAGGGAGATAATGACAGATGGCGATTAGTGGACAAGGAGATACTGGCACACAGAAACAATGGACAATGACGGTGATAGTGACAATGAGAATGAATTTTGATGGTGATACTGACAGATAGCGACGATGGGCAATAGTGATACTGTCAGCTGAAGAGAGACACAGCTGGAGACAATGACAGATCATGAATAAAGAATAATGACACAGATGACGATGACAGACACCAATCAGAAAATTGTGGCCATGATGGACAATAATGGTAATGGCAGATAGCGATGACAGACAGTGATGGGGATAATGAGAGGCAGCAATCATCGATGATAATGAGACACAGTTAAGACGGACAATGATGGAAACTGAGACTTTCAATGGGCAGATCTGCTGAGGGCCAATGAAACAACATTGAGCAGGGAAAAATGCAGGGAGAGAGACTGTAAGATAAGAGGGAGAGAGGGAGGGAGAGAGAGAGAGAGAAAGAGAGAGAGAGAGAAAGAGAACTGGTGAGTATGCTTCTTTCATCAATGACACCTGACACCTTGCGATTTAGTACATTTCTAAAATACTGTTCATGACAACACACTTCGCTGATTCTTCTACATCAGTCAGGGAGAAACCCACCGACAGTGCATTACTGTATTCACTGGGCTCACAAGGTCAGTCAGAATCTACACTCTAATTACCTCCTGCCTGGCTCTGGCAATCTCGTTCAGCTCGGCCCACAGCTGCTGTAGCTCCGCCAGTCTCTTACGGATCTTGTCGGCCTCAAAGTGGCCCGAGTTCAACATGGCGTTGGCCATGTCTGCCACCCGAACCACACGTTCCTCGTTAGTGCCCAGATCATGCATGAAGTCCTCAAACTTCTGCTGCAACACCTGTTGACAAAAATGATAAGATGGGCATAAATCATTATTATTATTTCAATTACATGGCTGATGCAGATGCTAATTGTATAATCTTCAAAACTGAAAACATATAAACGGTTTCTGATCAAACACTAATCTACATGTATTACTTAAACTTTTTAAGATTTGTTTAGATTTCCGCCTAAAGTCGCCTCACTCTGCGACTAATTAATCTGTACGTTAAACAGAAAAAAAAAAAAATCAATATTTTTTTTTGGTCTTATTCTTGGGTTGTTTTCTTGGTTCAGCTTACATCCTAATGTAAATTGAATTGATTCAACATTGACTATATTGATGAGGAATATCTTTTCTAACATTCTTTTTGTGTGATGAATTCTGAAAAATATGCATAATGATAAATCTATTTCTTAAAACATTTCAAACCCATGTTTTCTAGCAAACCACAAACTTAACACCCATCTAGAGTTCAGAATCCAAAATTTTAAACAACTCTCGGTTGACCTCACCTCCACATGCTCCAGGTCAGTCCCATAATCCTCTGAGCCAGCAATGACACTCTTGTCTGAAATCCAGTGGGCTGTCTCATCTGCCTCATGGTAAAACTCAAACAGCTTCTTGCTGTCTGTCAGTTTATTTCGTCGCTGGTGGGACAGATCTTGCAACCGTCGGTACTGGCGCTCCATTTCAGCCTGTTGGAAACACAGAGAGTTTTCTGCTGTTTTAAACATGAACACGCTGAGTTGCTATAACAACAGAAATTGAATTCCAATAAAAATGATCAAGGCCATTTGATACTGGCCCCTGAGGTTGGTTTAGCTAGGCTATAAAAAAAACCTAACTGATTACTAAAGCAGGCTTGTTGGTGAATTCATATGCACATTATATATCCTGTGTAAAAAAGATGGGAAGGGACAAATGCAAAAGATATTAAAACAATTCATCTTTCTTCTCTGTTCAAGTGATTTTCACTTAACAAAATGTGTACACCTAAATACCAAGTGAAAGGAAGTTTGATTAATCAATTCTCAGTGCGGGGAAGAGTTTAAAAAGTTGCAGTGATTTACTGAGGGAGGGGGGGGGGGGGGGGATGTTAGAAAAATTCATCAATATGGCATTTGATCTTGAAAGAAAAGAAAGTTCTGAAACTATGTATCCCCAGCCCCCTAAATGCTATAAAATAAACCATTAATCAAAAAGTACACATGAACATATATCATGCAGATGCACCCACCATATATTTAACACCGCACATGTACTCTGTCACACAAACCAAACATACACACACACACACATAAACTTACACGCACACACACCATACATACGTTTAAGGAGAAACTGCATGTTACCTGGGTTCTCTTGATGTTTTCAGAGTCATAGTGATTCCTGTCGATCAGGTTATGGCTAAGCGCTGCCAGTTCTCCAATGCTGTTGCTGAAGTTGTCAATGTCGCGGTCCAGTGCATCCAGTTTCTTGGTCAGGTGCTGCAGCAGACAGCAGGTAGCTTATGATAGGAATGCCTTATCGATTAGTTCTTCTTTAGAGTATGCCTCTTCAAACTTTTGTGTGTGTGTATGTGTGTGAATCTGCAGACGAAAGGCCTCGGGACAAGCAATGCAAATGGTTCTGTTTTCAAGATGGGCTATTATGTCCCCACATGATGCTTGCGAAGGATCTGAAATTTTAGGTGCTTCAGGTAAAGGATGCTCTTCACAATTCTTAGCTGCTGCCAGCACTAATGTGACTGATACTGCTAAGGTTATCAAACAGTCAAGTGCAGCACTGACTTGACACCTTTTTTCCCTTGTATCCATTAACATAACCTCATGCATGGTGCACAGATGTCCTCCTGTATTTATTACTCTTTATAAAACGATTTTAGTTTTAATAGTTTATTTCCGTTCAGTGCTTTCTTCTCATTGTAATTTATTACCCCTCACTGGATCAACACTTTTCATCTGATCTGAGATTTTATGGAAGAAGGATTTTAACACAATTCCGGTGTGTTTTTGGAAGATGTAGTTCAGTGAGGCGTGTGTGTGTGTGTGTGTGTGTGTGTGTGTGTGTGTGTGTGTGTGTGTGTGTGTGTGTGTGTGTGCGTGCGAGGCGTGTGTGTGTGTGTGCGAGTGTGAGTGCGTGTGTGTGTGAGTGTGAGTGTCTGTGTGTGTGCGCACATATGTATGTGTGTGTGTGTTTAACCTGATTTGTGAGTTAACTTTGATGGGATGATAGCCCTGGTAAGGCCTTTGCGGTCAGCTAGGCCATAAGCAACATTCTCTCTCTCACCCTTTGCTGGCTCCACTGGGGTGGATTTTGTTTTCAAACCCTTAGTAATGAGGATACTACAGAATTACAGGTGGTATATTTCCTTTGGAAGCCAAGGGATGACCGACAACACAATCAGCCATGTCCCACTGACAAGTCTGAATCAGTGGATGAAAAGCCTCCGGGCAGGCAATATGAATGGCTTTGTTTTCAAGATGGCCTATCATGGTCACCATATGCTGCTAGTGCAGGATTTCGCATCCTTACTTCCTCTATTTAAAACCTTCAAAACTCGATAACGAATTACTAAACCTGTCAATACTGTTTAAAACAAAGCTGTTTTAAGCAACCTTTTTAAACTTGCACATACGGTTCTTTTATATACTACACAGAATAAACAGATAGTGTTCTGGATGGTAAATAATCAAAATGTATTTGAACCCTCTGTATAAAGTGGATAGTAACACATTCCATATATGAAGAGTACAAACCAGCACAGAGTCCTCATCTTTGCCCAGATCAGAACTGGTCAACTGTGGGATCTTCTCGTTCATCCACAGTTCTACCTCGTTCACTTCCATGTAGAACTGAAAACAGAACACCAACGTGCCATGTAAAATGTATATCATATTGTTACAACCAGCACTGATCTGGAGATCATGCAGTCCCACTGGTTAGATGTATAACATTTAATGACATTTTGTATAGCTGTTATAATTCCTGAGCCATGTCATATGATGAATCTATGAGATCTTATCTCTTTAGAACAAGTGCTATCATGATGGCGTGTGTGTGTGTGTGTGTGTGTGTGTGTGTGTGTGTGTGTGTGTTGCATGTGTGTGCGTGTTGTATGTGTGTGCGTGTTGTAGTGTGTGTGTGTGTGTGTGTGTGTGTGTGGTGTGTGTGTGTGTATGCTTGCGTGCGTGCTATGTCTGCGTAAGCGCGCATGTGTGTGCACATGCATATGTAAAGAAAGACAGACACCAACATAAACATGCTGCACCTGTATGAGAATAATTTTAATATAATCCAATACATTAAGTGAGAATCCTTGCACTAAACAACTACATGATCTTACCCTACCTCTGCCCAACTGTCAAATGCACACAGGTGAAAGACCGCAAATGAACCTGTGAAGGTTACGCATCCCAGAACAGTTTTGTAACTGACAGGCAACACTTGCTCTCTCCACAAACGGCACTGAGTTTTACAAGCAGGTCAACACTCCCTACCTTTTGAGCTTCCAACGCAGCCTGGAGCTTCAGTTTTCTGGAGGAGGTGGACGATTTGAGATCTCTCAGCTGGTGGGTCAGGTCGTCCAGGCGTGTCTGAATGTCTCCGGAGGCAAAGTGCTTGGTGCGGATCATCTGCTGGGCGGAGGTGGCCACGGCGTCAATCAGCGGCTCATGGGCCACGATCTCCGACTCCAAGGCCTGCAGAGAGGTAGCACAACTATAGGTATGCTGTCATGCCAGTAAGTGAAAAGTCAAGCATTGAAAGGTGAGTTATCCATGAAATCTGTCGATGATGTGGAAGTCAGTGTTAGGAGTTGAATAGGGTCAGGTACATAGTTTATGCGAGTGTGTGTAAATGCGTTAGAGTTCACGTGTACACTGAACACAAACCGTACAAGTATGAAATGTGTGTGTGTGTGTGTGTGTGTCTCTGTGTGTGTGTCTCTGTGTGGGTGAATGAGTGGATGAGTGAGTGAATGAGCGTGTGTGTGTGTGTGTGTGTGTGTGTGTGTGTGTGTGTGTGTGTGTGTGAGAGAGAGAAAGAGAGGGAGGGAGAGAGAGAGTGTGTGTGTGAAGAATGAACAATCTTCATTTCTTCAGGCCCCCAGCCATATATGTGTGTGTGTGTGTGTGTGTGTGTGTGTGTGTGTGTGTGTGTGTGTGAGTGAGTGGGTGAGTGAGTGAATGAGCGCGCGCATGTGTGTGTGTGTGTGTGTGTGTGTGTGTGTGTGTGTGTGTGTGTGTTTGTGTGTGTGCGCGCGCGCGTGTGTGTGTGAGTGTGTGCGTGAGAGAGAAAGAGAGAGAGAGAAAGAGAGGGAGGGAGAGAGAGTGTGTGTGAACAATGAACAATCTTCATTTCTTCAGGCCCCCAGCCATATATGTGTGTGTGTGTGTGTGTGTGTGTGTGTGTGTGTGTGTGTGTGTGTGTGTGTGTGTGCATGTGTGCGAATGTGCACAAATGCATGCATGCACACTTCTGGAAATGCATATGTATGTATGTAACCATGTGCAAAAGTGAGGTCAACTATGATAACCCAGAGTTGACAGTAGTTTTCATGAATCTCTTCTCATAGTTGGTAGGCATTTTGATAGTTCCTTCACAAAATATTTCTCTCACATCTTGGAACAAGTTTAGTAATTTCTTTACAAAGTACTTCTGTGGCACATGTTCAACACAAGGAATACCAAAATCAGTAATTTTACCAAGGGGGAAAATTATTATTACCAGTATTACACATTCTCGAATTTAGGATTTAAGCTCTCTCTGTCAAAAAGGATGTTTGCCTCAAAGAATAACAATGTACTCTCCCTGGCATTTTCGTCCATGCAAAAGACATGTCAATGCTATTCCATATTCAATCATTATTACTCTCTCATATGCATAACAATTTCAAAATGCTATTTTATTCTTGAAGAAACCAAACAGAACAAGAACCAGGAAATGAAAGTTCATGTTCAAAATATGGTAGAATAAATATTTAGTATCATGAAGTGCAATGGATTGGAACACATACTGAAAACAAAATAAAAACCAAAGAAAACAGAGGTGTATTCTCACACATAGTATATGCAAAGTCGACTTGAATAGAACTGAAAAAAGAGATGAAGTCTTAACTGATGTTACATATATTTTCCAAAGCATAACACTCTCAATGAAAGCATCTAAAATCAACAGATCTGATTCTGAGCCACTTTAAATGCATTCCTACTGAATGTAATCTGGGTTCCTATTCACAGAAAAAAGAACAAAGACAAGAAATCACATGCAATAAATGGAAAACAAAAAGCGAGTGACTCCAAGCCTGAATTGAATTCATGTGAATATCTAATTAAAACAAAAACACCCAAATGTGTCAGATTCCCATCAGATATTATGCAGCATTTCATAGGATGGTGATCAAAATGTAGAAAAGAAAAAATCACTGGCCTTTTTGACTCTCCACATAAATGCAGGCATATGACGACACCAACAAAAAGAAATGGCATGGCAGTGAATACACGCATTTCCAGTTTGTGAATTGCCCCGATTCCCATTCCATTTGTGAGCAGTGTTCACGTCATGCATGCAACTGGTGAAACTCCACAATGATTTGTACCACATCTGTCTCTTCTTCTGTGTCCTCCTGCTCCTCTGCACGTGGATTCTCCTGCTCCTCCTCCTCCTTACCTAGAAGACTCTCATCAACATCTAGTAGCAGATCATCTTCCTCATCGAGTAGATCTTCCTCTTCAAGCATATCATCTTCTAGCAGATCATCTTCATCCTCTTCAAGCAGGTCGTCGTCTTCTTCAAGTCGGTGTTCATCCTCTATAGCATCCTCCTCATCCTTTTTGTCAACATCCTCCTCCTCCTCTTCTTCAACATCACTCAAGATGATACCCTTCCTCTCTCTCTGGAGGCAGCCAGGGGCAGAAGATAAGACAAGGTTTCATTCAACAAAGCAAAAAGACAAAGCTGCTCAGACCAAGACAAAAATAACTGACAGCGAGTCATCAAAACACAATATTCATCTGATCTTTTTATACTGATAAACAATTAACCGCTCTTACTTTAACCTAACTTGCATTTTTCATATGGTATGCTACCTTCATATGAAAAGACTGAAAATTTCAATGCCAGTAACTGAGACTGTATCAGCCTAGAAAATGACAACCCCCCTCCCCAGCTGTGCAGGCTACTGCAAACATGGCCTCTGAAAAAAAGACCTGACAAAAAAAAAAAAAGAAGAAAAAACGCTGTGCAGGCTATTGCAACACAGCCTATAACTTACACGTCTGAAAAAAAAAGACTTACTGACCAAAAATCTAACAATTCTGACACTGAATTTTGCTGAATTATAAGGATACAGAATTATCAGCCCTGAAAAATATAAGAGATAACATGATTTACGGAAACTTGGACCAATAACTCTGCTGTCTGATAAATGTCACAGATGTGTATGTACTACAATCATCATGATCTCACCTGGTGTTTTTTCATCAAGTTCTGCACGGCAGTGAGTGAGTTACCCAGGTCTGTGGACTCTGCCAGAGGCTTCCTGTCCTGTATCCATGACAACTCATCCTCCACATCTCTGAAGAACTGGTACATGCGGCGCGCCTCCTCCAGGTTGTCTCTCCGGATGTGACACGGCTCAGCCAGGGAATTGTACCTGTGCAGTGTGAGATTTATTTTGTTTTCTCATGTACACTCCTCCTCTTTCCCCTACCAAGCTGTTTCACGTAGGATTCACTGAGTGGAAATGATGGAAATAGCCAATTCTGTGAAACGACAGACTACCTATTTTAAGCCAATTTAAGCAACTTTGTTTTATGTATGTTTCTTTTTCAACCTGAACTGATCGAGCCGTTTTTCACTTTACCTCCTCTTCTCTCTTCACTCTGCTCAAGCAGTTTACCAGGAGAAGGACTTACGACCTGACACGTCTCCAATCTTATCACTACCAAGATCTTCATGTTCACGGCCCTGTGGCCTTCATTTCACATTCTACATCAAATATCTGCTGTTAGTAATTTTTCTTTTGTTCCTATGTGTGATAACTGGAAAAAAAAAATAGAGACAAAAAGAAGGGAGAATTTGCTCCTATAGCAAAATAAATACATGCACAAAACTTGCAGTTTCCAGTCACCTAGCATACATGCAGATAAGAGCAACACACAACAAAAAAAAGCTAACAACAACAAATCCTTTCAATGTTATCCAAATACCTTGACCTGACACACACACATACAAAATAAGAGGGAACGAAAGAGAGAAAACCCATCAAAACATTTCCACTTCCCAGGCAGTCATCCTAAAATATAAAGAAAGATGAAACCAGGTTCAAAATTCCATCTATTCAGACTCTATCAACACCTACTGATTTGCTCACCCTTTCTCAAAGTTTTCGTCCTCTTTCCCCTCTCCGTTGCTCCACTTATACTGACCTCTCTGAGACAGATCTCGCGCTGGCCTGCAGCTCCTTGTTCATGAAATGTTTGGCCTCTTTGAAGACCTGGGCAGCATCCAGCACGTCCTGAACCTTCTCCTGGTGGCCTGTGATGTCCTGCTCCAGTTGCTGCAAAACAAATGAGGCCATGTTGTTTATCAGTCAGTTGAGCGAGTGGAGGAAATAAACCTGCACATATCTAGTCAGCATAGGCAAAATTGAGCACAGATCAAGAAAAGTTTGTGATGGAAAAAAAGCTGTACTTTGATAAAAACATGCGACACAAACGTAACAAAAAACAGGTTTGAGGGTATGTTCAAGACCACAAGCACGCTTGTGTGCATACACATACTGAGAAAGTATATGTGCATGTGCGTTTATTTGTATACCAACAAATGTACACGCATGCTTAATTAAAATTCATTGCTTAACACTGATCTGACACCTCAAACTAATTCTATCTACAAGCACAATAAGAACATCCTTCATCCTTCAACCTTTTGACTAAAATGTGCGCAACTTAACGCACAGCTGATGTGGGAAAAAATCATGGCATAGTGGTACCACTACTTTCTTTATGAAGGGGAAAACACTGAGACACAAAGCCAAGAGAGTGGTGGTGTTGCAGACTCACCTGGTGTTTTTTCAGGAGGCTGTTGACAGAGGTGAGATCTTTGCCGTGGTCCTCTGACATCAGATGGTTCTCCACTTCATCCATCCAGGAATTCAGATCATCCACAACACGGTTAAACAGCAAGGCCTGTTAATTCACATATAAACAGTTGAATGATGCAAATATCACACATACCACACAAAAACAGAAAATCGAACATTGCATTTTATGTTTGAAAAAGAATCTGATCGACAGAAATACTAGAACATATACTTTTAGAGCAAGCAATTATCTCCTATTAATTTTTCATGTGCACTCTAGTAAAAGAGATGTTCTAAACCAAAACTGGAGTATGCTACTGTATAGATACGTAGCTATGAGAAAAAAAAAGCATTAATACAGTCACAGGTATTTATTTTTCAAAGTACCAATCTCCTACTCCCAGAAGGTACATGCTTCCAAATAAAGAGCACAATGCACTGGTTCCTCCCTACCTAAAATGGGGATGACTGTGATAGCTGTTGTTTTTATTTTCTTTAGAAGGAAAAATGGAATTTAAAAAAAATCACTGCTTTGACAGTTTCAAAGGAACCTCAGCAGCTAAATAAAAAGTAGAAGACAAAGGAATGAAACAGATGTGCACCTGATGTGCGTCCTGCAGTCTGTCTTTTTTATCGGCACTGGCCGCAATGAGGGCCTGCCAGCTCAACTCCAGTTCCTCCAGTCTCTTGTGGATGTCCTTCTTGGCGTAATGACCCTCCTCCACTAATCCGCTGCCCTCCTGAAATAAACACCAGTATGTTACAAATGCACACACACACACAAAAGCTTCCAATGCACATGTACTTATATGAGCATGTTTGGGTATGTACCCAGCCATGTACAATGAGGCAGATATAGAAACTGATATGCAAAAACAAGTACAAAGGAGCGGAAAATCATCAAAATACTCAAAAAGTATCCAATTTCAAGCCTGTGCATGGGGGGAATGAAGCGAAACAGAATATTCTTTTCTGGTAATATTATCATCATACATTAAGTAAATCATAAACATACGTTTAAAGTATATGTATATACAACACATACACACACACGTATTGTTACATTTGTCCAAACAAGAAATAGCTTTGTAAAAGCAGTGTATGTTTTTGAAGAAGCTCAAGATGAGAGAGAGAGAGGTGTACAGAATACCAATTCCATTTGGTGGCAAAAATTCTACTTTCTTTCGGTTCAAACACTCAGGCAGATCTTTAAAAACTATGTGACATGGGAGTTGTACCACAAATTTCATGCTTAATGAGGCAGCTGGATCTAACCGACAGTTCTGTGCATTAACTGGTGGTGCAGTTTGAAACTAATCTTTTGCTGTGGGCATTTTACTGTGCGACATACACTGAACAAAATGGCCTTAGATTGTCTATGCCTCTTCAGAATCAGTTTTGGCTGGGAACATGCTTACGTGACTCGGGCCTAACAGGCAAAATACCAAATACATTCTAGATTAAACACTCAACCGATGAAGGCTTATTTAAGAGTGCAGCACGACAGCTCACCTCTACAACGGCGTCGACTCTGTTTCGATTGGCAGCCAGCTCAGCCTCAAAGGCCTGGTGTTTCTGTAATTTGGCCTGTAGATTGGTGGGGTCTCTGTATGACTCATCCAAAGCTACCTGCAGCTTCTCGTTGATCCAGCCAGATACCTGCAAAATCAACAATTCAGTAAAATACCTGAAGATATTTTTTGCTCAGTATGTGAACGACTAGTCACACCTCTAGGATTTTTTTTTATATTCAGTGATCGTTGCTCACATACTTTGTAATATTCTTAAATCTTGTTCAAAAGGAGAGAAATCTTTCATACCTAAAAAAATGCTGTTTCTTTCTGGTATATCATGTCTTTGGCTGCTTACAAATTATGCTTTCCCGAGTAAGAAATGCACACATAAGAATGATCTGAACATCAAACTGAAATGCTCCACTGACCTCATACAGATTTCTCAGGAACAGCTGGTAGTTTCTTGAATCATCAAGCTTCTTCCGCCGTTGTTTGGAAGTCTCCCACATGCGATCTCTACGGGACAGCACCGACTGACAACGCGATTTGATCTCGTCTGCGGCGTAGTGTTTCTGCTCCACCAGATCAGTGGCAAACTGCTTCATCTCCTCTATCCTGTCCTCCTGCACTCGCACGGTCTTCTCAAAGCCGTCGTGGTTTTTGATCAGGGTTTCTACACTGTACAATGTATTCTGAAAACAATGTGATACATTTGATGAAGGGTATCGCAAATATATATATATATGTTTTATGTGTTCTCTCTGTGCCCTGTAAGTCACACTATTCCCACACCGTTCATTCCAGCTTCCCATACACAGCCACATCTGGTTATTTCAGAGTCCTAATAAGGCCCCTTGTGGTCGGCAGGGTTATAAACATGAATCGATCTGAATTCCATTCTGTCAGAATCTGAAAACATGCAGTCCAAAGGGAGAAAAAGGATGAAAGCAAGCCTCAATTAAAAAAAATAGTAAGTAAAATCATTCCAGTAACATGACTGAGCGGTAAGCAGAAACAAATAATCTGGCGATCGAAAAATGAGAATCAGATCTGTTAATTTTTTTTTTTCAACGGTAACGCACATAAGCGCTCACTCACACACACAAAGGGAAAAACACATGCAAGACTACTTTCTACCTAAATAACATGGTAACACTGTCTTTTCTCATACAAAAAGCTTGTGTATTAAAATGGCATTATCATAGAAGCACTCTGTATATCAATTCTCCACCCATCTGACAATCAAGTGTCAAAAACATGTCTATTATATCCACTAATCTCCTTCATGTTCTCTACTCTTGTCTCACTTTTTTCGTCATACCATCTTATTCCTCTTCTCCCTACTCATCTCATTGGTCACCTGAATCTGAATACTGCTGCAGCACACACCGCTTTTTCACACAAGCACAAGACTGCGCACAGACAACAACACACACTTTCATACCAACATACAACTATGCCACTTACTCCAACATCTTCATTGGCAAGGAAAGCTTCCTTTGTGCCAAGCCAGTTATCTGCCTGTTCTGCTGTTTCCTTGAACACCTGAACGACACACACAGACATCAGCAGTGATAGATCAGTGAAGGAACGAATCATACTGTTCTAAACTTAACAGAACTCTTAAGCAGCATTTAAATATTCAACTGAAAATGCAGGTTCTTTACATCCCCAATCAAAACTCTCAAGCAGCATTTACATCTTAAATTCAAAATGCAGGTTCCCCCCCCCCTCCCCCCCTCCATTCTCCTTTATTGCAAACCTAGTCAATGTACTATTCAAAGAAAATAAAAAAAAAAATTGCTTCGTCAACATCTTAAGGTGACTAAGATGAGAATGGTTACATATTTGAACACATATGCATATTTTCTTGATCAAAACTCTGCTTGTTTCCAAGGCAAATAATTGTGTTAGATTGGCAGATCATAAAATGATCAGATTTAATGTAAAATGTCTTGGAAAACCTTCAGTTTATGATAAGCTTAACAATTTCATCAATCTAAAAATTCAGCATAGACAGCATTTACTTGGTCCCATGTTTCCAAATCAGTGATACTGCTTAAGAAAACATACAGCAAGAAGACAACACATGCCACAGATAATCATAATCATGTGTTAATGACCAACAGAACCACAAACTTAAAAAGCAGAAAGGAGAAGAGGAAAAAAATCCATAAACATGTTCCTGAACGCCCTATTTAGGCTACACACCTGTAAATCATGGCACTGGGTCAGGAGATGGTTGCGTTTGTCCCACGCTCCGTTCAGAGACAGTTTGGTAGTGTCCAGTTGTTTGATCAGCCGCTGGATCTCATCAGAAGCATAGTGCTTGTTGTTAACCAGGTTCATCCCTTGTTCTCGAATCCTTGAGAAGTGCGATTTACGACCTTCAATCTCCGCCTGCAAACAAAAATCACATCTCAGACCTAGTTGCAAAGGCTTCAGACGGTGCTTTGGTAATCAAATGGTACAATGGAGAAGAATCAACTTAAGTATGTGATAATGTGTTATAACTATAAACAGTTGACATTCTGTAAACATCTGTCGCTCAATGTCATGTAGTTTGAATTACTATCATTCAAAATAATCTTTTTGCATTTCAAGAAGGCACTGTAACAATAACGATTTCCTGCTCACAAACTATTTGGTTTTCGTCCCAAAAGCTTTGTTTTGTATTAGTGTTCTGCTGCTTATCATTTCCTGCTTGGCATAATATTTCCTGTGTCTTCACTTGTTTCTGTAATCATGCATTGGTCTTACCAT
Organism: Conus canariensis; assembly: GCA_033310375.1. Classification (NCBI taxonomy): domain Eukaryota; kingdom Metazoa; phylum Mollusca; class Gastropoda; order Neogastropoda; family Conidae; genus Conus; species Conus canariensis. The sequence goes on along the minus strand of CM065717.1, from coordinate 22,690,050 downwards.
CGACATATTACTTTGCAAGTTAGAAACGTAGCATTCAATTTGCACCAAGAGAGTGAGACAGCCATTTACCTTGCGTTCATGATGCATCTGAAGATGGTTCTCTGCCTCTGTCACATCCTTGGCCAGGTCACCAGAGTTCATACGACCAATCATATCATTGGACCAGTTAATCTGAAACAGAATGTTATTACATGATCTTAATGATTCAATCACAAAAATTTAAATCACAGATTTTAGACTAGCATCAGATGTAAAGTAAAAAATGTAATAAATGAAGGGAAACAAATGACCACAAATCTAGTAAACAATAAAGATATAAATAAAGATAACATAGACATACAACGTGGAAGGAAGCTGGGTGAATTAACAAACACAGGACAACCAGTCACCGATTGCTTACAGTCCTCATTATGCTGGCTATGTGCTCGCAAATATTTTGGTATTTTATGAAAAAGAGACTCTTCCCCCACTTCTTAAAAAATTTTTATGTTATCATTAAACACATCAAAATGTTCAGTTATATGTACTTCCACCAGCAGCTATGAAAACAAACGTGAATGTACATGCCCCAATTCCTCAACCACAGACTGCTTTGACAGACAACTTACCAGTTCCTGGCCTTCGGTCAAGAATTTCTGCAACTGGTAGGACTCCCTCAGCTTGGCTTTCCTGACAACAGAAAATGGTCGGCGGTACTGATTCACGAACTGACATGCCATCAATCACTACCAAATCATGGAACAAATGTCTTGTACAGCAGCACCAAATAAAACAAGCACAACAAACATTTTTCATGTCATTTTTTTCTTCGATAGTTGTAGTATCTCCAAAATAGTTTGGTAATACTAAATTTCAGATATATGATCTTTAATCAGCTACTGAACAAACCCAAATAGACACACTACTTCAGGGAGTTGCAATTAATTCAATTATGTTGCTATACAATATATGGTGGAAACTCTCAACAATGACCACAAGAAATCACCCTAAACTTGAGTCCTTTAAAGAGAGAAAGTCTTTATACAATGAAGTAAATCTGACACAGAGAAAGACGCACATGTTTTTAAAAAAACAAAGCTTTAAAGAGGGGAAGTTTTTAGGTGGGATGATCATCGTTGCAGGCTGTTTCACTGTCTAACAGATATCATGCAGACCTGGCATCGGCCAGCTCCTCCAGTTTCTCCCAGTTGTCCTCAGCCTCCTGCTTCTTCAGCTCAATGTCTCTGGCTCTGTCCCTGTACTTGTGGCCCAGCTTGCTGGCATGGGTCTCCAGTTTCTGGCAACAGATGGCATAGCGAAGGGTACAGCCAGGGCAAATCACACAAAACGCTCAGTTAAACCGAGTTCATGCCAGCCCCACTGACACTGGTGCACAATTACACTTTAGCCTTGGCACATTGGGAACCTAAAGGCACTATGATAGCAGCAATAAGTCCACTAAAAGTTCATTCCTGCAGGAAGATTTTTTTTTTTTAATTCATTCTCACTGTGGCATTTTAAGACAAAATAATACACTTAGTAGAAAGACTCTTCAAGCAGACTGCAAATCAAACCAGACTGCTCAATTACTCTTGTCCGTTGGAAATGTGAAGACCAACTTCTGCAGCTGCTTCAAGAACATATGCAAAGTGCATTGACAGGTCTGGTATCTGAAGATGTCAGTATCCCCATGCTTGACAGAGCAGCATACCATCTCCTAGCTTCAGACAATTCCCATTACTTTTTCTACCTTTATCACCTGAAAATATCACGACAATGTCCAACAGATACCAGTCTACATCCTACAATTCCATTCTCAACATTCTGTGGCACCAAACTTTGCCCGACAATGTGGATCTCAAGGAGAAGTTGTGAAGATCAGTGTTGTCCATATCTCAAAGACTGGACATGCCAAAGACTTGATATGGGAAGCAGATAAAACGCAATCAGAACTCAGTTGCTACTGTACTAAACCTACATCAAACTACGCACCCATCACCACAGAAGTGAATCTTCTCCATAATCTTACTGGGTATGAATGACTTAGATGGTAGTCTGCAATATGTGCTGTACATTCTCATTATAAACACTGATGAATGTTACAGGAAACTGACTTGCAGACAGCTTTGGCCAGAGCATGTAACAACTTGCACATTTTCATTCAACTAATCTTCATATTAAACTTGGTGCATTCCCTGACAACAAATCTAGCCCATCACCAAACATCTGTACAACAGTACCACAGCAACATGAAATGCTGACCTCCAACTGGTTCTGAAGAGCAGTCATGTCTCGCTCAACCTCTTCCTGCTTTCTCTGCAAAGCCTGCACAGCTGCCAGATCCTTGCCCAAGTCGTCCACCGACAGTAAGTTGGCCTTTTCTGAAATCCTCTCATTGATGTCGTTCACATCACGGTTGAAGGCATGGATCTCCAGAGCAGCAGCCAAACGCGACTTGTAGTCATTCAGGTTTCCTTGCAAGTTCTTCCACCTGTGTGACAACAGGAAGCATGAATGAAGCGACTGGGTTGTGCCTTATCATGCCCTACGAATGAGCTGTAACAGCGTGTTGTAGTTCAGAGTTCTAACACTAATATGTGATGTCATTTTGGACGAATGAGCATCCAATGTACTTTATGCATTTTAATGCTAATAACAAAATTGGTAGTTGCAAGTGTGTGTCATAATTTGAGAGTCTTGCTAAATGTTGTGATCACTATCAATGTGTGCATTTGGAACCGTGTCTGTGTGGGTCAGTGCATGTACGCATGCATACACATTTCCAAAATGCATGTTGTTAACATTAGAAAATTTGAGATGATTGATGTCCACACATAAAGAGGTACATTTTTACTGGAATCAGTTAATAACATATCATAATCTAAACTATCACCAGCGCTTGAATGATCTCTCCTTCAAGTTAACATGTGCCTAACATTGTGATCAGTCTCTGTAAACAAATATGCCAACAATAAATAATAAGTTTACTAAAAAGATTGAAACAAAAGAAAACACAAACTTTTGGTTCATGTTGGCCCGTTTCTCTTTGACTTGGTTGGTATCTGTGCGACCTTGGGAGATGAGTTTGTCCGCCAGGTCATTGATCGCTTTAATCCGTTGCTCGTCCACAGTGATGCCCTGAAGGTCAGCGGAAAAATACAAATTCATGATACTCGTTAGATCTATGCCATGCTGATCAAGGACAGAAAAGGGATGTGGGGAAAATGTGGTTGGTTTACATACAGATCATTAATAGGAGCTAATGTTTATGATGGGCCCTACAGCATAAGCCTTCTTGAATGAGGTTTTTACACACAGGTAAGTATATACTGATTCTTATATCAACTGAAATTTCGATAAAAATTCTAGTGACTGTTCTGGCGAGATTCCTCTATAAAGTAAAATGTGGTAATCATCCCACTTCAAATCACACTCTTGTACCACGATATGCAGCTTTCTGTCACAAGAACAGGGAGGTACATTTTCTTCCATGTGTGCGTAACACTATCACTTACTGCTGATTCCTGATCATTGACTTTCTTTTGAAGCTCCAGGCAGTGCTCGTAGTCCCTCCCCAGATCATTCTGGCTCACCAACATTTCCTGAAATACAGAAAAACAGATATGTTAATTACTCCCCCAGTCTGTGACAATTCAGCGTCACATGAAAGTCAATATGCTACATTAACATGCTTTTATTTGGCCTCACATCAAGGTAGACATGTTACTCTCCAACAGCTACTGAAGGATTTCTCATATTATAATATATTCCCCTCATCTTCAATTTTTTTTAAAAATTCAAATCTTTGCCAAGTCATTACTCTAATGACTAAAGAATTGTTAGCCTGCACTTGTTTTCTCCCACTACTTAATTGTTCAGCATTATAATGTTTGGTCAATCGGTGGGAGATTGCATCTCTTAGGAGATCCAAGTAAAGGTTGTTCTGTACAGTTCTTAGCCACTCACAATGCTTGGGTTATTGAACAGCAGAGCTGACCACTCAGACTGTTCCATATCTTTTGATCTCCCTTGCATCCTTGAATGGATCCTCAAGCATAGGCTCAAAGATTGTCCCCTACATTTTATACTGTTTGCATAATGCTTTTAGTTTTTCAGCAACTTTTTTCCTCTTCACACTTTCGTTTTGTTCCATTTACTACCCTCCGCTGGCTGCTTTGGGGGTGCTGTTGGATTCTTTTTTGAACCCTTGGTGGTGAGAACACCACAGAATTACGGACTGTGGTGTGTCTCTATTTGACACCAAGAACGCAGACACAATCAGCCGTGTCTCCCTGATGAGTCTGATCCAGTGGACGAAAGGCCTAGGAGCAGGCAATACAACTAGATCTGCCTTCGAAGGGGAGTACGATGGTTCCCTCAGGCAGCTAGTGAAGGATTTCTCATATTATAATATATTCCCCTCATCTTTAATTTTTTTTTTTTTTTTTTAATTCAAATCTTTGCCAAGTCATTACTCTAATGACTAAAGAATTGTTAGCCTGCACTTGTTTTCTCCCACTACTTAATTGTTCAGCATTACAACAGTTTCATTCTGTCTTACATAGCAATGGTAGTTTTATACTCTGTCCTTTCAATTTACATAAAAAAGGAATTGTTATTATCACACTTTAATTCATTTCATCATATATAAAAGTAGATGTTGTGTGTGTGTGAGAGAGAGAGAGAGAGTGCATGTGTTACTTCATTTTATGTTTATGAGGGTTATACGTTAAAAGTTATCTGGATTTGCTGTTGCAATAATAAACACAATTTTCTTTCTTTAAGCTTTCACTTGATTTCAACTTACATAAAAGTAAGTCGAAAAATTCACAAAGTTTTACTGTACTATTCCTCAGACACACACTTGCATAGAAGTACAGACTCCACTCACCTTTTCTCTGATCCACATCTCCACCTTTTCCACCTGCTCGTTGAACTCCAGGATGTCCCGGGCCTCCTCCAGCCCCTTGCCTCGGTTGTTGGAGGCCTGCAGCAGCTCCTTCCACTTGGACATCAGCCGGTTCACCTGCTGGCTTATCTCCCCCTTAGCTGGGTGCTTCTTCCTGATCAACAACTCGCCCATCTGTCCGTTCCCACAAAGAAAATCTCCATGAATGTTTGTGACTGACGACTGTTCAATGATCAAGATTCATGTGATTAAGAGAGCTCACTCTCTGGAGTGTGAAGATGTCACAAGTTTTGACTTGTCTATCACTCATTCCATCTTTTTTGCCTATACTACAATTTATATTTATAATCATGAACCTCTTGACTACATACTATTCAAATTCATTTTAGCTCCTCTTGACTACGTAATATTTAAATTCACACTCATAGTAAAAAATCATCAATGCAGATGAACATAAGACTATGAATCCAAAATATACACCATTTAAACACACACTGACGATGCAAAGCAGGCAAGACTTGACAAAACAAGAGACTGCACCTCTTTCAATTTGTTGATGCGGTCAGTGTTGGCAATGATCTCAGCCTCAAATGCTTGGTGTTTCTGCAGTTTCTTCATCTTGTCAATCAAGTCGCCAACATTCTTGAAGTCATCCTCGTATGCTGTTTTCAGTTTGTCATTGATCCAGCCTTCAGCCTACAAATGCACCCATATCAAAGTCACACATCAGGATCTCAACAGCATTTGAAAACAGTGCACACAGATACACACTCACAGACCATCTTTTTGAAAATGACTTTGTCACACACACATACACACTAACAAACTGTCTTTTTTAACAAATAATTTTGTTTTAATTTTTTCATAATGTTGAAGATATGGAAGTGTTTTGTTTGTTTGTTTTTCAACTGATTGTATCTTTGTTTTAAAAAATGCTAAATCATCAACCAATAATATGCATCAGGCATTTATCTTACTTGTCTGTTACATTTTCCTTTTTCTATCATTTTTTCTTAACAATATATTTACCTCCTTTACTTTCTTCTCAACATCAAGTTCTACTCCTAGTTAGCAGCTTTGCAAGTTATAAGATTATAATATTCTCAGACCCCTAGAAGCACCATTGTACTAAAGGTAGCTTATATTTTGTGGTAACTTTTGTGGAAGTGTGCAAATGTAATCTGTAAAAAAATCTCGACATGAAGATAACCCGTTTCGTTTCTTTACCACGAGTACTGGGTGTGATAAAGAAAGCACAGCTCTGCTTCTTAACACAGGTTCTAGTTCAACAGAAATCAACATTACATGCAGAGCTGTGTTCTTCATAATCAGTTGTTACTGAAAAGTAATATGAATACCGTGACAGCAGTTTATTAAAATGGGGAGTTTGTGTTATACTCCCTGTTTGGCTAGTATACTTACCATGTCAGACCATAGCATTCAACGGCAGTTAGCCAGCTCTGTCAGGCCGAATTTTTTCCGTGGCCAATGCAGTCATAAGACAGTCACGTGATGTCACCCCACTTCCGGCCCCGGAAGAAGCCAGTGTCAACTTCCTATAAGTCATTCAGCGAGGCCTGGTGTATGGTGACCCCGAGAACCTTGGCGCCAGAGGGGAAGGTAGGGAGGGAATTAGAGTCTGACATGGTAAGTATACTAGCCAAACAGGGAGTATAACACAAACTCCCCATTTTGGCGTCATATACTTTACCATGTCAGACCATAGCAGAATTTAAAGGAATCGGAGGAGGGCGAGCGCCCTAGTGGTTCTTGGGGTTGACCGATATGGCTGCATTGGCCGCCACAAAGGAAATCCCCTTAGACCCATCAGCTCTGGTCATGCGGATATCCCTCAGGTAAAAATTAATGAAGGGATTTTCCGAACGCCAGTAGGCTGCCTCCAGCAGGTGGCGCACGGGGACAGAGTACTGGAACGCTGTGGAAGTGGCCAGTGCTCTGACCTCGTGGGCCCTGGGTGATAGGACAGGGAGATCCTTGTACGCCTGAGCGTAGGTAGATCTCACCGTCTTGGAGAGCCACCTGGAGATAGTTCCCGCCGAGATATCTCTAGTATTGTTGGGGTTGAGGGAGATAAGGAGTCGTCTCTGGGAGGAGCGCCTGGGGCGTGTGCGTTCCCAGTAGTACCTGAGACACCTGGAGGGGCAAAGGTCCATGTCTCCATCTTTTTCTCCCTTTCCCAAGATGTCAGAACTCCGGAAGGAACTTGAGAGAGACTGAGCCGTCCCTGTGGAAGGCGATATCTGTGGGGTCACCGCTGAGGGCGTGAATCTCACTTCGTCTTCTGGCCGAGGCCAGGGCGAGGAGAAAGGTGGTCTTAAAGGAGAGGAGGTCAAAAGGAATAGAAGCAATGGGTTCAAAAGGGTTTTTCTGAGGGCATCGAGGACCGTAAAAAGGTCCCAGAGGGGAATGCGCCTAGGGGACTGAGCTTCCCGTAGAGCAACTCCTCTAGACACCTCTCTGAGGAGAAAGTCATTGTCAAAAGAAGGGCCCCCCAGTTGACGAATGGTAGTGCAGATAGCTGATCTGTAGCCCCGAATGGAGCCAGCCGACAGCTTAAGGGAAGAGGATAGGTGGGAGAGGAAATTTCCTATTTGGATGTTGGAGGGGCAGTAATGGGGAACAGAGTTATCTGAGCACCAGGTTATCCATCTCTCCCAACGGTAGTTGTAGAGGGATTCGGTGCTGGCTCTGCGAGATGCCGAGGCGAAGTCCCGTAATCCCTGAGAGGCCCCTGCCCCGGCTAGTGTGTCTAGGACGGACTGGGGTCTCTCCGAGTGGGGGGTAGATGCAGATGTTCGCAGTTGGGCTGGCATAGAAGCCACGCGTGTAGGCGAAGCATCTTGGGATTGGAGTGAGGAAGACCTGACCGGGGTTGTCTCAGCATGTCCCAGCGAGGGCTGAGCCGGAGGGGGGGAACGTGGGTGAGGGACTTGGGGTCCGGGAACCAAGACTGGGTCGGCCACCATGGCGTTACGAGGATCAGCCTGGGTCTTTCCAGCCTTGCCTTCCTGATCACCTTGTGTAGGATGGGGAAGGGGGGAAAGGCATACGCCAGTAGGCCCGTCCCGGGGAGGGATAGTGCGTCGACTGCATCCGCCTGGGGATCTGGAACGGGAGAGACGTACAGGGGCAGGTGATGGTTGAAGCTGGTGGCAAACAGGTCGATCATGGGCACAAACCAATGGTTGCGCGACACCAGCGAAGGAGGGCCTCTGTTCTGAGGGAGAGGCCTATGGAGCGGGCCTCTCCCCCTTTGTTGACATAGCAAGCTACCGACGTATTGTCCGTGAGGAGGAGAACAAGTTGGTGCGCGACCTTGTGCTGGAGTTGGAGAAGGGCTAGCCTGACCGCTTCCAGCTCCCACTCCCCGAGGCGTGACTGTCCTCCACGTGGGCCCCCCAGCCCAAGTTGGAGGCGTCTGTATAAAGTTCCAGTGGTTGGGTTGGGTTGGGAGGGAGATGGGGACCCCGGTGGAGAGAGTGGCTGGAGTGAGCCGCTCCTCCGTCGCCGAAATGAACCAGTGTCCGAGGGGAATGACCTGGTCCCAGCGGTCGGAGGTCTGTGACAAACGTCGGCGGAACTCCCTCTGAAGTTGGCGTTTGGGGACCCGCCGCAGGGGAATGAGGGGAGACAGGGACTCCATCATTCCTAGGAGGGAGGACAGGGTTCTGGCCGAGGTGTGGGGTGCCTGTGACAGGCAGGAGATGAGGTCCACTATGCGTGCAGGCCTCTCCGGGGTCTGCCAGACGAACCGTAGGAATCGTCTGTGGGCCGGGTGAATCAGGATCTGAAAAATAGGCGTCCTTCAGGTCTACGGATGTGGCCCAGTCGCGATGATGGATGGAGTCTCGGATCTGGGTGGGGGTCTCCATCTTGAACTTGGTGGGCCTGAGGAACTTGTTGAGGGGCGAAAGATCTAGAATGGGCCTCCATCCTCCCGAGGCTTTTGGGATCACAAAGAGTAGAAGCCGGGGTTTGGGTGGGAAATCTCCGAGATGGCCCCTCTTTTGAGGAGGTCTTGGACTTCCGTGCGAAGAGCTTCTGCTTTGGCGGGGGAGGGTTCGTTGGGGGAGGGAGGGGGAGATAGCATGAGGGGGGGGACGCTCGTGGGCCCAAGGAAGGCGAAACCCTTCCTGTAGCACCGCCACTATCCAGGGGTGAGGCGTATGCGTCTCCACTGGTGGGCATGCCGGGAGAGGCTGCCCGCCAGGGGGGCGAGGGTCTGGGCTGGTGGGTGGGGGATAGGGCGAGGGGGGGTGCTACCTGATCTAAGTCCCCCTCGGGCTGTCTCCCTAGTCAGCTCCGGGAGCGTGACTGTTGGCCTAACCGAAAATTTTGCTGATGGGGTTTTGGCTTAGGCCTTGGGAGAAGATTAGGTCGCTTGGCGGGCCGTGCGGTGCGGGAAGGCGATTGTCTGGGATAGGGTCTGTGCCTGGGGAAGGAACGAAGTGGGGGTCTAGCAGGGCGTGGCGGTGGCCTGGGCGCAAAGGACACAGCCTGCTTGCGTTCCTCAACTGCTTGTGCTATGACGTCAGCCGAGTAGTCGCCAAAGAGCGACTGGACCTGGCCCGGGATGCATCGCAGGGCTGCCTTAAGCGTCGGGGAGAGAGAGGTCCGCGCCAGCACGGCCTCTCTCGCGACCAACAAGCAGTTGAAGTGGCTTCTGGCTGCGCTGTCCGCCGCAGCCGAAAGGTGATGCGAAATCCTGTTAACTAGGTGTCGCATGAAAGGATCGCTGAACAAGCGAGGGTCAGGCTCTTGGTGCGCCTCAGAGCCCGGGTCCCCCGGTACTGGGATGGCACCATCGTCCTCCGGCCATAGAGCCTCCGCTCGCTGAAGGGGCATGTCCAAGTAGGTGTGTCCCGCCGTGGTGTGGAGGATGCCCATCCTGGCTACTCGGACCCATTCCTTTAGGTTCTTAAAGGAGATGGCGCCGGAAGTAGGGGGGGGCAGGTGGGGGATCAACCGACGGTCCGACTGGGAAATGCCCATCTCCCTGGTCACGGGATTGTCCGTAAACAAGGAGGCGACTGAGGGGTTCTTGGGTAGATTGGTCTAGATCTCTGGGCCGGGGGAGAGGGAGAGAAATTCGTCAGCGGGTGCGGCCTCCCTCCTAACGAGGTCTGGTCGCCACCGTTCTATCGTGCGGACATCGTACAATGAGGTGGGGGCTAGCTCCTCGTCATCGTCCGCCTCAGGGAGGTACTGGTCCTGAGAGGGTTCATAGCACCCGTCTTCAGGAGGTAAGTCGAGGGGTGCCTGTAGTGTGTCCCCGGTGGCCCTATAATCGGCGGCCGGGACATCGTCCTGCCGATAGGACAGCGCCCGAGGAGGGAGACCAAGGTCGACCCAGGTAAGTGAGGCCGGGTGCCACATTCGACCATGTAGCTGGTCGTGCTGGGTGTTGGCGTTAAGCCACTGGTCTCTCTCGGGGGCATAGAGCCACCGGTCCCCGGGGAGGTAAACGGGCTGTGGCGGCCCTGGGGAAAAACCATGGTAGGTAGGCCGCACTCAAGGTCTGACCAGCGCGTTGGGCGAATGCGTAGGTCAGACATCCGCCGAGTCGTAGCCACGAGACCCTTTTCTTCTTGTAGGCAGAAAGTCCCCGGGGACCCGGGTAACCTGAATCACTGTTGGGGGGGGCTTGAGAGGCCGTGGCCTGTCGTCCCCGTCCAGGTCCGTGCACTGCACCATACACGTCCTTGGAATGGGCCTGGGAGGGCCATAATGGTATGGAGGAGGATGCGGAAGTCGAGCCCCCAACCCGCGAAAGTGCGGATTGGTCAGGATGCGGTCCCGTGTTCCTCCCCCTGGAGGAATATGTCAGGTTACCCTTGGTCCCGCTGGTAGATCCTCCCCCCGGAGGAGCGGGACCGCGGACGTTGCCCAAATGGGGATCCGAAAGGTCGGTTCCCCAACGTCCAATACCCCTAGGGAAGAAGGTGACGTTCGATCGGGGTAGGTCGACCGTCCTTGTGCATGGGCACGGCCGGGCCCATGGCGCGGCGTGCCCGCACGCCCAGGATTATGGACACCACCGAGGTCGTGCGTCGGGGTGACCATAAGGCTGCTTCCGGAGTCGAAGCGCTCCTCGAGCTCAGGTGTTGGCTGCACCTGTGCCCGGTGGGGCCGAGCGCTATGAGTGCACGTATCAATTTGGGGGGAAAAAGAGATACGTGACTCATCAAGGCGAGTGACGGATGGTGATTCCATCCCAGATCCGTCACCCGTGCTGGTCCGCGGCTCGGCAAGGTGCCCCGGGGGCCGAGATTCGCGTGACTCAGCATGATAGTTAGAAGTCTCCGAGCGAGTCCGTAGGCTAGAGGGCAAGCTGGCCGATGGAGAAGGGGTGGGGGAGGGCGAATTCCGTTGGCTAGTCTTTGCTCAGCCGGGCCCCTTGAGGGGAGCCTTGCCATTAGACTTTCTGGGCAGCACCTTGAGGGGAGCTTAGCCCTTAGACTAGCAGGCAGATCAAATGAAAGGCATTTTGAAATGGTGGCCGCTTGCCTATCAGCCTTGGGACGCCGCGGTCGTGCGTCCGTCGGTTTGGTAGACGAGGAAGATCACGCGTCCCTTCCGCGGAGAAGTCGTCTCTGTCTACCCGAACCGTACGTTCATCAGTGCGAACGGATTGCTCCGAGATGGAATCGACCCGCGGGTTCTCCGGGAAATTGAGCGAACTCCGAGCAGTGGAGTGGCTCGACCCGGCGGTGTCCTTCACCATGTTGGGCACAGGTGGATAGAGCAAACCCGGAACACACGACCGCAAAGAGGAGACAAGGTGGCCGATCGAGAAAATCAATTAATCTCGATCGTCCGTGTGGTGTCGTGCAAAGTGCTCGAGAGATCGACTGAAAACTCGAACTACCCGTACACGCCACCGGTCGTGTGACTGGTATGGCTATTAATAGCAATCTCTACACGTGGAGTATCACTGTGTATAGGTGTGATAGTTCTTGGGCACTAAATCTTAATAAGCAGATCAGTGTCACACACCCTTACTCGAACACGTTCTACCTGTGAAGGGTAAAGAGTACAGGTGTGATAGTTATTGAGCCCTAAACCTTAATAAGCGGAACCAGCACAAAATGCGTGCTGAACCCGAGGCTCGGCAATATGGTGGGGGAACACGACCGGCGAGCGGTGCCGACGATCGCGAGTAACAAAGTCGCGAGAGTGCCGGTAAAAGAGACAAATCTTTAATAAATACGCTCCCGAGAGTGCCGGTAAAAGAGACAAATCTTTTAATAAATACGCTCCCACCAAGAGCCTCACACGGCAAAAATACTCAGGGTCTAGTGCAAGCCGGAACCAGCACAAAATGCGTGCTGAACCCGAGGCTCGGCAATATGGTGGGGGAACACGACCGGCGAGCGGTGCCGACGATCGCGAGTAACAAAGTCGCGGGAGTGCCGGTAAAAGAGACAAATCTTTTAATAAATACGCTCCCGAGAGTGCCGGTAAAAGAGACAAATCTTTTGATAAATACGCTCCCACCAAGAGCCTCACATTTGCAAGCCACAACTGAATCAAGTATAGAACAAAACACAGCAAAGTTAACACAAAGGCAAGTATAGGCGAGACAGAGCACAAGACTTATCTTGCTTTGACGGCAGGCCGAAGATGAATGACTTATAGGAAGTTGACACTGGCTTCTTCCGGGGCCGGAAGTGGGGTGACATCACGTGACTGTCTTATGACTGCATTGGCCACGGAAAAAATTCGGCCTGACAGAGCTGGCTAACTGCCGTTGAATGCTATGGTCTGACATGGTAAAGTATATGACGCCAAATCTCTCCCTTCACCCACCCCCCGACCCCCTTCCAAATATGAATTGATCAAAAGGTGCTTATAAAATATATGTAATAATTTTGTCCTTGCAAAAAGAGAGAGATATACATAGACAGAGAGAGAGAGAGGGAGAGAGAGAGAGAGAGAGAGAGAGAGAGAGAGGGAGGGAGAGAGAGAAAGGACCTACTTCAACAACATCTCTGTTAAACTGGGCATACAACAAGGAATCGTTCAGATTGTTTTTCTTGCTGGTGCTGAGAGCTCGTACGTTCTTCCTCCTGAAATCACACAAATGCAGAATGGTCCAGTCCATTCAATTAGTATGAGAAAAACCTTCATTCATATGGCTTTTAAGACCTTTTCCCTCACTTATATGAATGTACTAAATTGTCTATCCTAGTTTGCACAGAGCTAACTAGAAAGATGGTTATTCTAGTCTAGTCTCCTTCCATTTATCAAGACTGCTACGTTGTTCATTCTGTGTCCACCCCCCCCCCCCCCCCCCCAACCCCCCTCTACAGAGCAGCAGTTTCAGGTAAGTGATGAGTAAACAGCAGCTATATCAAATATTCCTTTTCAAAATTCTCAGAAAAATAATGGTAAGCACAAAATTCAGAAGTACTGAACAACTGCCTTGTCACTTGAGTGCATAGAGAAAGGAAAGGAAAGGAGAAAAAAAACAAAAAACTATGCAGACCTGTGTACCTGAGAATTACTGGTTTAGAATTGGTTCCCACCCTTCCCATACTCCCCTCTTCAGCTTCCACACCCCCATACCCCAGAAAATTGCTGTACTGTGGAAACATCCATCATCTTGAATAAGAATATAGGTTTCTGGATTCTGGATTCAACATTAGAAAAGTAGTTAAAGACTCAGAATCAAAACAGTCGCCCCACCAGGCCTCGCTGCCATAACAGCAACAGTGAGCTGATGAAGACAGGGCGACCCTGTCGAAATATTCTCCAAGTAAGTTTCGATTCTGTCTTTAACTACTTTTCCGATCCATCATCTTGACAGTGTAAAAAATCCAAACAGTTTACTTCAGCATGATGAGAACTGCTTGCACACACATGGGATTTTAAAAGGAAATTCAGAGACAATTCCCATTCTTGATCATTGTCATGCTGAGTGCAGACCAGCCTTGGACTAAAAACTGATTGAAAAAAAAAAGGAGAAAAAAAAATAGAAAAGGAAAAAGAAGAAGGGGACTTGCTTTTATATGAACTGTGGTTATTGCACTGTGGTATAGGCATCATGTGTATTCTTTAAGCTGATATACAAAATATACTATGATGTTTATGTGTACAAGTCTGTACACACCAGAAGGGACTGGACAGCAGACAACATGGAGCTTTACATACAACCAATGTAATAACAAGGAATTTGTGTCAAGAAATTTTACTTTTCCCTCCTGTGTGACAGTACCTTCTTCTGTTATAGCTGGTATATATTCATGCTTGTGAGAATACCTGTGTTCCACATTACTGGCATATTGAAGTAACCCATTATGCACATACAAAACTACTGCAATATCCAATGTGAAATCACATCTGTGCACAATTTCATAAATCAGGACTGCTTATCACTCTGCTGTAATTCTCTCTCAAACAGGTGTACACTCATATCTGGACACACACATACACAAAGCAATACGACTTCGCTTTAACAACAACAACAAAAAAAAACAGAAACAGGCAAACAAAGCGTGACATAATCATCACAACCATCACTATGACACCAGCAGGACAGAGGTCAAACAAGTACCTTTCACTGACAGCATTCATGGTTTGCTGAATGCTCTGGGCCTCGAAGTGCTGGTCACTCACTAACTGCTGGCCATGTTCTGTCAGTGTAGCCAGCTGTCAAAATCAGAAAGATGTTGCATTGTTTTTTTTATATTTTCATCCTAAAACAGCCAGCAATGAAAGTATTTCAAACAAAGACATCAAACGGCTTACAGTGATCAAATCATGCAAAGTTCACTCATCCCACTGCTGTGTCCTTGACCAATGTTGTTGACAGCTAAGCAGATAGTCAGGATCATCCAAGCTTTTTTTTTCTCCTTTGCTTTCAAAGGGTTTGATTTTCCCCAAATCATGATGGTTACAATCGTTTTTACATGATGAAAGCTGTTTGACATAATTGATTTTCTAGTTATTTATCATTTATGTCTTTTTGAAACAAATTTTAGTATATTTCTATTCATGCTTTACATACCATAAAACAAAACACATAGTTGTTAGGCTTAGGATGCACAATACAATGTGAACTATATCTGTGTTTTTAAAGATTAACATGTTAACTGAAAATATCCAAATGCACATGCACACACAGAGTCACCAGCCCTGATGTGGCCCTTTGCGGTCGGCTGGACTATAAGCAACATTACCTTACACAGAGTCACAAAACAAATATCTGTGAGATGGGTGAAAATAACTGATCAAAAAAAGCTAGAATATTCAACTAAAAGTACCCTCTATCTACCCTCTATCCATAAGGACCCAGCATAACAAATTCAACTGACTTTCTCTAAATTTATCTGGGCTGCTATCATCAGTTGACAAACCTTTTCTTCCTGAACATCCAAGATTTTCTCAAAGGCGTCATGGCGTCGGATCAGGGTCTCCACCTGGTCCACTGTGTTGCCGTAATCTGTGCTGTTCAGTGTAGCCTGCAAACAACATGTTACATTAGTGTTCCTTTTAAACTGATGTGTAACAGATGGCCTTTTTCAGTTTATTTCAGCTGTTAGCACATTCTGTCTTCCACTATTTCAAGAAGTGTGTACCTTTAATACAGAAACTGGTTGTCATGTGTAAACAATGGACATTTAACGTCATTCACTGTAGCGTAGAAAGAAAGGTAGATGTACCCGACGCTTTGCCTACAGTTTCCCCCAGTTTAATTGTAACAGTAAAAGCACTTCCATGTTCAAAAATAAAATGCCATCCCATGTTCCTTCAATGAGACAGACCGTAAAAAAAAAAAAAAGATGGATTAACAATGTGAAAAAAATGTGTAATAGGTTCCATCAAGAATACAAATTATCTTAAATAAAAAATACAATGTCTCACTGACTGAATTTCTGAAGACAGGAATAAAATCTTATGGAAGGACACTCGTCAAAGTAGAACAGAGTTAAAGAAAGAGAAACAGAAAAAAAAAAAAAATTCATAAGTTCTGATGCACAAAGGCAGTATCTTGTGGATAGCTTGCTTGTTTGTTCTTGTTTTGTCTGTTGGTCTATCACTCATTATTAAAAACAAATCTTTAAAACACATCTTTTCTAGCAATCTTGCTCCTAATGTTGCCCATTCCATTCTTGCCCCCCCCCCCCCCCCCCCCCCCCCCACGGCTGTTTCTTGTAAGTGTGTGTTTGCGCAAGGATAGGATGTATAGCAAAGAGTAAGAGGTATGATGAGTAGATTGATGCATGCATATTGGAGTGTCTGTCTGTTTCTGAAGGGAGAATGAGGGGGTAGAGGAGTCTTTAGGAAGACACAGGCATCCATGCTGTCCCACTTTGTGTCTGTGTGTAACACTGTGTTATGTAAAGTATTCTGGGATGCTGGAAAGTGCAGTAAAATATCTGATCAATATCCTGTTATCATGTGCTCATCATCAGCACCAGTGAATGAAAAACCAGCTCTGAAATGAAAGGCAGACCTCCTGTGAAGTACTGATGGTGTTGAGCTGCTCTGTGTCTCTCAGGAAGATCTGCAGGTCGAAGACTTGGTCGTAGATAGTTCTTACGATCTGCCCACGTCTTCTGCAGTCTCTTTCTGGTGGCCTCCACCTCCACCACTTTGCCTTTGATCTGCAATGATAGTTACGTGTGATCACTGGTGTGGGCAACTGGGCAGGGATGGCAAATGTATCATCTTTGCAAAATCTATGTTTAATACTCTCTCCTTCTTGTTCCTGAGTCCATGTACTCCATATTCACAGTGTACCTAGGCATGGACAATAAATATGACATTTCTATTTCACTAGCATGAAATGCTCCCTCCTTCTCTTTCTTGATCCAATGACTACTAACTGAAAGCAGCTCTATTTGTACATGTTTCACAAAATAACTATATTTTGTGTTGGACTTCAAAGAGGTCAGTGCTTTACCGACAGTATTGTCCTCTGTGAATCAGGAAAAGACAAACAGTGGCACTTAGTGACCTTATATGATGTCTCATTCTGTCACAAGGATGCTACAGTTCCTGGCTACCAGGTGCACTCCTCAGAAGACGTCAAAGGCTTAATACATGTACACACAGCCTTAGGATGAAAATGACAACTTGACCTGTACCAAAATTCGATTGTTTAAAAAAAAAAAAAAAAGAAAGAAACAACAAACTGTTCAGCAAACAGCTCTTTTCAATTCATTTTTACTACAGCTTGGTCACAACAGTTCCCATCCCCATCAGGGTCATCATAGTTGTCATTCTACAATTCCTGAGCAAACACATGCAGATTTTATTTACATGCTTTAACAAAGAGAAACCACTTTCTTTTTGGTCCCTGTCAGTCAATTTTGTATCAATGACAATGCTGTAATAAACCAGCGTCCACAATCACCTCCTCTGAAGCGTAGTGCTGATTCTCAATCAGGGTGTTCCCGGTGCCAATGACAGAGTCAAAAGTGTCCTGGCGGGCATCGATCTCTGCTCGGATCTCCTCGTGCCGAGTGCGCAACAAGTCGGCACCGCTGACGTCCCTGACCACCTTGTCTGCCACCATCTCCTGCTCCACTTCTTTGGCCCAGCTCAACAGATCCCACACCTGTCATCACAGCGGAAATGCAGGAATGAAAAGGGTTAGGTGTATGCAATATCTTCTATGGAGCTACTTTGCAACCATTTTTCTATTTAAATGACATATTTACCCTTAATTTACAATATACATATTGCAGTTTAAAGGTTCTATGCATCCCATTCCCATTTTATAAAAAGAAACTCAAATCTGCATTGAATAAACACCCCCCAAAAAGCTGTAACATGACTTCTGCTGAGCATACTGTTTTCAGTACTCACTTGACAGTAGCCATATCATTTTCCTATTCATCTTTCCACAGTGGCGAAGAATCCTTATGATTTACATTCAATACTGATAAATTCTTTTTCACCAGCAATCACTAATAAATGAATCTTAAGTGAAAAGTGCCACAAATCTTTCATGGGAGGTTTTACTGTTATCATATCAATGACAAGTTTGCCATCCTTTGTGCGGTGTATGTGTGCGAGTATATGTGTGTGTGTGTGTGTGTGTGTGTGTGTGTGTGCGTGTGTGAGTGTGTTTGTGTGTGTGTGTGAGAGTGTGTGTGTGTGTGTGTGCATGCACATGCGCTGCATGCATGAGTTTGTGTCTGTGAGGGTGAGTGTGTGCGTGTGTCTGTGTGTGTAAGTGTGTGTGTGTGTTTATATGTGCATATATGTGCAGGAGAGGGAAGGGTTGAATGCTGAAAGAATTAGCGGTAATTTAACTCATTTTCATCTCATTATATAAGATGCATCCTAGAATTTTTGTTGTTCTCTATGTTATAAATATGTAGTGCTGGGCAATTTTCCATTGCAGACATGGGTGAACTGGAAACACTTACATCAGCATTGAACCTGTGGAGGTCAGCAGCATCCAGCAGTGCCGCCTTTCGTGTCTCTGCCTTGTCCAGCAGTTGGCTCCAGTCATGCAGCACAGCTGCCTGCAGCTCACCGATCTGGTCAGCGTTCTCTCCAGGGTAGGATGACTGCAGCCGCTCCCCATCGTCCTTCAGCACTTGAATCTGGGGAATGGAAACCAAAGGCATTTTGTTACACTAGCTTAAAATAAAGGAAAACACTATCAGAAGCACATTAACTTTGTGACTGTGCATGCTTGCGTGCGTATGTGTGTGTGTGGGAGTGAAATGAATGAGCAAAGACAGAAATATACATCTTCACCTAATACTAGTGTGTGTATGTGTATGTGTGTGGTGTGTGTGTGTGTGTGTGAGAGAGAGAGAGAGAGAGAGAGAGAGAGAGCAACAGTGTGTGCATGTGTGTGTGTATGTGTGAGAGTGAGAGAGAGAGAGAAAGTGCATGCGTGTGTGTGTGTGTGTGTGTGTGTGTGTGTGGTGTGCGTGTGCATGTGTGTGCGTGTGCGTGGTGGTGCGTGTGTGCGTGCGTATGTGCATGTGTTCTCCTAAGAAATCTCTCATTCAGCAGAATTGAACTGATGACTGTTCATCCATCTGCAGGAAGAAACATTTTTCCCATGTATCTGATCATGAATCTCTCTCAGCTTCAAACACACACAAACATGCATTTGATCATGACTCTGTCTCTCCCTCTCTTTGTCTCCCTCTCATACACACACAACATGCCTCATACATGTGGTTGGAGTTGATTCAGTTTCTCAATGTTATAGGAAAGGAAAAGACAGATCTGTGTTTCCTTCTATGTACCTGAGCCTCAAGTGCCACCAGTTCATTTTCGAAAGCCTCATGTCTTTTCAGGTAGGAGGAGGTGGTGTTGAAGTCACGCCCCAGGTCATCAGGAATACTGGACCACTTCTCCTGCACACCAGACACATGGTACATGGTCAATGATCAATGGCAGATATGTCAAACTCTACACAATGGAATACATACTAAAACAGGTACACAGTTTGGCAAGTGTACAAGCAGCCTGCAAAACTTTACTACCTGCTATTCTTGCTTGTATCAAACATGTTCTCAATCATGAATTATTCTGCAAATAAATAGTTAT
The DNA here is from genome assembly GCA_033310375.1 of Conus canariensis. Lineage (NCBI taxonomy): Eukaryota > Metazoa > Mollusca > Gastropoda > Neogastropoda > Conidae > Conus > Conus canariensis. The sequence continues at coordinate 22,670,615 of CM065717.1, read as the reverse complement.
CAATTTTATACATGCAGAAAGCATACAAGGTGATGAGTTCATAAACTTTGTATCCTTCTGGACCTAACTAGGAAAAATTACATGCGGAAAATTTTCAAACATATTCTTCAAAAATGTGCTGGAAATCATGAAGCATGAGAAATCTTGCCAACATACTTAGCTTAGCATCACCAGCGCGTGTTAATTTCTTTTCTCTTCTGTGCATTATACATGTTGACTGTATATTTGAGTGTGATTGTGCATATAAAAAAAATCCAACTAATGAAATGATATGGGCTGAGCAAAAATGAATAATTTCAAAGTCCCCATGACAAAGGCTTGAGATAGTGATTTCTACACTGACTAAATGTCACATACTATATTACCATTTCTTCACAATGACTGCTATTAATAGTAGAGTAGAAAAGGCATGCTTGATGAATTAACACATTCTTCACAAATATATGAGGCTGTAAAGTAGTATTAGAAAGTAAACATAAGTTCATTTTCCTCCAACAGCCGATCACAAACCATCACATTGCATCCAAATGAATCTGCTACTGCTTTCTGAACTGCTGGCATACTTTCTGCAGTTATTTCATTTCTTCTTTTCATTTCTCACTCAACCATATATTACTGCCAGTTTTACCTGTATCCTAGTAAGAGCATCCTCCACATCCCTGTTGAACCGATGGATCTCCTCTGCTCCCTGCAGCTTCTGGTCACGGTTGTCGATCTGCTCCAGCAAGGTGTTCCACGCATCTCTGCATACAAAACAGCAAATAAATATCTTAAGACAAGACCTATTTCTGAACAAGTCAAACTGGGTATAGTGCATTCCATGAACCGTTTCACAGGAAAGTACAAAAAAAGAGGCACTACAGTTGTCAGGGATGGTCTGTCAACTGTTGACAATTTAGCAGCCCATGTACCACTCAATCAATAGTGGTAGCTTCGAAATCAGTGTTGACTGTACAAGTGAATTTACACAACCTTCAAACTTCAGTGACAGCATGTCAGATGACCATGAAGTGGCCAGTCAGCTTTGTCTTACAGAATCCAGACTTTCCGACTGAAGGCGAGTGATCATAATAGTCAATTAAAACATCAACAATACGTAGACAGACAAACATACAGCCAGTTATACCAACATCTAGAGTTTTATGTAAACGTTTATGTGATTCTGACTTGATCTTTTTATGAAGTGGGAGAATGGAACTATCAGACTGAATTCCACTATGCAGAAAAAAACCCCTGAATGCTAAGAGGTGCGACAACAATGAGGTTTTTTTTTTCCAGTACAACAGAGAGAGAGAGAGAGAGAGAGAGAGAGAAGAGAGAGAGAGAGAGAAAGAGAGAAGAGAGAGAGAGAGAGAGAGAGAAGGAGAGCACTGGCACTGAGGATACACAACAATCCATGAAATTCTATGGCTAGTTAGGAGCATACCCCTCCCTCCCCATCCCACCACCCCCTCTCAAAAAATGGACTTTAAAAAGAAAACAAACTATCATATAAAATGGTGCAATCAAGACATAATTTGAGCATTAAGTTGTGTCTCACCCATTTTTGGTCCTACAAAGACCAGAATAGTTCGGGTTTTTCTTTGTCAACCTCTTTTACTTTTGCGGCATTCTATCAACAAAATGTCAGTACTTGACACTGTTGTGCCATTAACAGACAGACATAAAATGGTGACTGCACGCTCACATGAAACAATTTACATGATATGTCATGACATCAATGTCATCTGCTGACATATTAGAGAGCTGCAGATTTCCACTGTCACTTTTTTCTTTCCCACTGAATTTCTTTTTCAGCTGAAACACATCCCCCCTCCCCTCCTCTCCCCCCCCCCCCCCTTTTTTTTTTTTTTTGGTTTAGTGAATCCTCATTTTCATTTCTTGCTTGAATTTGTGAATTCATGGAAAGGTGGTCCCTGGAGAGAGAAAGGGGGTGGGGTAAGGGGAGGGGGTTCAGAAAGGGGGATCAAGAAAGACAGGATGAAAAAGACCGAGAAAAAGAGTGAAGACGAAGATGACAGGCCAGACCTGAGGTGTTCCTGACGCTCCTGGACCTGCGCAGTATGGGTGCCCCTGTCTTCCAGGAGATACTTGGCCATGCGCTCACAGGCGTTGAACCTCTCGGTGCCTGCTTCCACCCCTCGCTTGAACTCATCAAACTTGTTGCGCAGAATCTGAACAGCACAACATTTGTATTTACAAGGGTGTCTATACAAGGCTGTGGGTAGTAAAGACCGAGTGTTAACCAAGTGTTTTTCCCCCCCCTCATTTCTTTTATTTTATAACAGCCATGTATCAATTGTTGTAAGAGCCACAAAGAAAATATCTGACTTACCATATTAGGGCTGTCAACAAGTTGAAATAATAACTTACCATATCAGGGCTGTCAAGTTGAAATAAGAACTAAATCATTTTTTGAAACTGAAAGACTGATCAAAAACAAAATTTACCACCATCTGTACCTATGTCAAATCAAATGATGCATGTCTTTTCCAACTGTATTCTCAGCATGTCACAGGATGATCTAATCTGGAGTTGAAGAACAAACTGAGAACTGATCTTTGAAATCTGACCATTCATGGAGAGTTCACAAAACTGGGCATTATTCAAGATAGTTGAATATTAGCTGGACCTGACTGGTCACTTGCAAGCGATGCATGATCACAGAGTCATACTCAAGTCAAGACATCAAGTTTTTCATGCATAATTCTGCTTCATCTGTTCGGCGCACCCCCAAGTGCATGACTTATTCCTTCATTTTCTCACCAATCCACGAACTGACGCATCTGTTTGGTATTTTCTTGCCTACTAACCTATGTAATTCTGCCTTCTCTGTTTTCCCCTCCCATCCTCCGGCAATCAGGAGTCTGTCAGTCATTTAGTGTACACAGCCTTCAGGATTCAGTCAACCTTTTCTCGCCCACTGGCCAGTCAGAATAAGTTGGGGTGTCTGTGCCCTATGTGACTCCTCCCCTCTCCTCTCTTGACACCTGTCAGTTTCATCAGTTTTTGTGAAGAATTCTTGTAGTTAATCATCCAGTGAGAGGTAATGTCTCGATTTTTCTTACATTAAACAAAATGTCATGTGCCAGTCACATACCAGTGCACTTAATAGCCTGAAAATTACAGTAATCATTTACACCGAGATGTCAGTGCTCACACACTTGTCATCATTAGGACTGACAGTGCAACAAAAAGAATCAATCTCACCTGTAGATGTTCATAGTCCTGGCCATACTCCTCAGAGCAGGCGTGGGTCATCTGCTCGTTGATCCAGCTCTCAAAGTCCTCACTCTCTCTCATGTAGGCATGCAGTCGCTTTGTTCGTTCCAGGTTACGGGTGCGTTCAGCAGCCAACCGCTTCAACTTGTTCAGGTTGTCCTGCAGGCTGTCCTGTTAACAAACCACACACCTCATGCAAAGAAGAGCAGCTGAACTTTTTCTTCTGATAGGATGGCTTGTCTTTCATATGATAAACATTTTTATAACACCCCTTCTAATGGTGCTTTCCATGAACACTTGATACACCATATAAACATACACTTGATACACCATATAAACATACACTTCAAAGTGATAAATAAATCACTGACAACGCACTTGCACATACATGCCTTACACATATACAAAAGGACAACTAACCCATTAGAATATTTAAATGGGGAAGGGGGATCAGGGCGAGGCACAAAAATACAAATAAGATACAGCAGCTAAATTGAACGTTTACCTGTCACAAAGTCAAAGATACCGCAAAATATGATATATCTTTTGAGTGTATGAACGGGAGGAAGAGATTTGTAAGGGCTTATGTGGAGAAAAAAAATTGAAACAAAATGTGCATGGAAAAACCAAATGTTTCAGTGGAGGCATGGGGAACTGAAAGATTAAGATAGTTTACACAGGAATGGAGAGTTCCTGTTTGTGAATACAAATAAACTTGATTAGACAAGCAAGCAGATCTAGTTGAGCTGACTGCACCAAAGCAGACAAACACTTCAATACCCATTTTTTTCCGTACTGTTTACCAAATACAATTTTAACATAAATTATGTCATTTATTTACTTTTATCATGTCTAAGATCTAAATTTAACTCCATTCTTTCTTTGACATAGTAAACGATGGATTAGTGTTGCACTTTATTTTAGGCGTCATTATAATCAAAGAAATATCAGACTCAGCGCCTGTGCCACGTGGAACCTCTATCAAATCATGTTCAGTTGAGCACTCCCAACTTCAAATTGAAAACTGTGAAACTTGCTTTTTGAGCTGCTCAAAGAAGTCAATAGGATCTACCAATCTACTGATGTTAACTGAAATTTCGGCACACTCTTTCCAGTGAACTGTTCTCGACAGACCTACACAATTGAATGTAATCATTACGTAAACGTGGGTTTCTTGCCTTATTTCATCACATGTTATTTTAAGTAAAATCATGACATAAGAGAGACAAGATCAGCAGACATATAATCTCTTTCTAATTTTCCTTCAAGATCATACCTAGGCGTAAATTTGTGTGTTGTGTTGTGTGTGTGTGTGTGTGTGTGTGCATGTGTGTGTGTAAGTGGGTGTAAGTGTGCACGCGCACACACATATGCACGTGTGTGTTGAATGGTATGCTGTGGTGTGGTATGTGCATTTTAAACAAATTAAAAAAGAAAAAGGGAGTAAAAATACTTCAATTATCTCAAAAGCACTTTGATTTTTGTAACTTTCACTTCAAAAACTGTTGTTGAGTTAAAGCAGAATTAAGTAAGATGTAAAAGTTTCAAAATCAATCAATAATAGTCCAACACCCAAAATAGCACCTGTGGATGGAAGAAATGAAAATGACTGTGAACTGTGATTTTCAGTGACTTGGCTTTTTGCCGGGCACGATTCATCTGTGAGTGATTAAAAAAATTTTTTTTACCTGTGCTTTTTTCAGGGTGGCTGGGTCTGAGTAGCCAAGTTTGAAGAGACGTGAAGATTCCTTTGCCAGGCTGTTGGTGATGCCCTGGTACGTCTGGATGTCTGTCTCAAGAACCTGCAGCAACGCACAATCTATTTGTTCACCTGTTTCAAGATATTACTTCGAAGACAGCTTGGAATCTGCACCAATGCACAGATGATCTATTCACTTCATTTCAACGTGTTACAGTGCATCAAAGACAGTTTGTATGCTGTAAACTATCTGACAAAGATGTGTATGAACAAGTGGTGTATGCAAGCAATTGAGCCAGTATTATTCAGCTTTAAGAGGACAATATTCTGATGAAACAATGTGAGAAGTCTTTTTCTTTTTAGACACTAAAATCATCACAATCAAGAAAGCCTATAAAGAATAGATCTCTTCCATAACATGCAGTACATTTCATGCTTGCTTGTTTTAAGTTGATTGAACAAGTGGGACTTGGGTTACCACTGATTGTGTATAATGTTCATGCCCATAGCAGGTGAAGTATGCATGACTACATAACTGAATGCAAGTCATTCATAACATAATCTTGTGAAGTACCATGAGCAGGAGTCCAGAACATGTGCTAAACAAATATCCAAAATTATTATTCATGTCTTGTTTTCACTTGTATATTATTCTGAAAACAACATCTTGCTTTTTTAAAACTATACCTTGTTTTAATATCAGCATCTTGATTTCAGATCAACACCTCGCTTTAAATTCGATACCTTTTTTTTCAAATCAATACCTTGTTTTCAAAAATCAATAACCTGTTTTCAAATCAGTAATCTGCGGGTTTTTTGCTTGTTTTTTTTCTTAATCAAAATCTTCATGCCAGTCAACAATACCTTGTTTTTGGCCAGCAGTCTGTCCGAGGCATCCTCGTCTTTACCATAATCACTGCTGGTGACCAGGGCCATCTTGTCATTGATCCAGGCCTCCACTTCAGCCACCTCAGACAGGTACTGATAACAGACAGATCAGTTCGTCAGGTGTGAAAAAAGACATCAAATGCTTCATTGCCTCTGTTAAAATTTTTCTGAACATACTCAAAGTTTTGATATTAATGTGCAATTCTGAATCTTTATCTCCCTGTCAACTCACAACAACCTAGAGAAAACCACACACATGCATATTGCATCCGTTTGAATCTTTCATACTTTACTTCATCACATCATTATGATCTTGCAAATTTGACCCGTGTACTTAAAAGTGAGCACTTCCAGGTTATTGTGAGATTTATCTCCAGAATGTGATGATAATTAATTCAAACAGGAACAGCTGGTTTTTCACATTTTCAACATATAGAAAAGATATCAGCACAATCCCAGAGCCTGTGAATACACTCAACTGATGCTTGCTGAGGAATCATTCATCCAGTTTCTTTCACTGCAAACAAAACAGCAAACAAATGTATGCACTCATACACATGTGGAGGAGTGCATTATAATACCATGAAAATACTTCAAATGTACACAGATACTAAAACATATGCACTTACTCCATACCTTGTCAAAATGAAGCATCCACACACGCATACCCACACAGAGCACAACTACGTCATCCACTCACCTTCTGTGTCTGCAGCGAGATGTCTAGATTCTTTTTGCGGTTCTTGGACTTTTTCAGAAGATCGTCCCAGGAGATCTGCAGCTCCTGACATTTGTCCTTGATGGCCTTGGAGTTGTAGTGCTTGTCACTCAGCAGACGCTCTCCAGTGGACAGCACGCGCTCCATGGTGGGCTGGTGACCTTGAATCTCACGGTCAAGGTCCTGAGGAAATGATAATATGACTTTATAAATGTACCCTAAGATATTACAGCGAAACTTATAAGGCTTTGGAAATGTCAGATGTTTTTGTCTAGTTCAAGACAAAAAGACAAAAACTGCTTTATTCCTTTTTAACTTTCAACTAAACATCTGATGAAAAATGAATAACCAAAAAAAAAAAAAAAAATCTTCGTGGAAATAATTTGGGAAATATACTTTGTCTAATAATGAAAGGTAAACTTAATAAACCACACTTACAACATCAACTTCTCAGACAAATATACACACACGCATGCGCGCACACACACACACACACCGCACACAAACTCAGGTCTCTCTCATCTCATAGCAAGAGTTTTACATCCAGTCCACAACAGACTGCTTACTATAACACAGGTGACCCATCTCACCTGGTGTTTTTTGTGCAGTTTCTGAGCGTCAATGAGGTTCTTGCCGTAGTCTGTGGATGCTGCAGCAGGCAGGTAATCCTTGATCCACTGCAGCTCAGAGTCAGCATCAAAGGCAAACTGGTGCCACTGCAATGACTCCTGAAGTCTGGATTTACGGTCAGCTACCGCTGGCTTCAGACGTTCAAACCTGTAATGACAGACATTAGTTAAGAGCTGCCTCTCTTGTTATCTTGCCTACACTTAACACAGCTGAATGTATCTATGTGTAAATGGAAATCTATAAATCTTGTCTTATTTCATTCAAAACATATGTACTGTGTCAGTGACAGAACATGTTTATAATCAGAGTAAGAAAAGAAAGATAATCTCTTTTATTCATCTTTCTACATCTCTATTGTTATTTCAATAAAAAAAAAAAAAGGATGCAGCACGAGTCAGACATTCAATTATATTTTTTCATAAGTATATTGTGTAAATTTATAGAATCAGTTTCACAAGTATGTGTCAGCTTCAGAATAAGGGTGAAACTTTTTGTCAATTGTTATCATATGAACGAGTTGTGTTCAGATACACACTGATCCATGTGAAGCTGTTGCTTTTCATGTCTATTTATCAATCCACTGAAGGTACTGCTTTTCATATATACTTATTCTATAAGCGCACAAGTTTCTATTAAAGGATATGTTTAATGCACAATAGATACACCATAAAATCTGAATCGAATATGTAAACGACATTTTTTTCAAGTTACACAGTACACAGAAGTTAAGTTCCACCACAGTTACTCTTGTGCTTTGTCTGTTAAATTCTTCACAGATGCTGTTTTGTCTTGTTAAATTCTTCACGGATGCTGTTGCAAAAGCTTAAAATGTACATGAACAAATGAAACAAGCAAAAAAAAGTCCTAAATGATGAATATTAATTTGAAGTTGTGCAAAAGAAAATGTGACTGTGTTTTTACCAGCCACTAAAACCAGCAACTACCTCTTGTTGAAGTCCTCTACAGCTGACAAAATGCCTGCTGAATTAAAATGTCCAGCGCTGGCCATCTCCTGTCCTTGACTGACGATGGACTGAATGGTGTTGGCCAGGGACCCAAGGTCCATCTCCAGGTTCTGGTGCTTCTTCAGCAGCTCCTTGACCCCTCGAAGGTCAGAACCAAGGTCAGGATTCGCCACCGACTTCTCCATCTCATCCAGCTTGTTCTGCACAAACCAAAGTGGATGAGAGTTATTTCTTTACCTGTGTATGATTACAATATCCAGGCACACATTTTTTTTTTAGACATTCCAGATCTGGTGTGGAATAATGATAAAACCAAAAAACTTTGGTGTATGAACTTTACCACAAGTCCCATAAACCTTATTGTGAGGAATCAAGAATATTGCAATAATTCACTTGCAGTTTTGTTCTGGAGGCACTTATGAAAACATAAGTGTAGGTGACATTTTAATACAAAAATGCTGCAAATATGTAAAATAAACTAAAATAGACATGTTTTGGTGGAAAGGGGAAAGAGACTTTAAGTATATAGACAGGGGGAGGATGACAAATTCTGATGCTAATCATAATGTAAACACACATTTTCACCCTGGAAAAAAAATTCACACAGAGACAGTACTCCAACATTAACTAACCTTCTCCGACTTAGATACACATGCCTGAATACATCTTGATGTTAATGCATCTACAAAGATACAAAACATCACCCTAACCTGGAGAAGCAGCTGTGAACACTACCAAAATGATTCAGCAGCATGCACAGTCTCCTCTGAACAGCCGCCTCACACTGACCCGATACTGACTGCTTCCTAGTACTAGCATTACTTTGATGTGATGGGGCAAACCTGGTTGTGCCTGTGTGTGGAGAAACCTGAATGAGCAGCATGGGAGAAATGCCACCGAGACGACAAGGGAGATGAGGCAGCACACAACAAAAGGGCAGACAACTTTTTAATCAGCCTAGCACACACACTGGGACACATACCTGAGCATCGTCCAGAGCTCTGTTCAACATCTGCTGCTGTGTGGCTTGACGCAGTTTGTTGCCCTTGTCTTCAGCCTTGGATGCCAGGTCCTCCCACTGACGGTTCAGATCGTCAAGGATACGTTTGATCTCCTTCGATGATGGGTGCTGGTCTTCCATTAGCGCCTTGCCCGTCTAGCAGTGACACAATGCAGTCAATCTTTCACACAGACAAGCTTTCTGACAAGGACACTATTCAATCCAAGTGACGGCAACATAGAGTACACTGTCTAACAGTGACATGGTTCAATCTTTCAACCGGAACATTTTTTTTTCTTATTTAGATTTCTTTGATTTCGTGTTATTCCAGTTTGGGTTTGCCTGCAAACTCACTTCATGCTCATGTGCTGGAGCAGTCACAATGTTTAGGTCACTATGAGCTGTACATTTGCAAGCAACAGCATTATGGGTACCTATGGCTGTGTAGCTGGTATTTGAGATATCTACTTTTTATTGTTGTTGAGAAATGAAGGTTTCAGCATCACAAATTAAAGCAGACTGAGGCTGATGTAAGTCTAATCATATCATCATCTGAAGTCTTTAGAGATCTTGTCATAGAGACCTTCTTTCATTTACATCAAAACGCTGAAACAAAACTGTCCCGAACATCAGACATGACAATCATCTCCGGTAATAACATGTCATGACTTCTGAACAAGGTATCATCTACAGGTGTAAAAGATGAACAAATAAAACAAAACGCCTTGAAAAGGTTATGCTCAAATGATAATATATTTCACTATGAACAAAAAAAAAGTTATGCTCAAATTCATCTACAATTTTGCTATAGATGTGTAAATAAATCCCTCCGTTTGTTTGCAACCACCATGGAGTGAACCAGCAGTACCTTGTTGAGGTCTTTGAGCCTGTCGTTGTTGGCGCGAAGTTCTGCCTCAAAGGCCTGATGTTTCTGCAGCTTGGCAGGAATGTTGGTCAGGTCTCTGTAGGACTCATCTGTGGCCGTCTGGTACTTCTCCTTCATCCAGTCTGACAGCTGTCATGACATAATCAATGAAATGATTGACAACATGCACTCAAAATCTCCACTGGTGTGTGTGTATATTATATATATATATATATATATAAACAGTCAAAGTAGATAAAAATCCAAACAAACAAGATTAAAATATCCCAAATTTTCGGCTTTATTTGCCTTCGTCAGGGGGTACAGACTGTGCCAGTAAAAAGCTCGCATTCTCCACCCTCAGATCCTGAACACGAATCACGAATGTATACAGTAGGGAAAAGGCACCTTAATTAAAATGTTTTAACTTTAAAATAAAACTTGAGTATAAAACATTTCATCAACAGGAAGCATAAAATTAGGATGGGAGTGAAGGGTGAGGGGGCCAAAGGGTGCGGATTGACAATAGGTTGACCATAATTTTGATTGCCACCACAGACCACGATCTTGACATATGCAACGTGAGAGAGCGAGAGCGAGAGACAGAAAGAGAGACAGACAGACAGACAGAGCGCGTGTGGGGGGGGGGGGGGGGGGGGGGGGGGGGATTCCACGTTCAGAGAAGCAGCAAAAGAAAAACTTCCACCAGGTGCCTGTTTCATAGGGGGATGAAGAAAAGGAGACCACGCACGAGAACCATTATTGTCCTGAGCTCACGTCCATGTGTACATGCTCACAAACACCCAACGCACGAGCGCCTGCGTAGAACAACACACACACACGAAACACACACACAAACACACACACACAGCAACACACACACACACACACACACACACACACACACACACACACAGAGGACGGGGCAATGATACGAATATTGTAGTTAAAGGAGGTGGGGTGGGGGGGGCGAGAGGGGAGTTTGAAGGATGAAGAAAGAGCGAGACAAACAGACAGACATCGAGACAGAGAGGCCGAGAGAGAGGGAGAGAGAGAGAGAGAGAGTGGGGGGGGGGGGGGGGGAGGGACAGATAGACATCTATACAGACAGACAGGCAGGCAGACAGACAAATAGAAACAGAAATATAGGGATAGGCAGGAAGAAACAGAGAGGAAGGTAGAGGAGTTTCTAGGATATATAATTACACCTAGGGGGAGTTTAGAGGGGAAGGAGAGAAAAAATGCAGAAATGTTGAGGGGAATGGGGGGGGGGGGGGGGGGGAGGAGGGAGAGCACTGGGGTGGGATCGTGGATGGGTACGTGGGAGAAAGAGGGGAGAGGTTTGAAGGAGGACAGGTGAGGGTAGGGGAGTAGGGAGAAGGGGATGGGGAAGGGGTTGGGGGAGCAGGGATCGATTGCGACGATAGAGAAATAGAGGGCGAGAAACGTCGAGGAGGAGAAAGGATGGGGAGAAAACGTGCTGATAGACTACGTATTCTCTACATGATTTCCAACTTCATGTATATAATATACATACTCAAATTCCCCCATCTCGTCAAACATTACTATAATGCATATAAATACACACCAATTACATAAGTATAATACACACTTATGCATGCGCTCACACATAATGACGCACGCACTCACATACATACCTGGATACACACACACACACAATATCTCTCACACACACACACACACACACACACACCCCACACCCTCCCAACACACACAGAGATCTGCGTGACAGCATAAAATATCGATATATAATGTCGATATATATATATATATCCAGGAGCTGTATTCACCTTCCCTGTCTTGAAGCTGATCGCCAGTACACACCATGAACAAATCATTTAATGCATTGCTATTCAGAAGCAGATACACACTTGTTGAGATGTAATCACGTCTTCTCTCACACACACTCAAACTAATAAACAGATGCAAAAACTGAAATTGTGCACACATTTAATATGTACATGCAACTTCCACTACAAATTATATGACTTGTTAAGTTAAGAACATAACAAAAATGCACATCGACAATGAAAAAAAAAACTAAATACAAAATATTGATTCGATTTCTGAAAATATTTAACATAGTGAAAAAAAAAAAACAACCTAACACACTTAACAGAGAATGACACAATTTGATGAATCTGCGCAGGCTCCAGTTCACTTTAACAAAGGCTACTCGCTCTCAGAAATCTAAGGACAAGATGCGTAAAACCCATTTGTTCTGCTGGGTGTTTTTGCATGAACCTGTGCCGAAATCTTAAGAAAACTTTAACTTACATACACACACAGACAGCTCTGATCTCAAAAACACACCACACTAGAGGAGAGCTGGACCTAGGATAGTCAGGACAGTGCCCACCTCTGAGGAATCTCTTTTGAACTCCTGGAAGGCAAGGGAGGCAGCCAAAGTTCCCTGGCGGTTCCCTGCCTTGTCTCTGGCCTTCTGACGATGTTCCATCACTTCACGCCGCCGCTTGTCGATACTGCACAGCCACCAATGAGTTGTGTGTGACAAGTAATAACACATGATCCAGCATATAGTTCCACTGCAGAAGACACAAATGACTGATCAAACTTGAAAGTAATGAATGGGAAGAAAGAGACAACACTTTGAAAGTGTGGAATTACCTTTACCTTTGCTAATATTTAGACTATATAATTAACTTCAAACTAGGAAAAGAGTACAAGTTACGGAACGTTTCTAAAAATTCAGGAAGGGTGTGTAAACTGGTTTTGTTTGAAAGTGTTTTCAGTTTTCATCTTCTTGCTTATTCGATGCTTTTTGCTTCTGTTTTTCATTCCTTCTTACTGCAGCTCCCATATCTAACATGGGGTCGATGGATTCTTGAATTTTTGTATAGTCTTACCAGCTAAAGAAGAGTTACGTTCAAGAGACATGAACACAACACACAGTTACCTGCGTGCTATAGTGATGTCTCTTACTTTTGAACAGACCTCTGACCATCCCTGACAAAATAACTGTGGTTTGCATGGAGTCTGTCTTAAAGTACACACATTAGCTTGCAATCTGTATTCAGTAAAAATGTGCACACACACACACATATGTTCCAACTACTGTTTATATGTATTTCATATGTGGTAATGGAGTAATGTACATATCTGTACGGTTAAAGTTGTGTATTTTTTAAAATGTTTGTAATTTTCCTTGTTGCATGCTATATTTGCTTCTTTCTTTCTATGACGGCAGGATGTGAAAAAGCTTGACAACTTATTCTTAAACCCTCAATAAAGATAATTTTGACTCGCCTTGACCTGACATGTGTATAAGCAAGTACAGGCACAAAGTTCAGCTATACCTACCGGTCAGAATCGGGATGGCCCTCAGCAATGAGGCGATCTGCCAGTTCATTCAGTGCCTTCATCTTGTCATCCTGGGCCTGCAGTTTGCTGTTAAAGTCCTCATGACGACGCAGCAGTCCTTCCACGTCATCCACCGTGCTCTGAAAAAACAGTGCAGCACTCTCATTTTAATGTGCCCTTTTGAATCTAGTGTAGCACTCTCACTTCAATATGCCCTTTTGAATCTAGTGTAGCACTCTCACTTTAATATGCTCTTTTGAATCTAGTGTAGCACTCTACTTTAATATGCCCTTTTGAATCTAGTGTAGCGCTCTCAGTTTAATATGCCCTTTTGAATCTAGTGTAGCGCTCTCAGTTTAATATGCCCTTTTGAATCTAGTGTGCTTCTCACTTCAATATGCCTTTGAATCTAGTGTAGCACTCTCACTTATATGCCTTTGAATTGTGTGGCACTCTTCATATGCTTGAATCTAGTTAGCACTCACACTTGAATGTGCCCTTTGAATCTAGTGTAGCACTCTCACTTTAATTGCCCTTTGAATCTAAAATAGCACGGAGGTGCCACCCACCATGATCTGAGAAAACAGTGTAGCACTCTCACTTTAATATGCCCTTTTGAATCTAAAATAGCACAGAGGTGCCACCCACCATTCTGTGAGAAAACAGTGTAGCACTCTCACTTTAATATGCCCTTTTGAATCTAGTGCTGCACTCACATTTAGTATGCCCTTTTGAATCTAACACAGCACAACGGTGCCATGTTAAACTGTATTCATAAACTTAATAATGCAATATTCCTGTTGCAAGTTGAAAGAATGTGAGCTAACGTTCAAATAAACAAACAAAACAAGAATGCAAATTACTGCTTATTCAATACACAGTACAGTAAAAGACAAGTGAATTTTCGATTAAAAAATTTCTTTTTCAGACGTAAAAAATTACAGACATTTGAAAAAAAGAAAAGCATAAATCACACTCCCCCAATGGCTGTCAGAAGGAAAATTGCAGCATGAGAGGAAGAAGTACTGAAATAAGGACATAACAGTTCCATAACAGACAGCAGAAGTAAGAAGAAGAGAGCGGGAGAGAAAGCTGGGAAAATATGATTTTAATCCCTTTCACCACAAGAAATGCACTGCAAAGTGTTTCTCAATAACAGCAACATCGACAATGATTTATTTCCCATTCATACCACCTCCATGAACTTTAGATGATGTGAAATATTCTCAAAACCATCTCCCTGAATTTTCAAGCATTTTGATAACAACCATGGGTGTTTAAATAGTGCAATGGCTCCAGTTCTCAATTAGAGGAGAGTGGAGAACACAGCTGCAGTAAATTCCAATTTCAAACTTTCCCTGAAAGTACTGTGACATGTTCCTTTTTCAAGTTGACGTCTTGAAGTAATGTAGTATGTTCCCATTTCAAACCGACCTTCTGAACTTTAAGCAGTAGGGCATATTTTGCTTCAAAATGTCTCCCTGGTTTAATAACATAGCACATCTCAATCTCAAACTTGTTTCAAAGTTGGATATGAAAAATTAACAGCATATATGAAATTCATAAAATGATCTTTTTTTTTTTTTTTTACACATTTCAAAATATACTGATCAAACTGACAGGGATGGGGAGAATGACAAATACAGAGAGAAAAAAAAAAAGAAAGACGGGGCTGGTACTGAGAGAGAGAGAGAGAGAGAGAGAGAGAGAGAGAGAGAGAGAGAAAGAGAGAGAGAGAGACAGACAGAGAAAGAAAGAGAGAGAGAGATGGAGAGAGAGGAGAGAAGATGACAAGAAAGAAAGACAGGGAGGGAGAGAAAGGAGGGGAGAAGGGAGACAGGGAGGGACAGGGAAGGAGACACGAGAGAGAGAGAGAGAGAGAGAGAGAGAGAGAGAGATAGAGAGAGAGAGAGTGAGAGAATTTTATCTTTATTCTTTTACCAAACAGTACGCTTCCTAACAAACGTAATTACACTTTACAATACTATTCTAGAGCACCTCAACCCTACACCTACACAACACAATACAAATGTTTTCTCTTAACCTTCCACCTCAGGACTTTCCTCTATTATTTGGTGTGTTAACCCCTTCAGTGTTACTGAAGAGAATGATTGTCAGTGAGGGACTACAGAATCACTATCAAAGGATGGGGAAGACTGGCCAGACCACCAGGTGTCATTTCTGTTAAGTCCTTTTTTCACCTGGGAAAGAATTATTCAACTCAGGTGAAAAAAACAACAAAAAACTGATATCACCTGTAAGGTCTACGCAAGGTCTCATTCAAATCTGTATAAACTGTCTCTCTCTTTTTTTTTCTTTTTTTTTAAAGTTCAGACATTAAGGGGTTAACCTCCCCTAGTTTCACACTGTGTTACTGGTTACCATGACGGCTACCATTTCTGATGAAGCAATACTGTCAATACTAATAAAGAATGCACAGAAACTTGGTGTGTTCTCTCACGCACATCAGTACTGAACTCATTCAATGGATAGTCAATGGCACATAAATTCTGAATGAACGGTGCACAAACCAACCATTGTGAAATATAGAGACAGACAGACAAAGAGAGAGAGAGAGAGAGAGAGAGAGAGAGAGAGAGAGAGAGCAGAGGGAGGGAGACTGAGACTGAGAGAAAGAGGAGAGAGGAGAGAACAAAGAAAGGGGGGAAAAGATAGAGGATGATAGACGGGAGAGAAGGTGAGGGGTGAGAAAGAGAGAGAGAGAGAGAGAGGAGGGGGACAGGCAGGAAGGATGGGACGGAGGAGAGAGAGAGAGAGAGAGAGAGAGAGAGAGAGAGGAAGAGAGAGAGGATGATGATGATTAGGTACACAGACAGGCAAACAGATACATGTTTCTAGACCAATGAAACCCACTGCTCCCAACTTAAACTGTGCCGTATGTATGAGAGATTTCCATATGAAATACAGCTTACTTTGAAGAATTTTTTCAAAAAATCATAAATGCACCCTAAATAATCATAATATTCATGCACATGCAACTGCCATTTTCAGATCCAACAAATTTTCAATGATATGAAATATCCCAAAATCATGTATTCAAAAAATTTCTTTCTATTCTTCTAAATCGGAAATGAAATGAGGCAGGGAACAGTAAACGGATAAACAGTAAACAAGTTGGGTATTTTTTGCTCCCATAAGAAAACCTACCACAGAGTAACTTTTATTCAAGACTGGCACTGCCTTTTAAACTTGAATAAAGTCAGACAAATACATAGACGAACAATCTAATAGTGGGGGAAAAAACAAGCGCAGGCCAACAACTGAACTATCTTCATAGTAATGACTTGGCAAAGATTTGAACTTAAGGAAGGCGGGGGGGGGGGGGGGGGGGGGGGGGGGGCAATTTGAAGATGGAGAAACTGGGAACATGAAATTATGAAAATATGTTACAGATATGAAAACTCTTCACTAGCTGCATAAGGGAACCATCGCAATCCCTTTTGAAGGCAGATATATTTGTATTGCCTGCTCCGAGGCCTTTCGTCCGCTGGGTCGGACTCATCAGGGAGACATGGCTGGTTGTGTCTGCGCTCCTGGCGTCAAATAGAGACACACCACAGTCCCTTGGTGGTGAGAACACCACAGTATTATGGACTGTGGTGTGTCTCTATTTGACGCCAGGAGCGCAGACACAACCAGCCGTGTCTCCCTGATGAGTCCGACCCAGCGACGAAAGGCCTCGGAGCAGGCAATACAAATATATCTGCCTTCAAAAGGGATTGCGATGGTTCCCTTATGCAGCTAGTGAAGAGTTTTCATATCTGTAACATATTTTCATAATTTCATGTTCCCAGTTTCTCCATCTTCAAATTGCCCCCCCCCCCCCCCCCCTTCCTTAAGTTCAAATCTTTGCCAAGTCATTACTATGAAGATAGTTCAGTTGTTGGCCTGCGCTTGTTTTTTCCCCCACTATTAGATGTTCGTCTATGTATTTGTCTGACTTTATTCAAGTTTAAAAGGCTGTGCCAGTCTTGAATAAAAGTTACTCTGTGGTAGGTTTTCTTATGGGAACAAAAAATACCCAACTTGTTTACTGTCTATTCTTCTAGTTTAAAAAAAGGAGAACTTTTGAAGAATAACAATACAAATGTGTGCAACAGCTCCTCAGAGAGAGAGAGAGAGAGAGAGAGAGAGAGAGTGAGAGAGAGAGAGGAGTGACCGAGAGAGAGAGAGAGAGAGAGAGAGAGAGGAAACTTTATCACAAATTATAAGGATTTAAGTTATACCCAGTCTTCCTATCTGTACATGTCTTTGCTGTTCTACTTCAATGTACAAAAACATCAAAAGATGGTAACCAGGAGAATAAATCAATAATGATAATGAATAACAAGACAGAAACAGAGAGAGAGAGAGATTCGGATTCGGATGTTTTATTCATATAGGCCTTGGCCCATTATGAAGGGGTGGGTGAACATAACACATCATATGAAACAAATACACATGACTGTATAACAAATTCAAACACAATTAATTTAGAACTTCAAGAGGTAGCTATTTCTCAAAATTTAAATGCCTTGTAAAGAAACAAGGACAACTTTCGAACAACGTCTGTTGAAGTTGATGACATCAATATAGTCAATTTAAACAGGGAAGGTTGTCTATAAAATTTGGGCTGAATGAATTCAGTTCTAATATTCCTTAAGGCTGGACAGCAAAGAACAAAATGGATTTCATTTTCCTGAGACTCTTTACAAAGTGGGAGAGAGAGAGAGAGGAGAGAGAGAGAGAGAGAGAGAGAGGGAAAGAGAGAGAGAGAGGAGAGAGAGAGAGAGAGAGAGAGATGAGAATTTGACTTGAATCTTTATTGATTAACTTTATTTTGGAACCAAAGAAATCAAAATCCAACTTAAAAACATGACGAAGTGTGCAAAATGTAACCCAATCAGAATGTTTCAGAATCAACTAAATATCCAGAGATTTTTTTTCTCCCTAAACAGAAAACAGCCCAAAACAGACACTGAAATCAGTCGCTTTCTTCCCTCACAGCATGATGGAAACAAATTTTGTTCGTTTTCAGTGCCCATAACAGAAAGAAAGAAAGAGATGGTTTCCAGTCCCCAGGCATTTTCAGATCCCCACATCCATCGACTGACAGGGACAGCAAATTACCCTCTTGTTCAGAGTCTCTGTATTGTTCAGGAGATCTGAAATTAGATCCTTTACCGACAGCTGCAAAGAAGACATGAAACATATCAGAAATCTGTTTGTTTACTCTTCCCAACGCGGACAACTGGTTGTGAACATGTAGCATTGACAGAGAGACAGGCACAGAGAGAGAGAGAGAGAGAGAGAGAGAGAGAGAGAGAGAGAGAGAGAGAGAGAGAGATGAAACATGGAGGGAGGAAGGGAGTAAGGTATGGAGAAGAGAGAGAGAGAGAGGGAGGAGGAGGGGGAGAGAGAGACATATGCACACACACAAGAGAGACAGAGAGAGACACACACAGATAAAGAGAGATGGGGAGGGGGAGAGGGAGGGAGGGAGGAGGGAGATACATACATATATATATAGAGAGAGAGAGAGAGAGAGAGAGAGAGAGAGAGAGACAGAGGGTGAGCGAAACATAGAGGGAGGGAGGAAGGGAGGGAGTGAGGGAGGGAGGTATGGAGAGAGAGAGAGGGGGGGGGGGGAGAGAGACATGCACACACACAAGGGAGAGATAGACTGAGAGAGACACACACAGATAGGGAGAGATGGGGAGGGGGAGAGGGAGGAAGGAGATATATGATATATATATATATAGAGGAGAGAGAGAGAGAGAGAGAGACAGACAGAGACAGAGACAGAGACAGAGAGAGAGAGAGAGAGAGAGATTAAGTGACTTTCGACTGCGTGGCATACTCAAATGGTCAGGGATATGATAAAAACAAAACTGCAAAACGACATAGAAAACAAAACTGAAATAGAAATAGCTCAGCTGCAAAAAGACAGAAAGTCTGAGAAAACCTGCAAATAGTGAGATATTGCCTGTATAAATTAGACAAAGTGAGAGAATCAATCAATCATGTACGGATATAAATAAATACAGACAAAAAGACAAATAAAAAACAAAAAGAGAGCAGGAGAGGAGTAAAGGACACAGACAGGACATCCAAAAAATAAATAATAAACAGGGAGAAAAAAAAAAAGATCTTGAGAAGCAGAATAATGTTGACAAAGAGCTGAAGAAGTGGTGGTTAAAAGTGAGAAAAAAAAGACAACTGGGAAAGTGAGAGAAAGAGAGAGAGAGTAATCTACAAATAAAGAAGTAAACAAACACACGAATGAAGAAAACTAGGATGCTATATTCAGCAGGAAACAGGGAGCAAAATGCTGATAAACCCTTTCAAACAGAAGCACATGAAGGAGCACACATTACATTATCTACTCCTTCTGGAAAACAAATGAATATAAAGACAAAAATGCACACACATACATACACATTCACACACACACTCTAAGCCATACCCCAGTATCTCCAAAATCCAAAAACGCATCATGTCCACTTGTCAATGCATCCAACTGGTCTGCATCCCGATTGAAAACCTGAAAGCAAACACACACATTCTTTATCCTCAGGTTCAGATGATTCATGGTACCTTCATAGAACACATTTTGTCATAATTCTGAGCTGAAAAATCTGTTATGAATGTTCTTTTTGTTTTGTGTGGTTTGTTTTCCAGTATGCACTAGCAGAGTGATGTATTTCATAAGTATCTGAACATAATGAACGATGCATGATCTTCCACTGTGTATAAGAAAGAATCATGTATTCATTCAAGACTGACAGTAGAGAAAGAAACAAGAGACAAGGAAGAAGGGAGGGAAGGAGGCTTTTCATAACTGTAGGTGAACATGTGTATGAAATTCGAGAGGGAGAGCATGACTGAGTGAATGCGACTGAGAGAGAGAGAGAGAGAGAGAGAGAGAGAGAAAGAGAAAGAGAGAGAGAGAGGAGAGTGTGTGTGTGTGTGTGTGCATGCGTGTGTGTGTGTGTGTGTGTGTGTGTGTGTGTGTGTGTGTGTGTGTGTGTGTGTGTGTGTGTGCGTGCATGTGTGTGTGTGTGCACGTGCATGCGTGTGCACATGCACTCGCATGAACGCTCATATGAACATTTACATGCATGCATGTTTACCTATCAATCTGTATATACAAGCCGGTGTGTGCAGTCAACCACAATTATTCAAACTCTTTCAAACCCAAGCACCAAACCGAAGGCGTGGCAGCAGTACCTGCAGGTTGTAGGCGTCCTGCAGCTGCTTCTGCCGCTGCTGCCACATGTGGTCCACGGCCTTCTCCTCCTCCTCCAGCCTCTTCAGCTTGTCGCGCACGTCCTGGGCGTTGGGGTTCTTCTCCAGGATGCTGCGGCCCAGGGCTTTGGCTTTGGCAAATCTGTGCAGAGAGGAAGGTATGGAGGTTATTTTTTCTCTGCCTGATCTGCTGTGTCCTCTCAGTAATGCACCCCCAACACTGCTAATTTTGACAACCTGACACATCCTGTTGCCATCCTCTCAGCAGTCAAAAGGGAGCAGAGTCAGATCACCCTAAGGTAGCCCCTAACAGGACAGCCTGGGCTTCTGTCGGTGGTTTCCAGAGGTGCCTTGGTGCCTGTTCTGATCCAATGTACGCGGAACACTGCCTCCTCAACCCATGAAGGCAAAGTGAGTAGTTTGGAGATGAAACATTTGGTGGCAACGAACAGAGTTCTACAGGTATAATTCCGAATGGATATTAACCATTTAGCTACCAATCTGGTTGCAATGCCCATCCACCAGTCAGCCTGCTTTTTGTTTCCAAACTGGTTATTTGAAAACCTATGACTTCTAAGTTAAAGAATTCTGAGTAGGAAACTTTAATTCTTGTGGGCACCAGTTATACGCTAACAAAAATTTTTGTTGTTTTTTCATCTTGAACCTGATGTGACCGACAAAACAATAAATGACACTAATAGCAGACTGGACAGTTCATGAGCCTGCTGCTAAATCACTCACTCAGATATTACTGTAGACCATACAAATGTAACTGAAACTGATTCAGACTTAGTCGACAATGACCTAGGAGACACAGATGTAGTGGAACGTCACAGTGCAGGCCAGAGACTGCAATGGTCAGTATGTGGGCAGCCTTAACCTTCACAATGAACAAAGGGACATACGCACATAAAACTATATCCATCATAAGTGTGATTTAGACTTGCAAGTTTTTTTTCTCTTTTTTCCCCTTTTTTCTGCTCTTTTGTGAAAAAGAGCTGATAGTCCACTTTTTCCAGCATTCTGAAAACAGATGCACAAAATTTTGTTCAAAAGTAAGCTGGCAGTTTAAGGGTTAAAAAGCTTCCTGACCCCACACATGAACAAACAGTCATGTAAAAATCCAAGCCACATGGACTTGTGTTTTTGTCTGTTAACTAAGTCACAAGATTTTGTTGGATAGACAACATGCCTAATTATTTTCTTCCTGTGTATACAGTGCCTAATAATTTTTCACACATAAACTCACAATCAGCCCAACCGCATCTCACATCATTAGCCAGTTTTTTTTTTCCAGATTCAAACAGTACTAACTTGTCTTTGTGGGCCTTGATGTCGTCCATCAGTTCATCATGCTCCTTCTGCATCTGTTCAGCACTCTTGATGTCATGGGGAAGTTCAGCGCTGCCCAGACGTGTTCTGACACTGCTGGACCACAGCATCTGAACACACAATGCTTGGTTTTATGGTGGTCATCAGGAAACATGCTAATACCCATTCATTTCAGAATGATTTTACCCTCATTTTTAAACCCCAAAACAGGATGAAATGAAAAGTGATTTTGAAAACACAAAGAGTTTTTTTTGTGCTAAAAAAAGTAACAACAGCTGATTCAAATGACATGAAGTTTCAAACAAGAAATATGAAGAAATAATATTTGAAAATGCATCAAGCCTTAGATTAAAAAAAGAAGAAAAAAACTGCATCGGATTCAAAAGGCTTGATGCTTAAAGAAAAAAAAAAAAAACTGATTTGGAATGCATCAATGCCTTTGACCAAAATCAAGGGAAAAAAACCCCACCACATCTGTTTAAAATGACATGAAGCTTTAAATGGAAAAACGAAAAGAAACAGCTCACTGAAAAAGGCACAAAGTTTTCAACCTCAAAACGGGAAGCAGTGACAACTGAATAGAAGGCACAATGCCTTGAGGTTCTTCTTACTGCAGCAAGCTGAAGGAGCAGGCAAAAGGAGTACCACTTACCAGATCTTTGGCCTCGTCACTGAACTGCTGCTGATCCTGTGCCGAGTCCAGCTGCTTCTTCCGCTGGTTGGCACGATCCTGAGAGAGCACAGTAACACAGTTCGTTTGTATGTCATCTTACGCTTCAATCAGCACTCTGCATCATGACAGGTCGATTAAAAATCATTTAACATTTCAATCAGTGGACAGCATGGTGATACGATATTTGTTTAGTGATCTGACATTGCACTCGGCGCTCAGCATAATGACCTTACTTTAACACTGCACTCTGTGCTCAGCATAATGACAGGTCACTTTAACACTGCACTCAGCACTCAACATAATGACAGATTACTTAAATATTGCACTCTGCGCTTAGCATGACAGGCCACTTGAACATTGCAATGTGAGAGTAAGAATGTAGCATCACTGAACTGTGTGTGTGTGCATGCGTGTGTGCGTGCGTGTGTGTGTGAGCGTGCGCGTGCACTTGTGAGCTTGCATGATTGTTACATCACTAACCTTTTTGTTGCCTTGTGCTTATGTCTGTATGTACATACCACTGGTATGTTTGTGCTTGTATAGATACAAAGCAGTGAAACAAAACCATCGATCATGAGAAGCAAAACATCTTTATATCAAAATGAATGATGTTCTTTACTCCTAGATTCTACGGCTCTCTTTCAAAGGACATACCTTAAGCCCTTTCCACAAGTTATGGAGCTCCTTCTGCCTCTGATCCACATAGCCTTTCTCATCTGGATAAGAGGCCCTGACTCTGTGGACAACACAGGCAAAGGAAAAGTTTTCATATGACTTATAAACACATCTTTTACCAAAGAGTTAGAAATCTGAACAAAGACTGAGATAGTGACGATCAATCTTTTCCCGTTGGACTGTTTCAACTTTGGCAATTCATTCTGTTTAAAGTAGAGTATCTTGTAAAACATATCTCATTTTTTATGTATGTCAAAACCTATTCTCATGGCCGGATGCAAGTCTATATTTCAGAAAATCCAAGATATTAATAAAAATAAGTTTTTCAAAAATGAGTAACATATATCTTGTTCTTCTATGATGAAATGGACACGACTTGTGGATGCTTCAGCCTGTACCTACTCAACAAATACACAGATCTAAGATGATCATCTTTAAATCATTTTTATTACCACACAATGTAATCAGTACTTTAAGCTGTTCATTTCAAACTAGTTTTTTCCACATAGACCGCCTTCAAAACTATACTTACTACACACTTGCATCTCTTTTCCTCTCCCCAACCCCCCTACCCCTTTTTTGCAATCTTGATATGGAAATTAAGAAACAAATGAACAAAACAATGAATATTTGCCATCCCAAGCAGGTAAACACATACGAGTCAGCCAGATAATCCATTCTGTTCATCTTTTCTTCCATTGGCACCAGCTCACGCTCCAGTTGCTGCAAAGGTTCCACAAACACATGGTATGATAAGAAAAAGGAACAAAGTGACTGAAAAAGTGTGTGTGTGTGTGTGTGTGTGTGTGTGTGGTGTGGTGTGGTGTGGTGTGGTGTGGTGTGGTGTGGTGTGGTGTGGTGTGGTGTATAGTATAATATGAGGAGGAAGAGGAGGAGGAGCAGCAATGGAAGAAGCAACAACAGAAGTCTTAGCAGATACTACAGCTTTCATTTCAAATTTTTCTTTAAAAAATATGATAATAAATGTCAGACCGAGAGAGAAAGAGAGACAGACAGACAGAGAGTATATACATCAGTACATATCATTTGTGTGTGTGCGTGCATGCATGTGTGCACGCGCATCTGTGAGAACAGGTTTGTGTGTGTATGTGCATAAATGTATGAACAGATCTATACACACATTTTTGTCAGGCTAGACTGACAGAAACCTGGTTTTAACATACCCCTCTGTGTGTGGTGTTTAATGTGTGTAAACAGTGCATGTACATATGTGCATATATGAACACTTCGGACTGCATTCTTGTGCAAAAGGATGCATAGGGCCATCATTATGGAACATACTTCAGAATAAGAATGTCATGTCAGTGAACAAAGGAAGGGAGAGGGCTGACAACAGTGCAGCTGGGGTGCATGTACGCAGCTTGTGTGTGCTTGTATGTACATGTGTAGGCACAAACCATATTGTGTATAGGCCAGGCTTTCCCCGGGTTCACATCAGGACTGGTGTCTGTGCACATGCATGAACATGAATTCATTTACAGGTCTTTGCATGTGAGTGTGTGGCTGCTTGTGAACAGTCAACCCTCTTTCAAGGGTCTAAAGGCCTACTTACGGCGTGCTTTCTCTGCAGAGCCTGGGTGGTCTTGAGGTCCTTGCCAACGTCGTCTGTGGCCAGGTTGTTGTTCTTCTCCTTGATCCACTCCTGCAGCTCATCGCAGGTGGACTTGAAGAGTTCAATGCTGCACACAGGCACAGGGAAATAGGCTCAGAGAAAGGTCAGCACTACAGACATGATCACAGGTGGACTTGAAGAGCTCAATGCTGCACACAGGCACAGGGAAATAGGCTCAGAGAAAGGTCAGCACTACAGACACTGATCACAGGTGGACTTGAACAGCTCAATGCTGCACACAGGGAAATAGGCTCAGAGAAAGGTCCGCACTACAGACACTGATCACAGGTGGACTTGAACAGCTCAATGCTGCACACAGGCACAGGGAAATAGACTCAGAGAAAGGTCAGCACTACAGACACTGATCACAGGTGGACTTGAACAGCTCAATGCTGCACACAGGGAAATAGGCTCAGAGAAAGGTCAGCACTACAGACACTGATCACAGGTGGACTTGAAGAGCTCAATGCTGCACACAGGGAAATAGGCTCAGAGAAAGGTCCGCACAACAGACACTGATCACAGGTGGACTTGAACAGCTCAATGCTGCACACAGGGAAATAGGCTCAGAGAAAGGTCTGCACTACAGACACTGATCACAGGTGGACTTGAACAGCTCAATGCTGCACACAGGCACAGGGAAATAGGCTCAGAGAAAGGTCAGCACTACAGACACTGATCACAGGTGGACTTGAACAGCTCAATGCTGCACACAGGCACAGGGAAATAGGCTCAGAGAAAGGTCCGCACTACAGACACTGATCACAGGTGGACCTGAAGAGCTCAATGCTGCACACAGGCACAGGGAAACAGGCTCAGAGAAAGGTCAGCACTACAGACACTGATCACAGGTGGACTTGAAGAGCTCAATGCTGCACACAGGCACAGGGAAACAGGCTCAGAGAAAGGTCAGCACAACAGACATGATCACAGGTGGACTTGAAGAGCTCAATGCTGCACACAGGCACAGGGAAACATGCTCAGAGAAAGGTCAGCACTACAGACACTGATCACAGGTGGACTTGAAGAGCTCAATGCTGCACACAGGCACAGGAAATAGGCTCAGAGAAAGGTCAGCACTACAGACACTGATCACAGGTGGACTTGAAGAGCTCAATACTGCACACAGGCACAGGGAAACAGGCTCAGAGAAAGGTCCGCACTACAGACACTGATCACAGGTGGACTTGAAGAGCTCAATGCTGCACACAGGCACAGGGAAACAGGCTCAGAGAAAGGTAGCACAACAGACACTGACACAGGTGGACTTGAAGAGCTCAATGCTGCACACAGGGAAATAGGCTCAGAGAAAGGTCAGCACTACAGACACTGATCACAGGTGGACTTGAAGAGCTCAATGCTGCACACAGGCACAGCGAAACAGGCTCAGAGAAAGGTCAGCACTACAGACACTGATCACAGGTGGACTTGAAGAGCTCAATGCTGCACACAGGCAAAGGGAAACAGGCTCAGAGAAAGGTCAGCACAACAGACACTGATCACAGGTGGACTGGAAGAGCTCAATGCTGCACACCAGGCACAGGGAAACAGGCTCAGGTCTGCACCACAGACACTGATCACAGGTGGACTGGAAGAGCTCAATGCTGCACACAGGCACAGGGAAACAGGCTCAGGTCAGCACAACAGACACTGATCACAGGTGGACTGGAAGAGCTCAATGCTGCACACAGGAAATAGGCTCAGAGAAAGGTCAGCACTAACAGACATGATCACAGGTGGACTTGAAGAGCTCAATGCTGCACACAAAGGAAATAGACTCAGAGAAAGGTCAGCACTACAGACACTGATCACAGGTGGACCTGAAGAGCTCAATGCTGCACACAGGCACAGGGAAATAGGCTCAGAGAAAGGTCAGCACCACAGACACTGATCACAGGTGATGAAGAGCTCAATGCTGCACACAGGCACAGGGAAATAGGCTCAGAGAAGGTCAGCACTACAGACATGATCACAGGTGGACTTGAAGAGCTCAATGCTGCACACAGGGAAACAGGCTCAGGTCTGCACACAGACACTGATCACAGGTGGACTTGAACAGCTCAATGCTGCACACAGGCACAGGGAAATAGACTCAGAGAAAGGTCTGCACTACAGACACTGATCACAGGTGGACTTGAAGAGCTCAATGCTGAACACAGGGAAATAGGCTCAGAGAAAGGTCGCACTACAGACACTGATCACAGGTGGACTTGAGAGCTCAATGCTGCACACAGGCACAGGGAAATAGACTCAGAGAAAGTCAGCACCACAGACACTGATCACAGTGGACTGAAGAGCTCAATGCTGCACACAGGCACAGGGAAATAGCTCAGAGAAAGGTCCGCACTACAGACACTGATCACAGGTGGACTTGAAGAGCTCAATGCTGCACACAGGCACAGGGAAATAGACTCAGAGAAAGGTCAGCACCACAGACACTGATCACAGGTGGACCTGAAGAGCTCAATGCTGCACACAGGCACAGGGAAACAGGCTCAGAGAAAGGTCAGCACTACAGACACTGATCACAGGTGGACTTGAAGAGCTCAATGCTGCACACAGGCACAGGGAAACAGGCTCAGAGAAAGGTCAGCACAACAGACACTGATCACAGGTGGACTGGAAGAGCTCAATGCTGCACACAGGCACAGGGAAACAGGCTCAGGTCTGCACCACAGACACTGATCACAGTGGACTGGAAGAGCTCAATGCTGCACACAGGCACAGGGAAACAGGCTCAGGTCAGCACAACAGACACTGATCACAGGTGGACTGGAAGAGCTCAATGCTGCACACAGGCACAGGGAAACAGGCTCAGAGAAAGGTCAGCCACAGACATGATCACAGGTGGACTTGAAGAGCTCAATACTGCACACAGGCACAGGGAAACAGGCTCAGAGAAAGGTCCGCACTACAGACACTGATCACAGGTGGACTTGAAGAGCTCAATGCTGCACACAGGCACAGGGAAATAGGCTCAGAGAAAGGTCAGCACACAGACATGATCACAGGTGGACTTGAAGAGCTCAATGCTGCACACAGGCACAGGGAAACAGGCTCAGAGAAAGGTCAGCACTACAGACACTGATCACAGGTGGACTTGAAGAGCTCAATGCTGCACACAGGCACAGGGAAATAGGCTCAGAGAAAGGTCAGCACACAGACACTGATCACAGGTGGACTTGAAGAGCTCAATGCTGCACACAGGCACAGGGAAACAGGCTCAGAGAAAGGTCAGCACAACAGACACTGATCACAGGTGGACTGGAAGAGCTCAATGCTGCACACAGGCACAGGAAACAGGCTCAGGTCTGCACCACAGACACTGATCACAGGTGGACTGAAGAGCTCAATGCTGCACACAGGCACAGGGAAACAGGCTCAGGTCAGCACAACAGACACTGATCACAGGTGGACTGAAGAGCTCAATGCTGCACACAGGGAAATAGGCTCAGAGAAAGGTCAGCACTACAGACATGATCACAGGTGGACTTGAAGAGCTCAATGCTGCACACAGGGAAATAGACTCAGAGAAAGGTCAGCACTACAGACACTGATCACAGGTGGACCTGAAGAGCTCAATGCTGCACACAGGCACAGGGAAATAGGCTCAGAGAAAGGTCAGCACTACAGACACTGATCACAGGTGGACTTGAAGAGCTCAATCTGCACACAGGCACAGGGAAACAGGCTCAGAGAAAGGTCGCACTACAGACACTGATCACAGGTGGACTTGAAGAGCTCAATGCTGCACACGCACAGGGAAACAGGCTCAGAGAAAGGTCACACACAGACACTGATCACAGGTGGACTTGAAGAGCTCAATGCTGCACACAGGGAAATAGGCTCAGAGAAAGGTCAGCACTACAGACACTGATCACAGTGGACTTGAAGAGCTCAATGCTGCACACAGTGTGGACTTGAAGAGCTCAATGCTGCACACAGGCACAGGGAAATAGGCTCAGAGAAAGGTCAGCACTACAGACACTGATCACAGGTGGACTTGAAGAGCTCAATGCTGCACACAGGCACAGGGAAATAGGCTCAGAGAAAGGTCGCACCACAGACACTGATCACAGGTGGACCTGAAGAGCTCAATGCTGCACACAGGCACAGGGAAACAGGCTCAGAGAAAGGTCAGCACTACAGACACTGATCACAGGTGGACTTGAAGAGCTCAATGCTGCACACAGGCACAGGGAAACAGGCTCAGAGAAAGGTCAGCACAACAGACACTGATCACAGGTGGACTGGAAGAGCTCAATGCTGCACACAGGACACAGGAAACAGGCTCAGGTCTGCACCACAGACACTGATCACAGGTGGACTGGAAGAGCTCAATGCTGCACACAGGCACAGGGAAACAGGCTCAGGTCAGCACAACAGACACTGATCACAGGTGGACTTGAAGAGCTCAATGCTGCACACAGCACAGGAAATAGGCTCAGAGAAAGGTCAGCACACAGACATGATCACAGGTGGACTTGAAGAGCTCAATGACTGCACACAGGCCAGGGAAACAGCTCAGAGAAAGGTCAGCACTACAGACACTGATCACAGGTGGACTTGAAGAGCTCAATGCTGCACACAGGCACAGGGAAATAGGCTCAGAGAAAGGTCAGCACTACAGACACTGATCACAGGTGGACTTGAAGAGCTCAATGCTGCACACAGGCACAGGGAAACAGGCTCAGAGAAAGGTCAGCACTACAGACACTGATCACAGGTGGACTTGAAGAGCTCAATGCTGCACACAGGCACAGGGAAATAGGCTCAGGAAAGGTCAGCACACAGACACTGATCACAGGTGGACTTGAAGAGCTCAATGCTGCACACAGGCACAGGAAAATAGGCTCAGAGAAAGGTCAGCACTACAGACACTGATCACAGGTGGACTTGAAGAGCTCAATGCTGCACACAGGCACAGGGAAACAGGCTCAGAGAAAGGTCCGCACTACAGACACTGATCACAGGTGGACTTGAAGAGCTCAATGCTGCACACAGGCACAGGGAAACAGGCTCAGAGAAAGGTCAGCACTACAGACACTGATCACAGGTGGACTTGAAGAGCTCAATGCTGCACACAGGGAAATAGGCTCAGAGAAAGGTCAGCACTACAGACACTGATCACAGGTGGACTTGAAGAGCTCAATGCTGCACACAGGCACAGCGAAACAGGCTCAGAGAAAGGTCAGCACTACAGACACTGATCACAGGTGGACTTGAAGAGCTCAATGCTGCACACAGGCAACAGGGAAACAGGCTCAGAGAAAGGTCAGCACAACAGACACTGATCACAGGTGGACTGGAAGAGCTCAATGCTGCACACAGGCACAGGGAAACAGGCTCAGGTCTGCACCACAGACACTGATCACAGGTGGACTGGAAGAGCTCAATGCTGCACACAGGCACAGGGAAACAGGCTCAGGTCAGCACAACAGACACTGATCACAGGTGGACTGGAAGAGCTCAATGCTGCACACAGGGAAATAGGCTCAGAGAAAGGTCAGCACTACAGACATGATCACAGGTGGACTTGAAGAGCTCAATGCTGCACACAGGGAAATAGACTCAGAGAAAGGTCAGCACTACAGACACTGATCACAGGTGGACCTGAAGAGCTCAATGCTGCACACAGGCACAGGGAAATAGGCTCAGAGAAAGGTCAGCACTACAGACACTGATCACAGGTGGACTTGAAGAGCTCAATAGCTGCACACAGGCACAGGGAAACAGGCTCAGAGAAAGGTCAGCACTACAGACACTGATCACAGGTGGACTTGAAGAGCTCAATGCTGCACACACAAGGGAAACAGGCTCAGAGAAAGGTCAGCACTACAGACACTGATCACAGGTGGACTTGAAGCAGCTCAATGCTGCACACAGGGAAATAGGCTCAGAGAAAGGTCAGCACTACAGACACTGATCACAGGTGGACTTGAAGAGCTCAATGCTGCACACAGGCAGGAAACAGGCTCAGAGAAAGGTCAGCACTACAGACACTGATCACAGGTGGACTTGAAGAGCTCAATGCTGCACACAGGCACAGGGAAACAGGCTCAGAGAAAGGTCAGCACAACAGACACTGATCACAGGTGGACTGTGAAGAGCTCAATGCTGCACACAGACAGGGAAAAGGCTCAGGGTCTGCACCACAGACACTGATCACAGGTGGACTGGAAGAGCTCAATGCTGCACACAGGCACAGGGAAACAGGCTCAGGTAGCACAACAGACACTGATCACAGGTGGACTGAAGAGCTCAATGCTGCACACAGGGAAATAGGACTCAGAGAAAGGTCAGCACTACAGACACTGATCACAGGTGGACCTGAAGAGCTCAATGCTGCACACAGGCACAGGGAAATAGGCTCAGAGAAAGGTCAGCACTACAGACACTGATCACAGGTGGACTGAAGAGCTCAATGCTGCACACAGGCACAGGGAAATGGCTCAGAGAAAGGTCTGCACTACAGACACTGATCACAGGTGGACTGAAGAGCTCAATGCTGCACACAGGCACAGGGAAACAGGCTCAGAGAAAGGTCAGCACACACAGACACTGATCACAGGTGGACTTGAACAGCTCAATGCTGCAACACAGGGAAACAGGCTCAGAGAAGGTCAGCACTACAGACACTGATCACAGGTGGACTTGAACAGCTCAATGCTGCACACAAGGGAAACAGGCTCAGAGAAAGGTCAGCACTACAGACACTGATCACAGGTGGACTTGAAGAGCTCAATGCTGCACACCACAGGGAAATAGGCTCAGAGAAAGGTCAGCACTACAGACACTGATCACAGGTGGACTGAAGAGCTCAATGCTGCACACAGGCACAGGGAAACAGGCTCAGAGAAAGGTCAGCACTACAGACACTGATCACAGGTGGACTTGAAGAGCTCAATGCTGCACACCAAGGGAAATAGGCTCAGAGAAAGGTCGCACTACAGACACTGATCACAGGTGGACCTGAAGAGCTCAATGCTGCACACAGGCACAGGGAAACAGGCTCAGAGAAAGGTCTGCACTACAGACATGATCACAGGTGGACTTGAAAGCTCAATGCTGCACACAGGCACAGGGAAATAGGCTCAGAGAAAGGTCAGCACTACAGACACTGATCACAGGTGGACTTGAACAGCTCAATGCTGCACACAGGCACAGGGAAATAGGCTCAGAGAAAGGTCCGCACTACAGACACTGATCACAGGTGGACTGAAGAGCTCAATGCTGCACACAGGCACAGGGAAACAGGCTCAGAGAAAGGTCAGCACTACAGACACTGATCACAGGTGGACTTGAAGAGCTCAATGCTGCACACAGGCACAGGGAAACAGGCTCAGAGAAAGGTCAGCACAACAGACACTGATCACAGGTGGACTGGAAGAGCTCAATGCTGCACACAGGCACAGGGAAAAGGCTCAGAGAAAGGTCAGCACTACAGACACTGATCACAGGTGGACTTGAAGAGCTCAAAGCTGCACACAGGCACAGGGAAACAGGCTCAGAGAAAGGTCAGCACACAGACACTGATCACAGGTGGACTTGAAGAGCTCAATGCTGCACACAGGCACAGGGAAATAGGCTCAGAGAAAGGTCAGCACACAGACACTGATCACAGGTGGACTTGAAGAGCTCAATGCTGCACACAGGCACAGGAAACAGGCTCAGGTCTGCACCACAGACACTGATCACAGGTGGACTGAAGAGCTCAATGCTGCACACAGGCACAGGGAAACAGGCTCAGAGAAGTCAGCACACAGACACTGATCACAGGTGGACTGGAAGAGCTCAATGCTGCACACAGGGGAACTTAACAGACATGATCACAGAGAGAGCAAGCGTCAAGAAAGCTACAGAACAGACTGATCACAGGTGGACTTGAAGAGCTCAATGCTGCACACAGGGAAATAGACTCAGAGAAAGGTCAGCACACAGACACTGATCACAGGTGGACTTGAAGAGCTCAATGCTGCACACAGGCACAGGGAAATACTCAGAGAAAGGTCAGCACTACAGACACTGATCACAGGTGGACTTGAAGAGCTCAATGCTGCACACAGGCACAGGGAAACAGGCTCAGAGAAAGGTCAGCACACAGACACTGATCACAGGTGGACTTGAAGAGCTCAATGCTGCACACAGGCACAGGGAAACAGGCTCAGAGAAAGGTCAGCACAACAGACACTGATCACAGGTGGACTTGAAGAGCTCAATGCTGCACACAGGGAAAAGGCTCAGGAAAGGTCGCACTACAGACACTGATCACAGGTGGACTTGAAGAGCTCAATGCTGCACACAGGCACAGGGAAACAGGCTCAGAGAAAGGTCAGCACTACAGACACTGATCACAGGTGGACTTGAAGAGCTCAATGCTGCACACAGGCACAGGGAAACAGGCTCAGGTCTGCACCACAGACACTGATCACAGGTGGACTGGAAGAGCTCAATGCTGCACACAGGCACAGGGAAACAGGCTCAGGTCAGCACAACAGACACTGATCACAGGTGGACTTGAAGAGCTCAATGCTGCACACAGGCACAGGGAAACAGGCTCAGAGAAAGGTCAGCACAACAGACACTGATCACAGGTGGACTTGAAGAGCTCAATACTGCACACAGGCACAGGGAAACAGGCTACAGAGAAAGGTCCCGCACTACAGACACTGATCACAGGTGGACTTGAAGAGCTCAATGCTGCACACAGGCACAGGGAAATAGGCTCAGAGAAAGGTCAGCACTACAGACATGATCACAGGTGGACTTGAAGAGCTCAATGCTGCACACAGGCACAGGGAAACAGGCTCAGAGAAAGGTCAGCACTACAGACACTGATCACAGGTGGACTTGAAGAGCTCAATGCTGCACACAGGCACAGGGAAATAGGCTCAGAGAAAGGTCAGCACCACAGACACTGATCACAGGTGGACTGAAGAGCTCAATGCTGCACACAGGCACAGGGAAACAGGCTCAAGAGTCTGCACACAGACACTGATCACAGGTGGACTGGAAGAGCTCAATGCTGCACACAGGCACAGGGAAACAGGCTCAGGTCGCACAACAGACACTGATCACAGGTGGACTGGAAGAGCTCAATGCTGCACACAGGCACAGGGAAACAGGCTCAGGAAGTCAGCACACAGACACTGATCACAGGTGGACTTGAAGAGCTCAATGCTGCACACACAGGGAAAAGGCTCAGAGAAAGGTCAGCACTACAGAACTGATCACAGGTGGACTTGAAGAGCTCAATGCTGCACACAGCCAGGGAAATAGGCTCAGAGAAAGGTCAGCACTACAGACACTGATCACAGGTGGACTGAAGAGCTCAATGCTGCACACAGGCACAGGGAAAAGGCTCAGAGAAAGGTCAGCACTACAGACACTGATCACAGGTGGACTTGAAGAGCTCAATGCTGCACACAGGCACAGGGAAATAGGCTCAGAGAAAGGTCAGCACCACAGACACTGATCACAGGTGGACTTGAAGAGCTCAATGCTGCACACAGGCACAGGGAAACAGGCTCAGAGAAAGGTCAGCACAACAGACACTGATCACAGGTGGACTGAAAGCTCAATGCTGCACACAGGAAACAGGCTCAGGAAGGTCAGCACACAGACACTGATCACAGGTGGACTGAAGAGCTCAATGCTGCACACAGGCACGGAAATAGGCTCAGGTCAGCACACAGACACTGATCACAGGTGGACTGAAGAGCTCAATGCTGCACACAGGGAAATAGCTCAGAGAAAGGTCAGCACTACAGACATGATCACAGGTGGACTGAAGAGCTCAATGCTGCACACAGGAAATAGCTCAGAGAAAGGTCAGCACTACAGACACTGATCACAGGTGGACTGAAGAGCTCAATGCTGCACACAGGAGAAATAGGCTCAGAGAAAGGTCAGCACTACAGACACTGATCACAGGTGGACTTGAAGAGCTCAATGCTGCACACAGGCACAGGGAAACAGGCTCAGAGAAAGGTCGCACTACAGACACTGATCACAGTGGACCTGAAGAGCTCAATGCTGCACACAGGCACAGGGAAACAGCTCAGAAAGTCAGCACTACAGACACTGATCACAGGTGGACTTGAAAGCTCAATGCTGCACACAGGAAATAGGCTCAGAGAAAGGTCAGCACTACAGACACTGATCACAGGTGGACTTGAAGAGCTCAATGCTGCACACAGGGAAATAGGCTCAGAGAAAGGTCAGCACTACAGACACTGATCACAGGTGGACTTGAAGAGCTCAATGCTGCACACCAGGGAAATAGGCTCAGAGAAAGGTCAGCACTACAGACACTGATCACAGGTGGACCTGAAGAGCTCAATGCTGCACACAGGCACAGGGAAAAGGCTCAGAGAAAGGTCAGCACACAGACACTGATCACAGGTGGACAGAAGAGCTCAATGCTGCACACAGGTAAATAGGCTCAAAGGTCAGCACTACAGACACTGATCACAGGTGACCTGAAGAGCTCAATGCTGCACACAGGCACAGGAAAACAGGCTCAGAGAAAGGTCAGCACTACAGACACTGACACAGGTTGACTTGAAGAGCTCAATGCTGCACACAGGCACAGGGAAATAGGCTCAGAGAAAGGTCTGCACTGACAACAAGACACAGGTGGACTGAAACTCATGCTAGCACAAGCCACAGGAAATGGCTAGAGAAGGTACAGACAACAGACCACTGTCACAGGTGATGAAGACTCAATGCTTCACACTTAGGAACATCATGTCTGCACACAACTGTATCACATTGGATTGAGGTATTCACACATACTGGGAAACAGTCATGAAGGTCACATACAACACGATAGGTTGGATGAAGAGCAATGCTAACATGTCATGGAAATATCCAGAAGGTACACATGACATGATTAAACAGCCGCCCAAACCTGCTTAAAACATCATTCATGTTCATCTAACTTTAAATTCCAGCATGGATTTCTTCTCTAAATGATAGGCAAAGTACATAGTCCTACCTGACAATTAAAAGAACTATTCGTGAGTCATACTGAAATCTGACATTGCAATCATTGCCAACCTGACTAAGAATAAAGCAACAAAGGTCCAATCTTCACCTGCCTAAGTGCACAAATAACTCATGAATGCGTGACAGTGTACAAGTGTATCCAAAAGAGGACGCAGACTGTGTTGTTATGGGTTGTAGCATAAAGACAGATAAGCTTTCAAACTCACCTTGAGGCACCTTCCAGACTTTTCTCTTTCTCCAGTTTCAATTTGTTGAGGTTTTCCCATCTGGAAGAAAAAAAGTTCATTGAGACCATTACATTTCCGAATTTGTGTTGGGTAAAGAATTTTTTTCTTCATGTCATTGACAGTATTCCTCTATATTGTATGTTTTTGAATAATTGCTCTGTCTCTGACCTCTTAACAAAACTGCGATTTCTTTTCATCCCAACTCCACTGTTCTCCTCTTTAAGAGAAGGCAAGATTACATAGATTACAATAAAAAATCTAAGAAAAAAGACAGACTGCACAAAAATGTTCCTTTTAAAACTTCAGCTCCAATTGATACTCGCGTCACTGATCATGATAATGACAGTTACAAATTCCAGTAGCAGCCTTCTGAATAAAGATGCTCCTCCCAATAAATACTTGTTTTCATGGAACATTTTTCTCCTGGATTACCTCCCTGATAAAACAGTTGTTTGCACACAACTTACGTTCTTTGTCAGAAGTAGATGCGTCTCTCAACAGAGACTCCCTGTCTATGAAAACTTGTCTTTAGGTGACTTTTTTTTTTGTCTGTCTGTACTAAATTCATCTCCCAACAGACATTCCCTCCCTCTAAATACTGTTTCTGTATCACTTTTGTCTTTGTCTAAAGAGGGAGAATGTGGCATGTTTTTTTTTCTTTGTTTTTAGTTTTTGTTTGTTTGGCTTCTTTTTTCTTTTTTTTTTTTTTTTTTTTGCATAACCGTTTGGATGAAATGATCACTTTTGGTGCATGGTAAGAAAAATAAAAGCTGAGCAGAGCATCTTTTTGACCTTTCACCCTTTAAGGCAACATACATCCTATGTGTATGGAAGATTAAGTGGATTTTAGATGGAAAGAAAATGCTATAGAAGTCAGATTGTTTAAACTTTATCTGTTTGATTTTGATTTGTGTCTCTTTTACTTATGAATATTAAAATCATGCAGAGGTCTGTGATTCATCCTTGACACCAGGTCACAAAGCCTGCCCTCCATATCTGTTGCTGTGCCAGATGTAACTCCTAACAAAGCCCCCTTTGCTCATACCCTCTTCATGTTGTAATCACTTTTTTTTTTCGTTTGTTTGTTCGTTTATTTTAATAAAACATTTTTGTCTTTGGCTTGTCACACCAGATAGACTGACTTCCAAGTAAAGACTGCCCTGATAAAGCATGCCTAAAAGATTTGTTTTTGAAAAGTTTCTGGAGAAGATTAATGTGAGTTCCCACGCATATGTTAGAACATCAAGTTTATTTACTGAACAGAGGTATCTGCCATGGCTTACAGAGTTCAACTACAGTACCACTGCTGTGTAGCCTGACTTGTGTAAAGCATACTCCACTTCAAACGAGCTGTGAGGCCAACAATTCATATACATTCACACCTGTACCCACCTTCTGTTGATCTCCTGCTGACGACGTCGCACCTTGTCCGTCTGACTGCTGCCGTCTTTGATGATCTGGTCGGCCAGAGTGTTGATGTTGTCCAGACGTCCTTTGTTGGCTGCCAGGCTGGTGAGCAGGTTCTGCACAGCGATCACACGGCACTGGATCAGCAACATGTCTTCATGGCTCATCAGCATGTATGCGCACACACACACACATATACACACACACATGCATGCACATGCACAGACATGCGCATATACACCCACACACACAGAGAATACCATCACACTACATGCACCGTATCCACATACAAACCCATGGAGAGAGAGAGAGAGAGAGAGAGAGAGAGAAAGAGAGAGAGAGAGAGAGGAGGTGGTGGTGGTTGCATCAGAAGCTGTTCAATAAAGGAAAGATGGGGCAACAAATCAAATTAATGGTGCCAGTGAGTAATCTGATATGTTATGGCAGTCCAGCTTGTTGACAAGCAGCTTCTAGATCAATACTGTTAATTTGTTCCCCTTGCCTCTCCAAAGCAAGATGCACAGAGCTAAATGTGGACATTATGTCTTGTTCCGAATATGAAAAATTTCTTGTGCTTACAAAATCTACAGAATAAGTATTATATGAAATTACAACTGAAAAAAAAAGACAAAAAACATGTTAACATGCTTAAGAACTACTGTTACCACCCACTCCTATTCCACGATCATTGCTTCAGCATATTATGAAATTCTTAACACACACACACACACAGAGGTTTTGACTTTTTAGAAATTAGCGCGACATTAGTCCATGGACAACAAAGACAAGAACAACAGCAAATAATCAATAACATAAAATGCTTCACATTTTCTGACTCTACCCCTGAAAGGTTAATGTTTTTTTCCCTTCATCATAACAGAGTATTAGATAGCCAAGCTTTGTTCCATTTTTTGTTTCCATTGAACACTAAGACACATGCAAAACAAAATGAAACAAACAAATGTAGAAAAAAGGCACTGAAAATGGACATGACAACCATGCAGTTACAATACCAGGCTGTCAATCTGTAGACTGTGGGTTTAAACCCCACCCCACCCCTTCCCAAGCATTACCCATTGTGTGAAGTGTGGCTGTTAACATTTCCAACATTTCAGGTCCATACTGAACTACATGCAGACCTTTCTGTAACTAAAACCCCCTCCATGAATATTACACAAAAGATCAGGTGCAAACGATATACTACAATATTCAGTATGCACACGGATCATTGGAAAAAGAGTTGAAGACTTATGAACATTATACGTCGTCAGCTGAAACGCTGCAATGATTGTATGCAGTCAGCACCACCAACACTGTTGCTCCCGAGTCCCTAAAACCCATTAGTCACCGCAGATGATGATCATCAAATTTTGAGACTTTGTATACCTGGACGGACTGAGGTTGACACATCTAAACAGCTAACTCAATTATCTGGTCATTTTTCCTTCAGTCCTTTTTTTTGCACAGTAATAAAGTTGTACTTTGAAATACACAATTTTTTGAAGAAAATTTTACAAAGTTCAAGAACAAGTAAAGATTATTCAAATGTTTTATGAACAACATGCACATGTCCAGTGTTTTTTTTTCCCCTAAGTTTTTAGTGATGAGAGACAGAGACAGAGACAGAGACAGAGAGAGATAGAGAGAACGACAGTGAAAAAGACTGGTAATTGTTTAAAAAAAAAACAACTTGAGAGAGAGAGGGGGGAGGGAAGAAAGAGAGACAGATAAAGGGAGAGACACAGAGAGAGAGAGAGAGAGAGAGAGAGAGAGAGAGAGAGAAGAAGAGATGGACAGACAAAAGAAGGTGAATGAGCAAAAAAATGAGAGTCAAATGTTTGGTAATGGTTTCTATTTAAAAAAAAAAAAAAAGAAAAAAAAGAAAAGAAAAGAATAGCGCTCCCCCACCTCTATCCCCGTCCCCCTCTCTGGAGACAAAGAACTTATTGTTGTGACTTGAGCCAGAAAACGCCCCCAACGCCCAGACCTGTGCTCCACCCACTGCAGCCTTCATTATCTGTCTCAAACATTTCCCTCTGTGTGCAGACAAAGGCAGGCCCGGTATCAAATCAAAGCAGCCCCTGCTAATCAAATCTCTCAGGTACTCTCAGGTAATTGCCGCATTGTGCTGACCAAGCTTCCACCCCATGGAGCCATTATGCTTGGGTACACAAACATACATGCTGCTGTCTGAACAAAGGCTTTCCTTCAGAGACTGCAAGACCCTACTGTCACTGCGGAGGAAAATGTTATGACACTTTGATTGAAAATACCTGCTGTTCCATTAGGACGCTATCAAAGGGACAGCAGCGAGCTGGGTTTCCTAGTGGGGCCTAGCTAATCCAGTAAACTGAGCATTGTTCTCTTGATAATTGTAACAAACAACAACAGCAGTATTTTGATTGTACTTCATATAGCGCAGCAGAGCAATTCAAAGGGCTTGTGTGCCTCATTCTCATACATTTATAAATTAATTTGAAAAAGAACGTTTGTCAGTACACACACAAACCAGAGTGTTGGGGAGGGGGTATTAATAGATGGGGGGCGGGGGTTGGGGGGTGGGGGGGGAGAGGGATTAAAAAATGGAGACAAAAAAATGTTGTAAGGCTAGCATTAAAACAGCCCAGTGCTGACTTTTAACAGAGTCAGAGGAAGCTTGTTCTTGGCAGCCAGAGGTCTTGTTTCAATTCCTGTGCAGGACAGCCAAAATTGAGATTTTCCTCTCTGCTGTCAAAATTTGTGAGGACTTCAAACCCTTGCGAGTCCTCCATTTGAGACTCTAAACCATGGATTGCTGTGTGGACATAGAGAAAAAAGATACACCCAAATGTGCCAGTGGGACCAAATAAAGTATTGTCCTCAACTGCTAAAGCAACCAGCTTGGAGCAAGCCTGTACAACCCATGGAAGCCTGCGCTATGTTGACATAGGGTGCAGGCAAGCACAGGGTGTTCCATTAAGGCAATGATCTGGGTGTGCCCTTTTTCTTGTGTGAACAAATATGTTACAGAAAAAACCCCCAAAGATTTGAGTACCATCAGCTGTGGAAGATTGGGCACTGTATGCTGGCGGAATGGGCAACCCAGGAATGTACACAAACACATAGTGACATACACAAGTACAGACAGACACCTCAAACTGGATTTATCGACTCTTCAAATACATCTTAAAGAATCTTACAATGCATGGGAAGAAAGGATATTTAGAAATGCACTTTTAACACTAACAAATCCCATCATTTAAATGAAACTCAAGTGTTCTATAACATTTTTGGAGCTTTTTGACATTTTAAATGTTTCATTTGTCTAGATCTACAAGTAAAACAATGATTTTTGATTTATTAATAAACTTTCTAAAGGGTCTAGATTATTTCTAGACAGCTTTGGACTCTCAAACTATGTCAGGACCTTTGGGAAAACACACTGGGTTAACAAAAAATGGTGGGTTTACGAAAAAACAAACCAACCCAGTTTCTGTGTGTTGAGCCATTTGGTAACCTCATTTTTTATGTTGGATATGTTCATACACACACACACACACACACACACACACACATGGACACTGCGATCACATAGAGGGATCATCCTCCAAGACTGACCGTGGCAACTTTATAGGTATAATCAAAAAAAAAAAGTCTCATGGACAAAAATCTCACCACGGTGAAATCTGATTTCTAAACAAGGAACAAAAAAGAAGGGTTAAACATTTCGTTGAGCAGTAACCTTAAAATGGATTGAAAAAAAAAATCTTGCACACAGGATTAACTTTTTACATGATCTTAAACTAAATGTGTGTGGGCAGTCTCGGCTGCTTCTTTTTTCTCTCTTGCAAATTATCATCTACTGGTATGTACAGGTACATATATATATATATATATATATATATATATATACAGACTTGTCCTGACTTTGCCTGACTGCCTCTTCTCCCAAGCAGAGTCCTCTATTGGCCACGCCCACCCCCATGGGAAACTGATTAGCATTACCGCCTTGCCTTCATACCCCTCTGCGGTCATACATGGACCAATCTGCCTCTGCTTCCTGCCTGCTGGAGTTGATAGACAGTTGGGTGATGTTTTTTTCTCTTTTGTGTGTAGGCTTGTCATGAAAGTGATGTTTGTGCACACAAGTGTATGTTTGTAAGTATGACTGCATGTGCGTGCATGCTTTTGTGTGTGTGTGTGTGTGTGTGTGTGTGTGTGTGTGTGTGTGTGTGTGTGTGTGTGTGTGTGTGTGTGAATGGGTATGTGTGTGTGTTTATGTGTGTCTGTGTGTGCGTGCACACATGCATGTGTTTTCAATATGAGAGAAAGTGTGTGTGATTGCCGTATAAAGCTGGTTTTGATAATTCTGCTCTAAATGGCTCCTTTCTAACTTTTTTTTCATCTTATCGTTATGCCCTCAGTGATGCAACCATCATCACCAAGACTGTGATCATTCTATGGATGACAAATATAATGAACATACTTTCCTTAAATAGTGTAACATCTCCCCGACACTAACTTGCTAATTTTGAGGAACCCTTTTATTTCTTTTAAATCTGTTAATACTGGCAATCCTTTACATCTTCACGCAGTTTTTTTTTTTCTGGCAAATTTAACTGTTCCCTGCCCGCCCCACATGCATTTGTGGATCGTAACAGGCTTGACACACATATCACAAGTTCTCAGAATACATACCTTTGTTTTCTCAGAAAATACATCTTCAGCATACATTATTCAGATTTATGACCTACCAACTAAC
This sequence comes from Conus canariensis, assembly GCA_033310375.1. Classification (NCBI taxonomy): domain Eukaryota; kingdom Metazoa; phylum Mollusca; class Gastropoda; order Neogastropoda; family Conidae; genus Conus; species Conus canariensis. Next base: position 22,628,340 of record CM065717.1, on the reverse strand, counting down.
TACAAAGTGTTGAAAAGGTCATTCTCAAGATATATGGATCTACATTTCACAGACAGTGTTGACAGTATGACGTTAAATAAACAAGGTTTTTTTTTTCTTTCATCTGCATTTCACACATGGTTGTGACAATTTTTTTTAAAACAGCAGAAAAGATGTAATTACACTCAACACCCCTTTATTGCCATTATTTAAATCAAACTGTTGAGAACTATTCTGTCTGGAATAATAACAATTTAATAGAAAATAAAGGATGATTGATATGCGTAGTGTACTGACACACACACACACATGCATGTGCACGCACTCACACATGCACACACACACGCATGTACACACACACACACACGCATAATTATACACACGCACGCCTCTACATACGCACGCCTGTACACACACACACACAATACTACTGGAAACAGGGAAAGGTGAAACATTAGCAAGGCAAAGTGAAGCACACACATGGGAACTGAAGGCAACACGCAGGCACCAATCAATGAACACACTGGGTGACACTCCATATCTGGGTTAATGGGAAAGTCCAACAAGGCAGATAAAAATGCAGCATACAGATATTGTAATCCCCCATGGAACTGCTAAAACAAGTAATTCATCAGAACGTAATGAACCTTTTCAGGAAGACGCAGACCTTACATTGCTTGCATCATACAAATGGCTGCATCAAAGCAAGTTATGAAATCAACACCGTTTGAATTATAAACAAGACACATAAATGATGATGGAAATTCATCTATATGAGGTTACTGAAGAGAAGAATTCTGTGGTGAATGTTAGCTTGCAAGATCTTCAGCATATAATTTCTCTCAGTCATTCTACATTTATTGCAGGATACACACACACACACACACACACGCACCCACCCACACACGCTCGCAAAACACACACACACACACACACACACACACACACACACACACACACACACACACACACACACAGAGACATCACACAAGGTTTTCATGAAAAAAAAAGCTTGATAGTAAATCATTGTCCCGATTCTTTCTCATGGCTTTTTGATGTCTTTCTCCAAGTCCTTTCTCCACAGGACGTTTATTAGCAAGTAATAGATCAAGACACCAATTATTTCTCTTTGCTCCAGTAAATCAACACAATCTTCTACTCCTGGATTTCCCCCGATTGACACAAAGCACCAGAGAAAAGAACATGGGCATCAGACTTCCATTTCCAGAGTTCATGGGGCATGTGTTTAGAGTAACAGTGATGTTTGGAGTGTTGAGACTCCTTTCTTGCTTTTTTTTTCTTTTTTCGTTTTTTTCTACAAATCTCCCAGATCAACGAATATGACTATGTACATATCTGCTGATGCCTTCAATATACATACATATATATATATATATATATACACACACACACACATATATATATATATGCATATGTAAATATGTATGTATAACATTTTGTTAAATTCTTTTTCAATGTAAACGAAGCAGACAAAAATATGCACTGTCTGGTGTGCTCAAGGTGGAGATTATTTTTCAGTCTCGCTCAAGATTTACACAGACCTGCTGATACCTTCAACATCCTTCTTGTATACACACTTAAGAAAGATGAAAAAGAATTCTTGCTAAAGATTAAATAATTCCAGCCACAGATTTTGCTGGGTGGCAGATGCATGAACATATCCTTCTTTCTGTCATTTCTGTTCTTTCTATTCATTTATAGTACTTTCAATACTTCTCAAAACCTGTGCTGATGTGATCAAAATGGTGGAAACCTTTTGATAAACATTCTGAAACACCATTCAAAATAAACCAACCTGAGCAAAAATACACTTCTTTCATAAAACATCAGGAAATTTAGCTTGCTAACAATAACCTCTCCCACCCCACCTCTCTCTCTCTCTGTTTCTCTCTCTGCTTCCTCTTCATTATTTCAAAGAAAGATGGTAGAAGTATGTGAAATGGAGGATGAAAAAAAAAGCAAGGATCTGAAGGTGATTGGGAAAAAAGTCATGGATAAATCACAATAGAATGACACATTTTACGAAAGGTTGCAGACACAAGCACAAACAAGGAGACGGACAAGCAGAAATGTTCAGTCATTTCTGCATGCACACATAAACGCACACTCTCATGCACATGAAAACAAGCGCACAAACTGTTGTTTTTCACATTGTGGGAGCAGGATATGAAGGTAAAATGGGCCTGCAAGGTTCAGAAACAAAATGTGAAAGGGAACCAAACAGAGGGCAATGATAGTACAATACCGCCACTATTTTCCGGTTTATAACAATCATCTGTTAACAGTTCCAGCAGTAAACATGTGTTAGTTGCAATGCAAGTATACCAATTTCATTCCATCAAAAAGGGCATGAACATACATAAAAAAATATGTTCACTGACCATACAACATGTACAAAGTTAAGTTCATGCAAACTGCGCTCACATTGACACAAAACATCAACATGAATATTTCTGCATGCATGTACTCTCTAAAACACATAATTAAGCGTTAATGATATTTACACATGCAAAGAAAACAGTTACTATTAGCAACAAACACATAAAAGAAAGGGATGGCTAGGAACAGGAAGTGTGCACTACATAACAAAGATAAACTGATAAATTTGAATATTTAGTAGATATGAAACAGAAATGAACCCATTAGACACAACAAAATAAAAGGAAAGGGGTTCATAATTCAGTGTTATCTCTGTGAACACAGCTGCAATCCCCTTATGCCGCCCCCCTCCCCCCCCCCCCCCCCCATTACTCCTCTGATTATGAAAAGTATACCAAAACAAGAGACAACACATTGTTACTAACCTCAAACTTCTTTCTGACAGCTTCCATGTTGTCAGCCAGGCTCTCTTTACTCTTCAAAGTCATTTCCTGGAACAACATGTATCAAATGTGAATCAAATATGCATGAAACATGTCTTACACACACACAAAACATGAATCAAACAAGTATAAAATATCAAATTAAACATGAATGAAATGAATCAAACAAGCATAAAGCAAGATTCAAATATGAATTAAACTTTAAAACATATCAAATAGGAATCAAACATGACTAAAACATGTATCAATATGTATGAAATATAAATCAAACATGTATTAATCATATAAAATATGATTTATGTACCCAACATGCATCATTTATGTAGCAATCAAACGAACATTAAGATATATTCAACATGGATCAGATATGTCTTAAGCATGCATTAAACATGGATCAATCAAGTACTAAGCATGCATTAAACATGGATCAATCAAGTAC
>CM065717.1:22562579-22620079 GCA_033310375.1 Conus canariensis | reverse complement strand
TCTATGTCATTCCATTGTGACACTACTTCAGGAAGGAAAAAAACTGGATGAAGAGAGACTTTTTGAGAGAATGAGTGGGGAGGGAGGGTGGGAGGGAGGGAAGGATGGGGAGAGAGAGGGAGAGAGAAAGAGACAGACAGACACAGAAAGGCAGAGAGAGAGAGAAAGAGAGAGAGAGAAGAGAGTCAGACAGACAGGCAGAGACAGAGAGGAGGAGAAATGGAGGAGGGAGGGAAGGCGGGGGGAAGAAAGGAGAAGAGAGAGAGGGAGGAAGACAGAGGGAGGAAGAGACAGAAAGCAAGACCAGCTTTCTGACAATGTATTTTATTAGTTCCCTGTTCAAGTCCCAGCTGAGGTCTGAATGTCTCATTAAAAAGAGAAAGAGAGAGAGAGAGAGAGAGAGGGGGGGAAGAGGGAGAGGGTGGGAGGGAGGGAAGGAGAGAGAGAGAGAGAGAGACAGAGACAGACAGACAGACAAAGACAGAGACACAGAGAAAGAGGAGACTGAGAGAAGAAGCAATGGTGTACATGACAGGTGGACCAGTTCCACTTCATTACCAAGTCTCTCAGAATTCTTCTCTTATTTCATTTAGCCATCAAACAGCAGCATGATAAGGGTGCACGCACACAAGAACGATAAATCTCTCTCTCTCTCTTTCTTTCTCTCTCTCTCTCTCACACACATGCACGCACACACACACACGCACACACACACACACACACACACACACACACACACACACACACACAAAATGCTGCCTCTACTTTGAAAAGCCTTTTTTTGGACTAAACATCAGGCAGAGAATGACTTTTTTGCTTGTGTTTTGACACTGTTTACATTTAAAATAATACACTGAAATTGACGTCAAGTCAACATTTATGAAATTATATCACACTACATTGTACTATTTGCGAAATACTGCCTTCTAATGAATGTTATGTAGAAAAAAAGAAACAAAGTTTTAAAAATGATGACAAAAAGCATCTACACTGGAATACAAATACAATCAGCAACACACACCACGTGGATCCAGAAACAGAAAAACAATCTGACAAGAAGAGGGGGGGGGGGGGGGGGGGGGAGGTGACAAAGAAACCACATAAAGGGGAAAGGAAAATTCAGATGACGACTTGAATCAAGAAGAAAAAAAAACACAGCAGAAGAACTTCAAAGAACATCAAAGAGAGAAAAGGTAATAAGAAAGGAGACTTGTTAGAGGACACACTTGAAGAAGAAACTCTACAAGAATAAACAAAACAAAAAAGACAAAGGAAACAAAGATTCTGAGACTGGGGAAAAAAAGATATAAAAGCCAGAAAAAAAGGTTTCACAGCAGGACACATAAAACAAACACTGAAGCAACAAAACTCAACAAACAAATCAAAGTAAATCAATAGCCTGGCTCATCAACAATGAAGACAACTGACGTTATCTGTTGTCGTATACATATGCGCTGTGCATGCATACACACATGAACACCATACACGTGTCCACGAACGCGCCCAAACAAACATCCTCACACCCCCTTTTACTCTCATACCGTCCTCCTTCCCTCCCCTCTTCCATCGAGCAATATCAGGCGTATGATTGAGAGCCCCATCTCACGTGGGACGTGTGTCTACACCCCCATCAATCACCCCCTCCCTGCTTGAACAAACAAATAACCTCTCCATTGCCCGCCCTGCTAATATGTCCCCTGGCACATACGGTGAGCTTTCATCTGTGTGTCATTGTCAGGGATGATCCCAATCATTGTCACCTGCTTTACGGGTACCTTGCCCTGGCATTCATCTCTCTCTTCTTTCTCCTACTAGTTATGGCACGAGACAGGCAGCAGGAGGGAAAATGAATCAACGATACTTTGGATTCATTAGCAGTTACCTATTTCTTTTCTTCTTCTTTCTTTCTTCTTTTGGTATCACATCTTCTGTGCCCTACATCATTCCAACACTGCTTATTCCATCTCCCCCCCCCCCCCCCCCCACACACCTAGTCTACTCCTGAATTATTAGCTGTTTCTTTCTTTTTTTCTCATATATCTCTGTTTTCCTGAAGAAAGCAGGTATTATTCTTCAGGAAAAGAGCGTTATGCTGTTATCCCTGAGAACCACAAAATGTTTTTCCCAGGAAAACAAGTTATTATTTTCATTATCCATAGGCTCATGACCGTTTTCTCTATCTGCACATTTAAAACATAAATTATCCTCAAGGAGAAAAATGAAAATAAGGGGAAAGAGTCGGGATCTTAGCCACCGCTGTCTTCCTCATTAAAGAGAGCTGTGCACAGGGAGCAATCAGTATCAGGTCATCATGAGGCCACCCGCAAGAGGAGATACTGCATTACCACCATACCACCAGGTCTCTTTTCAAAGTGTTCAATGATATCTGTTCTCATCCAGCTTATGCTGGATGGCGCCTACTAAGCTAGCCACCCAATAGACAACAATAACTGCTTATCTGCAAAGTGAGCATGAGTGAGCCTCCCACACACACACCCCCTCCCCCCACCCTCACCTCCCCCCTAGGAGGGTGCCACTACATCTGTCTGACGACAGTCCATGTGCACTTCCTGACAGCAAAACTGTTGACAGTAACTGGTAAGAGGTGTGAAGAAGAAATTCAGGCTAGGGTCACCACAACTGCAGGACAGTTTCAGTTTCAGCTGAGGCGTGACCGTGTGCGGACTAGTCCACATATGCTACACTACATCTGCTGAGGTACGAGACCGCACACAAACAAGGATGGGCTATGAAATTTAAGGCTTTTTTCCTTCTTCATAGTCTTCCCTGGTCCCAGCCAGGTCCTATAGATCCACACCACTGCGTGTTGGTCAGAGATCCACACCACTGCGTGTTGGTAAGAGATCCACACCATTGTGTTGGTCAGAGATCCACACCACTGCGTGTTGGTCAGAGATCCACACCACCGCGTGTTGGTCAAAGATCCACACCACTGCGTGTTGGTCAGAGATCCACACCATTGTGTTGGTCAGAGATCCACATCACTGCGTGGTCAGAGATCCACACCACTGCCTGTTGGTCAGAGATCCACACCACTGCGTGTTGGTCAGAGATCCATACCACTGCGTGTTGGTCAGAGATCCACACCACTGTGTGTTGGTCAGAGATCCACACCACTGCGTGTTGGTCAGAGATCCACACCATTGTGTTGGTCAGAGATCCACACCACTGCGTGTTGGTCAGAGATCCACACCACTGCGTGCTGGTCAGAAAATTCCAAGTCTTCCTATACCAGCTCATCGCATACTCAACAAGTCTAAACCGGAGCAGACAAGAGGGGAAATAAAAACGCCCAAAGGCATACTTCTGATGTGACTTGAACCTAGCCTACGCATCTATCCACTGCACCATACAGCTGCTGTTAATGAACAATTTGCCATGGCTATAGAAAGGACAGGAAACGGGCAGATACATGGAACATTCTCTTGTAAAGTTTGTTAAATGTAAATTAACTTAGAAATGTACTATTTCTGCAACTCAAGATTAACAGCAATCTTTTCTTTACTCTTTCATGATGTTTCACTTATTCTATGGTGGGATTTGAAAAAAACAAACAAACAACAACATAGTACCTATACTTCATTATGAATATTTGGACCCCCTGATATTAAAAAAAAACACCTGCAAACACTCACAAAAAGTGTTCACACCAACACATATATCAAGCACTTCACCACAAGGGCAAATCAGGTACACATATGCATTTTAAGGCACAAAGACAACATGCATGTACACACACACAGACACACAGACACACACACATCCACTGACCTGTGAAAGTTTACTGAGTTTGGAGTACTGTGTGGTCAGACCTTTCTGCCTGGTTTCCACATTGTCCTTGTCAAAATGCAGGTTGGACTTCGAACGCACTGCACACATACAGTTATAGTTTACAAACTCCCTTCATGTACTGTTCAAGTATATTTAATCTGTCCATAGTGAAACAATAGCAACAGCAAAAAACTGTTGATTACATGTTACTTCAAGTTAAAAGGGAAGGGACTGGGTTTTCTTGTTCAGTCAGAAACAAATGTGGGTAAAACAAACAACCAAACTTTCTATTTGTGTTTTCCAAAATCTTCCGTCTTTTGTCTGGATTTTCTGGCTTTAAGATAAAGTGTACTAGGCTGCATGCAGTTAGTTTTGGAACATGAAATGCAAATGATTTGGGAATGTCACCTGATCTTTGTATGATATAATGTGACAATATGATCTGGTCAATAAATGACTATGAAATGGAATAAGCAACTATGAAATGGCAAACAAAACATGCACAGTCTCTCTGTGAATGCTTTGAACAGTCACAGAGATATGTTCTTGCATGACCCTGTGAAAAGCCTTGTCCAGTCATAGTGACATACTTTTTGGTGTGAAACTGTGAAAAGTCATGTCCTTACACAGTAACAAAGTCAAGTGTAAAACTATGTAAAGTCTTTGTATGTCACAGCAAGAAGCTCTTGTGTGAAATAAATTTAGTCGTGTCACAGTAAAGCTCCTGAGTGAAATCGTGAAGTCTTGTCCAGTCAAAGTAACAAGTTTGTATGAAATTGTGAAAAGTCTTACCCCTGTCACAGTAACAAGCACTTGACTGAAATTGTGAAAAGTCTTGTTCTATCACAGTCACTTTTGTGAAACTGTGAACTGTCATGTCACAGTAACAAGCACTTGTGCAAAATTATGAGTAGCCTTGTGCTCTTGAGTGCAATTGTGAAATGTCTTGTTCTGTCAATGTAACAAACCTTTATGTAAAACTGTCTTGTTCTGCCACAGTATGAAGCTCCTGTTTGAAATAGTGAATAGTCATGTCACAGTGTGCAAAATTATGAGTAGCCTTGTGCTCCTGAGTGCAATTGTGAAATGTCTTGTTTGTCGATGTAACAAGCCTTTATGTAAACTTGTCTTGTTCTGCAACATTCTGAAGCTCCTGTTTGAAATTGTAAATAGTCTTGTTCTGAAGCTCTTGTGTGAAATTGTGAAGTCTTGTCCTATTGTAGTAACTGGCTCTTGCAAGAAATTGTGAGAAGTCCTGTGACAGTGAGGGATTCCTGAGTAAAACTTTAGAAAACAGAAAAAGGAAGTCTGACAGGTGAGTCTTATTTGGGACATTTTGATTTCTGAGAACTTGAGAGAAAAACAATACATGTTAAGTTTCAAATTTGTATACAAAAATCAATCAAAGACAGTTCTGAAACACTGGAAATCCATTTTCTTAATCTGGTGGTCACAGCTCAAAGTCCGATTCTTCCATCAGTTCTAGCAGATCTGAAACTGTCCAATCTATCATAGATTGCCCATCTTATTTCATCCTTTAGTCCCGATTAATTTTTCTGAAATTTTGAACTTCTACTGTCTGTACCACATTTTACCTGGTTCCATGGCAAAAGCTGAACTGTAACAACCTGTCACTTGTGGTTTATGTTTCACCTACACCCATTTGATAGTTTCCAAGAAATAAGCATGAATGTAAAAAAAAAAAAAATTTTCTGTATGTAACACTCAAGTTTGAAACCCTGAACCCTTTCAAAACCTTATGTACAGTTACCCAGAGGATTGCACTTCTTTACGTACACACACACACACACACACACACACACACACATACACAACCATACCTGACGGAGCTCGGCGGAGACTGGAAGCTCTTTCTTTCTTGTTCCTGACCACTTCCTTCTTCATCACTGTCTTTTTGACCTTGACCCGCTCAGGCACTTTGACGGGTCGCTTAATGACCTTCTGGACCATCTTGGGGTCGACCTCCTTCACGTAGTTGGCGGGGACAAAGCCTTCAGTGGCGTCCCCTTTACGCACCTGCCACCAGTCGTTGTTGGTTCGCTGCAGCAGAATCATCACCTGCAACATACATCAGTTGCCATGTTCCACTGCCACAGTTGAACCAATGGATCTGACTGCACAACGTCTCCCAAATCCATTGTCAAAAGCATTTTACATACATCCTGCTGGCACCACAACCAGAAGAAGTTTCTGATGTGAGGGCACCCTGCAAATCCTCAAAGGGTGAATCCAATAAATTCAAGACAATAACATGGTTTTGTCCACAAGAAAAAGGGGTGGTCAGTGAATTGGAGCATGGTGGATGCTTGATCTTTTTGGGTCGGATCTATGCAGAGAAACACAAAACACTTGAAGCCCATACGCAACAATGTAGTTAACTTGGCTGAATGTGGATTGATGACATGCATCATTTACCACTAAGTACATCAGTGACACTGTGGATTACAATGAATGTGCCTACTACCACAGCATCATAAACACAGGAGAATGCTGATCTGTCTGTCAGCTACTCATCATCTCTCATGAATGAAGTCCACTGGCATCAGGATCATCCATGCAGAGAAGGTTAAAAAAAAATTAACATAGGGGAAAGCAAAATAAAATAAAAGTGATATTGAACAGGGAAAGAGCAATAACAAAGTGACTGAAGGTATGTGGTATGTGATCAGTCCAGAGCTGAGCCCACGTTTGGATATTAGAAAATTCCATTCCCAGGGTACTCAGCAACAATCCTCCTCCTACCCACACACACACACACGCATACACACAGAGCAACAATCATCCCCTACACACACACACACACACACACACACACACACACACACACACAGAGCAACAATCCTCCCCCTACCAACACACACACATATTTAAACACACACACACACACACACACACACACACACACACACACACACACACACAGAGCAACAATCCTCCCCCTACCAACACACACACACACACACACACACACACACACACACACACACACACACACTTGAAATTCAGATCAATGTTCACAAAGTATCATTCACAGCACGAGTTCCAATTTCATTTTTTTAATCCACCCCTGCAGCTCATATGTTTCTGTTTTCTTTTTCTCATTCTTTCACAACTGAGTCTTGTAATAACCCTGGAAGTACAAGACCTTTCTGTCCAACTTGCCTGAATCCACATTATACCAATCAGCCATGCACTGACAGTTGTACACCCACACTAATATCGTCTGTGCCGGTGAGAGGCATCATCGAGTTCTGAGGGGAAGAAAATATCATCTGAAGCAAAGTCTAGAGTGGAATTGTTCTGCTCTATCATATTTTGTTTGGTATCATGAAGGAAACAGCTGTGTCAAAGTTGCCATTTGAGCCTAAACATGTAAATCAACAACTTTCTCTCCCTCCCCTTATTTGTTATGCTTGGATTAAGTATAATCAATCAGTACTGGTCTTTCTTGGAGGGATTTTCTTTTCTGTCACATTCTTCAATCAGCCTCAGTCGCATGTCCTTAAATCTACAATGTGGATTTGCATAAAGGAACAGAGACAACAACATGCAAAGAATCTGTGCACAAATCTGAGATACCATGAAGCCCCATGACATAAGCAGACAAACATGAAAACACACATGTATGAGGTAACATTAAAGATTTACACACACACACACACATATATATATATATAGAGAGAGAGAGAACTTTTCACAGCCATGCAAAATTAATGCTAACATACAAACATATAGAAATATGCGGTTTCAAGTTTACACACACACACACACATACAGAGAGAGAGAGAGAGAGAGAGAGAGACAGACAGACAGACAGAGAGAGAGAGAGAGAGAGATGATGATGATGATGATGATGATGATCTTTATTTCCAAGGGTAACAGATAAGCAAACACATGCTTTTTTTCATCCGACCCTTGCCCCGTTAAGGGACTAAGTATGACTAGCGACTAAGACTTAACAAAACTTTTAACAAACACACATATCTTCACAACATTAAAAGGTTCATCCTTTAACATTTAAGGCGTAGATGACTTTGAAAGGGAAAAACAAACGATTGAAACAACAAACAAGAATAAAGAAATTGATTATAAAGAAGAAAAGAACCAGCACACACAGATATGGAATAAGCGATCCTCCTATCGAAAGGGGGGGGGGGGGGGGGGGGGGGGAGAGAGAGAGAGAGAGAGAGAGAGAGAGAGCGTTACATTCCTTTTGTAAAAAATTAACATACAACAAACTGCTAAGGATAGAAGAGAGAGAGAGAGAGAGAGAGAGAGAGAGAGAGAGAGAGAGAGAGAGAGACAGACAGACAGACAGACAGACAGACAGACAGAAAAACATACATTCATTCATGAATAAACATTTGATACATTCTTCTTTCAATTCATATCAAGAGGAAGTGACTACTATTTTATGACCCCTTGCAAGCATTTTACCAGCCTGTGCTGGACCCCAAACTGTCCACTCAGTCTATATCTTTTATTCCCAGTATCAAAGCGCAAGACGAGGAACGAATATGCAATAGTACAGCTAAAAACAATCACATTATCAAGAAAGTTTAAAATAAAATATGGCAGAATTAATTGGAAACAAAAAGAGTTATTTGTCACATTTTAACATTTAAAAAGGTGTTCTGGATGAAAATTCATGTAGAGAACAACAAATACTTATATAACATCTGTCTACACTGTGGAATGCAGAAATCATGTTTCTGCATTCCTGGGAGCGGAAAAAGGATTAAAAGCAGATCTCACAGAGTTTCTCATGGCAGCTCCTGGGCTGCTAATGGAGATAATGATGGTAAACACTCCATGCATTCAGATCAATATAGCATACACCGTGTCAGTCTGGTCCTCGGTATGATTCGTATCATTTCTACGGTTTATGCTATCCTCCTTCCCGTCCTCCCCATGACCTGTGTGTGTGTGTGTGTGTGTGTGTGTGTGTGTGTAGTAGTAGTAGTAGTAGTAGTAGTAGTACTTTAATTTTACGTCTTTTCACAAACTATGTGATATTAGACAAGAAAGGAGAGATAGACAGGCAAATAGAGGGAGATAGATAGAGTTTGTTCATGTTGCTTACAAGTATGTGTGTGTGTGCATGCGCACATGCGCGCGCATGTGTGTGTGTGTGTATGTTGTGTGTGTGTGTGTGTGTGTGTAGGGACGGGGTGGGGCTGGGAGAGAGCGAAGGGTGGTGTACACAACATCAGAAAACAATTAGACAGACAAACAAATAAACAAACAAACCTACACACACTATCAATATCAGATTAAAGCAAATACCTGACTGGACTACAAATCAAGGAGAAAGTAACTTTCAAAGCAAAATCAATATCAGAAAAAAATCTGTCACAGACATGCCTGATAAACGTGGCAGAAATGCCCTGAGAGGCACACATTCGAAGAAAACATGATCTCTTGTCAATTTTGTTTCCCCGCATATGCATTTTGTTGCAGAGCTATATTTAGTTCTAAAAGCATCCAGTTTCAATCAATGAAATATTGAAACGAAGTTTCTGTATTGATGCATATCATAAATTTGCAGATTTTGGATGCTTTTGAAATGATCAATACTAAAAAGCGGATTATTTTGTGTCTGAACATGAGTAACAGCTTTGTTCTGCCCATTTCTAAAATATTCCCAAGATGTTTGTTTTAAAATTTGTTGACTCTCTTTCAAAGTGAACGGTATGGAAATAGTTTGTACCCTCGTTCCATTTTCAGCGCCTTTTTTCGCACATCTGTCAGCAAGTTCATTGCCCAAAATTCCACAGTGTGAAGGAACCCAGAAGAAAGTTATATCTGTTCCTTTACATATCAAGACGTGGATTAAATGCTGAATTTCCTTCAAAATAAAGTTATCTGAATCTGAATTAAAAAACTTAATCGACTGTAACACTGACAGCGAATCTACACAAAACAACACTTGAAAAATGGACTGTGGTAAATCAATTAGAAATGTCAACGCCAAAAGTATCGCTATCATTTCAGTTACAAACATGGAGCGATATTTTCCAATGAAATATGCTTTTTCTACTTTCAGCGATGGAATAACAAATGCTGATCCGACCTCTTTGTTACTCATCAACGATCCATCTGTGTACACCTTAAGATGGTTAGAATATCTATCTTGCATTTGCATCTTCGTTAAATATGACAAGATGTAAGGCTGATTTGCTTTCTTTGTATCAGTGTGATCAAGATCAAACTTCGCCCTCTTTCTTTCCCAAGTTGGAATGGGATCTATAAGAGATGATTCTGACAAAGACTTAACATCTATATTACTTTTCTTTAACAAATCAGCAGTGTATGAACTGATAGTGCACAGAGAGGTAATATTTTTTGCTCTTTTTGGATAATCACTCTCTGGGTTTACAGATATTTCCGTTTCATTCACACCTTCCATGGTTGTACATTTCATGAAATATTTTGCAAGTGATAGATTCCTATATTCATTTAACGGTAAAACGTCTATTTCTCTGTATGTCCCCAAAGTGGAGGCATATACCGGAACTCCTAGGCATAATTTGAAGGCTTTGCTATCTACACTTTGTAGTTTTTGTAACAAATATTTAAGTGCGCTAAAGAAAGCCTCATGGGCGTATGATAATTTAGAATGAATTAAAGCCAAAGCCAAGAGCTTTAATGTTTTTCCATCTTGGCACCAGCTTTGCTTGCTCAAAATTTTCAGAAAATTTAAAGTTTTTCTTGCCTTATTTAAAAGGTAATCAATATGGATATTCCATGTGAGTTTCGATGTGAAGTGGACACCTAAGAATTTAATTAAGTGTACGTACGCAAGTGTTATCCCATCCAGCTTAAAAGATGGTAAATCAGAGGGATCATCCCCATTGTTGAATAAAACCATATGAGTCTTTTCATGGGAAAGCTTTAGACCATTTATAAACAAGTATCTGCTAAGGTTATCAAGCTCTGCCTGATAAAGTTTTCTGTGGTAGTTCATTGCTCTTTTGGGTGTGTTTTTTTCTCATACAAGTATTTATCCACATACACAGATCATCGGCATATTGTACAACTGTAGCATTTTTAGTTACATGTTTTGGAAGATCATACAGCAAAATATTAAATAGCATTGGAGCTATTACAGAACCTTGAGGAATACCCATATCCAATGGTTTAAAACTTGAATATGTGTTTTGTACTCTGACCTGTAAACTTCTTTGTGTTAGAAATTCTTTAATATAACTGTAAAAATTACCTGAAATCCCAATCGCCTTTAATTTATATAACAATCTAGCATGCTATACACTATCAAAGGCTTTTTTAATATCAAAGAATGTAGCCAGAACACTTTTCTGTCTGGCAAACTGATATTTGATTCAAGTTGTTAACTTTACAATATGATCAGTGGTAGATCTTCCCTTTATAAAGCCAGCTTGATTAGTACGTATTATATGATTTTTGTTACAAAAATTGTTAAGTCTATTAAGTACAATTTTTTCCATAAGTTTTGCAGCATGAGAAGTCAGAGCGACAGGTCGATAACTGTCAATGTTTGTGACAGGCTTTCCTTGCTTTATAATTGGGATTACTATTGACCGTTTCCAAATATCTGGCATAAGACCATCTTTCCAAATCTTTTGAAATATTTTTAATAAAAAGAGAAAAAAGTTTTCTGGCATGTGTTGTAACATTTGATTTGAAATACCGTCCAGCCCTACTGACGATGTTTTATTGCATTTTAAAGAGACGGCATCCTTTAATTCTTGTGTGGTTATGGGTGCATTTATGAAATGGTCATTATTTGGAACTGGTTCATCATAAAGTTCTGTTTTTTCTTGCTTTTCCCGATGTTGTCTGCATTCGTGCGGAAGGCTTTCCAGGCACATGGTCTTAGAAAACATATTAGCAAAAGCTTCAGCTTTTCCATATGGAGTCGGGAATTTCTTAGTCTCTAAATTAATGGGATATCTTGGAATATTTATCCCTTTTTTCACAACTGATGATTTCCGCTTCTGGGTTTCGTGTGGCAATACCTTTTACAGTTTTGGCAAAGTCTGCACTGCAGACGGCTGGATCTTTATTTTTGATGTCATTAATTCCACATGAACAACAATAGCATCCACTGGTCTTTGCAGGTGGTTAGAGTTGCATTAATTGTCGGTTCCAGGTCTTTGACAATGTAAGTTTTCTTTGATATCGTTTCAAAACCATAAGACAAACCCAGTCTCTCTCCATCTATTCCTTTCAACACTGAGTCGTGCAGAAGCACGACCAGAGGAACGTCCTGTGTTCCTTCCGCTTTCTTTTCTTTGTTTTTACGTTGTACTGCTTTGACGTCATTACTAGTTACGTTCTTAACAGGTGTTCTGTTATTTTCTTTTGTTTCGTTTGCTTCTTTTTTTTGCTGTGTTTCAGTTCCACCAGCCCCGAATCTGTTGTGGTTGGTGATTTTGGACTAGGGGGTGGGGGGTGGTGGAACTGACCTTGTTGCATCAGCGTAAGTAGGCCTACGATGGTTCGTGGAGCTGGCGTTTTGTCCCCCGTTCAGGTCTGTAGGCCTGTGTGTGTGTGTGTGTGTGTGTCTGTCTGTATGTGTGTGCATGTGCATACGTGCGTTCAACAATGGAGGAAGGGAGGGACAGAGAGAGGGATGGAGAGAGAGAGAGTGAGAAAGAAAGAGAGAGAGAGAGAGAGAGAGAGAGAGAGCAGACAGAGGCAGAAACAGATAGAGACGGATAAGAGAGGGACAGAGTGACAGAAAGAAACAAGAGAGAGTAAGACACAGTGAGCATGTTTGAGTGTGTGAATGTGTCAGAGTGTGTGTGTGTGTGTGTGTGTGCGTGTGCATGCGTAAAACAATGGAGGACGGGGGGGGGGGGGGGGGGGATGATTAAAGGGGCACAGAGAGAGAGAGAGAGCAGACAGAGGCAGAAACAGATAGAGTCAGATAAGAGTGGGACAGAGTGACAGACAGAAACAAGAGAGAGTAAGACAAAGTGAGCATGTTTGACTTTGTGTGTGTGTGTGTGTGTGTGTGTGTGTGCATATGCCTGTGCCTTCATTCAATGCTGTTTGTAATGCAAGAGCACCCTCTTAATGTTACAAGAAAGTGCTTTTTCGCCCCCTTTTGTTCCATTTAAATAACCACTGCGTTACTAATTACAAATGGATCGTCTATACATTTTACAGGCCCGAATTTAAAATCAATTCACTCATCACTGAAGGGAAGGGAAACAGGAAGGAGCGGGAAGGGGAATGACAGGTAAAAAATAATGATTTGATTCATCTCCCCTGCCAGCTCCAGGGGCAGACTGGGAGGGGTAGGGGGAGTTACTGAGATTCAAGCCCCTGTCTGTTCAGCGCTACCCTTCCTTTTCTCTCATTATGAAAAAACAAAAACAAAATCTAAAGTGCCTTTCAGTAAGAGAGAGAGAGGGAGAGAGAGAGAGAGAGAGAGAGGAGAGAGAGAGAGAGGCAGGTAGACAGATGGAAGAAAAAGCATCCGTTTGCTTTAAGATTTTTTGAGTGAAACATAACCCCATTCCTTTATCATATTAGGGCAGCCGCACTTTCCCCTATTCCAAACAACAGAAAGATAAACATAACAAGAGAGATGAGGTCTTCAAGACTTCAACGTGGTACCTACATAATCCACCACAGGGGGAAAGAAAAAAAAAAAAAAAAAGGGGGGGGTGGGGGGTGGGAGGGAGGCTGCAGAGAAAAAGCATCTACTTTTAAAAGAACTAGATCTTGAATGGTACCAAGTTGTGTCCTTGACCTTTTTATTTCTGACCTTGACCTCTAATATGATGTATGCTCTAATTACTGCTCTAAATTTTATGAATCTTGGATGTAAAAACCAAACACTTCTCCAACTTCTCCATCAGACCATGAACTGACCTATAATTTTTGGAATTTACACGGTTTAAATGCTTTCTCCATGGCTAGAAACTGTATGCATGTCTGAAGATGCACAGAAGCAAGATGTAAGTTCAGCAGTTCTTACAAGCTTTTTCCGCTGTTACATTGTGATGCATCCAAAAATGAGTTCTGACCTGCAACATTATCATTAATGAGGACATGGCTGGCAAAAGGCTGATATGGATATCTGCTACTTTTCCATGCTGCCCTTTTCTACCAGTTCCAGCTGCTAACAAAATGTCAGCGTCTGTTATGGAGACAAATACCCCCCCCCCCCCCCCCCATACATACCCATCCACACACACCCACACACAAACATGCTCACATAGGGCACATGCCCAGACACGCACATGCATACACACAGCACACACACACACACACACAAAGCTTTGGGACTGAACAGATTTAGTTTGTTTATACATATATGTTGAAAAAGAAAAGAAGAAGAACAATAAATCTGGTATCATTAATTCTGCCTGGTTGCATTTCTTTCCAAAGATTTAGATATTGATTTAATGATCACTCAGAGAACCTGAAGTGCGTGTGTGTGCATATGCTCAACTTCGCATGATTGTGTGTGTGTGTGTGTGTGTGTGTGTGTGTGTGTGTGTGGTTGTGGTGCAGAATGTGCATTCATGTGTTCATATCCGTAAGACAGCAATCCACATGCACACATATCATGTACACATATGTATGTGCGTGTGTGAGTGTGTGTGTGTGTGTGAGTGTGTGTGTGTGTGTGTGAGTGTGTGTGTGTGCGCGTGCATGCATGCGTGCACATGACATCCATGTGTGAGTAGTACGCATATGCCCATGCTTGCATGGGGCCCGGGGGGAGGGGGGGGAGGTGGGGAGAGTGCATGCATGCGTTCATGTGTGTGAGTGTGTGCGCACGCGCGTGCATACATGTAAGAAAGACAGAAGGAAAAGTGTATGGAATCCGTATGTATGTATGTCCATTAGCAATGGACTTTACGCAGATGGATTTTATCCAGGTTTCTGTTTTATCTCTTTCCAGGTTGTTTATGTCAAAGCTTAAACAGAAATTCAAGGGTTAATATAAAATGCAGTCTGAAAAAATGTATAACTCATTTTTTGGTTTTTCTCAAAACACATTGACATGAAAGACAGAAAGACACAGAAACCTTCCAGACAGATTCCTAACTTTAAAGAGCCATCAGTTCCCCCCCCCCCCCCCCCCCCCCCCCCCCCTCTCTACTATGCATTTCTTTTCCTGGAACATTTTCCTGTTTGTCTAGAAATGAAATTTTCATCTGTCAGTAAAGTTTCTCTCCTTTTAAAGGCTTAATTTCAAGGGACATTTTTCTCTTTGTCCACACATGATTTACTTCCCTATAAAGACTCCTTCCCTTGCACCCATTCAGGACACTGCTGCTTCGGACCAGCAACACTCCTGGCCTGAAGCTTTCAAGAGAAACTGGCTAGAAAACTGGTGGTGGAACGAAAAGCACCAATGTAGGTTTATTTGTGGGAAGACTGGCCTAAAACTTAACAGGATAATAACAGATGGTTTAAGCTTTACTGTAATAAAAATTTGCATTGTCAGGCACACTGGAAAGGGACATAATTTATATAAACCGGTTTACCCTATTTTGACAGTGATTAAGGTCAAATTAACCCTTTGACTGCTGAGCCTATACTTTAGCCAAAGAATACAATGCAGGCAAGCTGTTCATGACTAACCAACAGTGTGCGTCTGTGACAAGCAAATTTGGCAGCTGCATTTAAAGACAGCACACTGTTGACTCACAGAGTTCAGCAGCTTCAATCAGGTGATAATATCCAAACATAGCACATATAGTTACACACACACACACACACACACACACACACTTTTGCACGCACACACACACAAAACACACACACACATGCTCACTCTCTCTCTCTCTTTCACACACATACACAAGAAAATAAAGGCTGTTAGCAAAAGACACTGGTTTTCTAACGCGAGCTGGCAAACTTGAATTATAGCCCACCTCAGTAGATCTGAGACCTATATATGCCTTTTGATGTTTTCAACATTAAAATTCAGTCTGCCAAATGAAAATCAAACGAAGGCTGGAAGACTAGTGAAGGTAAAGCAACCCATGAAGTACACTTTGGAAAGAGAAGACATGGATACTGCTGAGTTATGAAGCTGAAGCTTCCTGTTATGAATGTACTTAAACATGGAATCTGAGTGACACTCTGCTGTTTATGAGTTATCTTCGAGTTATGAGTTGTTTTCATCCCAAAGGAATTAGACTTGTTTTCCTGGAACTTTTTTTTCTCTTCTTTTCTACATCAGATCTACCTCTCAATTTAGCAACTTATTTTCTGGACATTTCTCTTTTGATCTATATCAGTTTTACCTATCATTACAGACTCCCCCCTGAAAATTTTCTCTTTTCTTTTTAAACCCTTTTTGTGAAGGGAGGTGGGAGGAGTAGAGGCCGGAAGGGGTGGGGGTGGGGTTTAAATCAGGTTTACCTCCCGTTTAATGAAAATCTCCATTGAATTTATCTTCCAAGGTCTCCCTCCAATCAAACACCCGATGTTCAGGATTTCTGAATGTGAGGGTTGGAAGAAAGATGTATAGTCAGACCTGCCTGTGCAAAAAGAAGTTTCCATGGGTCAACAACGACAAGCTGTGCACATGTATACCACTTGCTGTGAGCACAAAACAGATGGTTCATAGCAGGGAAGGGAAGGACTGAGGGGCTTCTTTCCTCAACATTTTCCATCCATGACAATTTTGACACCTTTCTGTGGAGGCCTGGGTACTGACGGAAGGGAGGTAACTGAAGCCTGGATCAAAAGGCTGAGGTCACTGATCCGCAGCAAGCTTTCATTGGGTCTGTTATGATATCAGACTTCTACATCAGCAAAATGACTTGACTATTAACACTACAAACTTTACAACAGAGCATTTTTTTTTTTACTTTACAAAGAAGATTTTTCTTTTTTTTTAAATTTTGCAACTCCTTTTATCTTCCCTTCCCTACCCCCATCTTTTTCATCACTGCACACCTTGCAAATGTGCATTATATGTAGACAAGTCCACATGCATCGATCCAAGCTTCACAAAACTGAATCTTATGCAGTCACATTAACTTATCCATCCACCTCTTCATTTCCCTCTATTCCTTTCTTAATTGTACTCATCATCATCACTGATGTTTTGTTTCTGCTTTCATCATCAATGATATTTTCATTTTTGCTTTGCATCGCCTAAACAAAAAACATCCACCTCGGTATTCATGTACTGCTGTAAAAGATGACCATGAAAGGGTTAAGTGACAGGATACTAAAGGAAAAAAGCTGTGCTAAGCCAGCCAGCCAGTCACTCACAAGGTAAGGGAGCAGCAGACTGCAGCTGGAGTGGCCACACACGCGTTCACTCCATACAGAGCTCATCCTCATTAGGACACGGACTGATCTATCCGCAGCCAATCAATGCCGGGCCCAAAAAGGAAGAACCATTGGTGGATTTACGACTGGGCGTATGGCCTAGGTTTTATTTTCTCTCCCACATTCTGTTGTCCCATAAGCCTCTGACCAGTCCTTGTTAACAAAGGTTCAAAGTTTGTGGGTGGATTTATATGAAAAGTCGTGACTATTGTGTCTTTGACTTAAAGGAGTAATTGACACTATCAAAGGTATGTTGTGGTTATATTTTAACAAGATGCTGACGAGGATCTGCGTTCTGTGGAAGAGACACAGCTTTCCAACACTAGTCTAGTAAGTATTTAATCAATATTTTACTTAACAGACTTTTTTTTTTATTATTAATAGAATGTTGAAACACTTGAAAAACAAAACAAGTCTGTCAGAGGAGCAATTACCATATCACCACACACACACACACACACACACACCACACACACACACACACACACACACACACCCCTTCACACACATGTGTGTGCGCACACGCACAACATTCACTCTGGTATGATGTTTAGACATCACTACAGACTGAATGTGGCCTACCTTTATGGTGGGACTAAAATCAGCCACATTCACAAATCAGCCAAATTCACAAACTCACCAAGACTGAACCTCACAATTTGAGCCAAGGAACAACCAGAGAACACCCAGAAGATACATCATACAGGATTCTGCACCGTTCTGTTTAGATGTGCGAGAGGAGTACACGTAATGTGCTGGTTACAAACCTGTGTTTTCATAACTACTGGATATGACGTACATTAGTAAACCCGTTTACTTCTTTCTTCACTTTATGTTGTGTAACTCGCATGTTTGTTGCACCCCTGACGCAATGATTTGTGACCAAATTTGTTTGGGCTAGTCTTTTAGTTTTAGGACTGAACTGCTTTATATGTTGAACTTGCATTCTAATTTATGAAGAAAAAAAAATGACTTTCACTTGCTTTCAGCCTTGTTAGAGGGCCTCAGCATGGCCATAAGCATCAAGACTTCATGCTTCCTGTGGATATGAGTTCATGAAAAACTGTGCACATCTTTCCTCTTTGTCTCTCTGTCTCCATCTGTCTGTCTGTCTTACTCTCATTTTGTGACACAGAGAGAGAGAGAGAGAGAGAGAGAGAGACCGAGAAAGTGTATACTGTGTGTGTGTGTGTGTGTGTGTGTGTGTGTGTGTGTGTGTGTGTGAGAGAGAGAGAGAGAGAGAGAGAGAGAGGGAGTGTGTGTGTGTGTGTGTGTGTGTGTGTGTGTGTGTGTGTGTGTGTGTGTGTGAGTGAGTGAATGTGAGTGCCTACATGAATTTGTGTGTGTGTGAGTGCATGTATGTATGTGTGCACATGTGTGTGTGTGTGTGTGTGTGTGTGTGTGTGTGTGTGTGTGTGTGTGTACGCACCACCTTTTCCATAAGCACAACGGCCTCTATTTCTATTGGGGCTGAGGTCACATTTCTTTTTCAAAAATGCGCACATTTCCTTCTTTACTGCAATCATTCACACAGGGGACCTCAATTTCAAGTCTCACCCGCAGAATCTACATGGAGTACGAAGTCTACAGAAATGCTGACTCTGAAGTTTACAACTCTTCTAACCTGCCTGTCTCCACCAGGAATTTTGAACTGGGGACCCCTTGATCACAAGAACTAAACTTCACCCATGGTTAGTTAGATCTCTCCCCCCCCCCCCCTCCCTCTCTCACCTGTATGAATTGATATGCATTATCTTCAAATGGTATGTCTGGTGGGAAAAAAAATCTTTAATTGTGAGAGATGATCTGCTTCAAAAAGCCACATTTGCTGTGTACATGTAAAATTATTAATGGCATTCATGAAGAAAATGGTCCTCTTCACATGAAGACAATAATTTTTCATTTGCTTTTTATGCAAATAAAGCAATAGAGTGAATAAAAAGAAAGATAACTTTCATAATCAAGGAAAAATAGACACTCTTAAACAAGGCAGAGTACAGTCAACAGAAAATAAGAATTGTACTTGTCTCATCATGGAAGTGTGAGTTACTCTTCCTATTATAAAAAAATTTGTTAATCATTATGAATCTAATGTGACCATACAAAGTCACAGGCAATTATTTCTTGCAGTCTGTCACATGCACCTCTCGTGTATTGAACAGCGTTTTCCTATACGTGCATACACATTGTTGTCATCATTTTCCTGGATCATGATTACCGCTGTTGACGTGATGATCAATATGTGTCCCACAAAGGGCTGGGAATGATCAGGACCAAGAAAGGAGAACTCTGCTCAGCTTTTTTCCCCTTGCTTTTTGCTGTCTCATATTCTATGCCCAATCAGCTGAACTATGTCCACTATGTTTTACACCGCTTGTTCCAGCTCACCCATGTATAACCCAGACATCGGTTTGTCCTGTCAAAGCCAGAGCATTGCGTTCTACAGGGAGCAATCAACAAGTCATCAAGAGGCAGCGGACCAGCAGAAGAGAAAAAGGAGGGGAGGTGGGGGGATGAGGGTGAAGGAGAGATGGAAGGGAGGAGGTGGGGGGAAAGAGAGAGAGGCAGAGACAGAGAGAGAGAGAGAGAGAACAGGAACAGATAGGTGGAGGAGAAAGAGTGGGTGAAAGAGAAGGGGGCGCACAGAGAGAGAGAGAGAGAGACAGAGACAGAGAATCAGAGGCAGAGACACACTGACACAAAGACAGAGAGACGAGACAACAACTTCACTGATCAATGATACAGATTTAGGCACTGTCTAGACTTTCAATTTGTCCTTGTTAATCTACTTTGGTCCAAAAAAATACAAACACACGTAGGTGCGCACGTGTGTGGGTGCACACAAACATAAGGTTCAGGTTCAGGTTCAGGTTCATAGGGACAACTGCTTTTTCAATTATAGCCAGAACTGGCTTTACATGTCCCTTCTATGTGTTATCTGGTCTTTGTACGGTCAGGTCTTTAACTCGCTCAAGTCTTTATTTATCATAATCAAAATAAATAGTCTTCAATAATGTACTATCATCAATAGAGCTTTTTAAAAGATTAGTATTTTGTGCAAGTTTAATGTTAGGGGTTAATTTATTCCAAAGATTTGTTACTCTGTTACTAAAAGAAAATTTCCTTATGTTAATGCGACAATATTCATGATAAGATTTTATCCACACTATTTCTGATAGTATCAACTCTTGATGCAGTAACAAATTTTGAAATAGGAATATTGTCAACACAATTAAATATTTTATAGACTTGGATCAAATCGCCCCTCACTCGTCTTGTTTTTAGGGTAGGCAGTCCAAGAGCTTTTAACCTACCTTCATAGGGAAGATTTTGTATATTCTTTACAAGCTTTGTTGCCCTTCTTTGTACTCTTTCCAAAGCAGCAGACTGCCTCTTTAATCGAGGATACCAAATTGTATTACCATATTCCAAATGTGCTCTAATGAAAGCCTTATATAGTTTTGTAAAAATATCTTAAGCTATGTGAATAAAAGTACGTTTAATTATGCCAATCATTTTATTAGCTTTATTTATAGAGTTCTGAATATGCTTATCGAATACCAGGCCAGAATCAAAAGTGACACCAAGATCTTTTTCATAATCACATGTTGAAATATCTGCACGCTCACCAGTATTACTGTTTAGCATTGTATATTGGTATCTTGGGTTCTTACGTCCAACATGTAACACGTTGCACCTGTCCACACTAAAATGCAAGTTCCACGTGGTAGACCATTTGGATAAGTTATCAATATCATTTTGTAATGTATTATGATTATGAGTTGTATTGTAAATTTTTGTATCATCTGCAAATATTTTGCAAATAACTTTCCACAGAGTTTGGCAAATCATTTATAAATATTGTAAATAATATGGGACCCAAAATACTCCCTTGTGGTATACCACTTAGAACTTCCGTAAAATCTGAACATGAACTTCCTACTCTGACTCTTTGCTGTCTTTTAGTTAAAAAATCCCTTATCCATGTATGCACTCTACCTGTAATTCCATAAGCTGATAATTTCACCAAAAGCCTCTCATGGGGAACAGAATCGAAAGCCTTTTTAAAGTCTAGATAAAGTATATCTACATTGTTGCCACTATCTGAAAGTTTTGTTAAATCCTCCATGACAAGTAAGAGTTGTGTTACACAAGATCGATGTTTACGGAAACAATGCTGGCATTCTGTGTACAAACTGTTCAAGGTCATATGATCTACGATAACATCCCACATAATCGATTCCATAATCTTACATACAATTGATGTAAGACTAACAGGCCTGTAATTTCCAGGATCTGTCCTAGTACCTTTTTTAAATAAAGCTGTTACATTTGCAGACTTCCAATCCATAGGTACCACACCTGATTCAATTGACTTGTTGAACAAAATACTGAAAGGTAATGCTAGCTCATTATATGACTCCTTAAGAACTCTTGCAGGGATCATATCGGGTCCACAAGATTTGTTAGGGTTTAATGTTTTAAGCTTCTCTTTGACTGCACTGGGTGTAATACACATATCAGTTACGGTGATTCCACTGGACCTTGAACCAACTTCCAAGATAGGAACATTACTGGTATCTTCTTTTGTGAACACACTAGAAAAGAAGTCATTTAAAGTATTTGCTTTATCTTCATCTGACACTGCTAAACCACCCATCTTTTGTATTCAGTGGACTAGTATCAATATTTGTCTTGGTCTGGGATTGTACATACTTCCAAAACTTTTTAGGTGAGCTTTACAATTTGATGCAACTTTTCTTTCAAATTTGATTCTTTCTTTTCTTTTCATTTTTTCACATTTATTCCTCTTCCTTACGTACTTCATATACTCACCACCTTGTTTAGTGCACATAAATCTTTTATATGCATTTTGTTTTTTTGTAACTTTCCTCCATGCTTTTTTATCCAACCATATTGTTTTTTTCAATATATGTGCTGAACACTCTTTTTTGGGAATATGTTTATCAATACACTTATGAATAGTGTTCTTGATCATTTTCCAGCTCTCATCCACATCCAAGAGGGTACTTTCACACCAATTTATCATACCCAAATCTTTTCTTAAATTTTCGTAGTCACCTTTATTGAAATCATATCTATATTCGCCCTTTTTGAACTCTTTTTTTCCCTCTATGTAAAGAAAAAATGATAAAACCTCGTGATCACTTTTTGCAACTGGGACACTATGTTCAATATCTGAAATCACTCTTTCATCTTTAACCAAAACTAAGTCTAATAATTATATTCTCTTTCTGATTTAGTCTTTTCCTGGTCGGATTTTGTACCACTTGAGTAAGATATACATCCCTTAGACACTCTATAAAATGTTCACCTTTCTCATTTAAAGACTACTTCTTCTTCTTCTTCTTCCGTCTGTAACCACAATCAGGTGTTTGACTATTATTGTTACGTTTAGGGTGAAGACGATTGAAAAAAACAACAAAAAAAAATGGACAGCAATAAGAAAACAAGACCATTCACTTTTATAATCGGTGTAGCGATGTGTTATTTACATGTTCGAATTCCGAGTCGCTCGTAATATACATATCCAGCTGCTGCCACCACTCCCTCTCCGTACTGTGATAGATCTTTCCGGGCGCAGATCGGCCTGACCAGCCATCTACGCACTCACCCCCGATCCCAGAATGACTAGATGGTCTTCGTCGTCTCGACGGACAACAAACAAACGATACACATATGACATAGACCGCCATGCATTGCTCTTAACGTACGAAGTTGTCAACGTAAATAAACGGTTTCCACCGAGGCCTAGTCAGTTAAAGTGCTGTGTTGACGACGGGAAGATCGTTACTTGGTGACAGCTAGTGTATCGGGTGCACGACGAAGACAAGACAAGTTCCAGAGGAACAGAGAATACTGGTAGGATCGTTTTCTGTACTTTTTTTTTGGACAATTTTCATTGATGAAGCAGCAAACGTTTTCACTAACAGAATTGTTAATACTTGGAATAACTTGCCAGTCAATGTTGTTGGAGCAGAGACTTAACACTTTCAAAAATAGTCTTGATATACACTGGATACACCTTATGTTTCAAATATTGACTTGCATTTTTAAAAACACGCATGTGCTTTATAAATGTGCGAGAATAAGACCAAAATATCCACACTGAGCAGGCTAAAGGCTGAAAATGCTTAATATGCCACCGATTTGATATATGATATGATGGCTCCGTTCAAGGCACCAGATAGCTTCGATTTTTCATGTCCTCAGGCATGGCCTGAATGGAAACGTTTTCTAAGATTCAGACAGGCATCAAAACGTGATAAAGAAGAAGAAGCTGTTCAGGTCCGCTCTCTCATTTATGCAATGGGAAGTGAAAGTGAAAGAATTTTAACTTCATTCAACTTGTCAATTGCAGATGCAGAGAAGTTTGACATTGTTTTGGCTAGGTTTGATGATCATTTCGTTCCAAAACGTAAAGCTGTTCACGAAAGAGCTCAGTTCTACGCTCGTTCGCAAGTTGCTGGAGAAAGCATTGAAGCCTACTTACGTAGTTTGCATGAACTTTCAGAGAACGCAAATTTCCCTGACAAAGAAGATGCTATTAGAGACAGACTAGTGCTGGGAGTTCTTGACGCCGAGTTGTTAGAATAACTACAGCTACAACCTAATCTGAAACTTCATGAATCTGTTCAGCAAGCACGCCAGTTTGAACTTGTCAAACTACAACTGAATGAGCAAAGACAGTCTCTAAGTGTTGATGCAGTAGCATGTAGAGGTGCAGCTAGAAGCAGGGGCCAAAGCTACAGAGGATCTTCAGGCAACAGAAGTTGTGGTAACCAAAGAACTATCAGAGGCAACAAAGCAGTGGGTCATGTTCTGCCAGTGCAACTGTAGGATTTCCCAGTTGTTCAAAATGTGGACATCCACACAATAAACACGAGTTTTGTCCAACTAGAGGAAAAAGCTGTAGAGTTTGCTCAAAGATGAATCATTTTGCAGCATGCTGTCGTAGTTCATACTGTCAGTTCAATTGTGTCATACTGTCAGTTCAATTGAAGAAGGTATAGAAGAATTCTTTTTAGGCTCTGTTGGAAGAGATGACTCCCCATGGCTTACCACTCTAAAATTTGAAAACAAGAGATGTACTGTTCAAAATTGACACTGGAGCAGACGTGTCAGTGATGTCAGCACAGGAGTTCAGAAAATTCCAGCCTCAACCAGAATTACGTCCAATGAAAACTGTTCTCCGTAGCCCTGGCTGTCCCATCAAGTGTGAAGGAATGTTTGAAACTGCAGCATGGGTTCACGATAAGCCATACTGGTTGAAAATCTATGTTGTCAATTCAAAGAACCTGCTGAGCAGAGAAGCTGTGTCGAGAATGGGACTTGTGAAGAAAATTGACACAGTCCATGACTCTTTTGGCGACCTAAACGAATCACCAGTGAAATGTCCCCCCCGTCAAGATTGTTCTCAGTGATAATGCTGAGCCTTATAGTATCCACATTGCAAGGAGAATTCCAATACCTTTAGTAGAAAAGGTCAAACAGGAGCTGGAAAGAATGAAAGAAAAAGACATAATTGAAGAAATAACTGAAGTTACTGACTGGTGCAGTCCTATGGTTCCAGTTTGAAGAAGAATAATTCAGTGAGGATTTGTACTGATTTTAAGAAACTGAGTAGGGCCATCAAGAGAGAACGTTATATAACTCCGTCCTTTGATGACATACTTCACAAACTGGAAGGGTCAGTCATCTCCAGTCGACTGGACACAAAATCAGGATTTGGCAAATTCCATTGGATCTATCAACTGCCAAACTCACAACCTTCATCACACCAGCAGGTAGATTCTTTTACAAAAGACTTCCTTTTGGCATCAGTTCAGCTCCAGAAATATTTCAAAGAACAATGGAGAACATTCTCAACAATGATGAGAGGGTCATTTGTTTCTTTGACGATATTGTCATCCATAGCAAGACAAAAGAGGATCAAGCTGCAGATTTAGAAAGAGTCATAAGAAACTGGTTGAAGCTAACCTGAAACTCAATCAAGAAAAATGTGAGTTCAGACAGACAGAAATTGAGTTCCTGGGCCACATAATCACAAAAGAAGGAATCAAGTCCAATCCATCAAAAACCGCAGCAGTCTTGAACATGCAAGACCCTAGCAACATCACTGAACTTCGACGGGCACTGGGAATGATTAATTATCTTGGACGATACATTCCCAATCTGTCAACCATCCTGAGGCCAATCACTGAGTTGCTAGAAAAAGATCGGCAGCGGTCATGGGCAACTCCACAGATTGAGGCATTCAAAACAGTCAAGCAACTTGTGACAAAAACACCAACACTCTCCTACTACAGCCCCAGCAGACCAACAGAAGTCAGTGCTGATGCAAGTTTGTATGGCTTGGGTGGTGTACTCCTGCAACAACATGAAGATGGACTGAAGCTTGTTGCTTACTGTTCAAGAACCCTGACACCATCAGAAAGCAGGTACACCCAGATAGAAAAAGAATGTCTGGCAGCTGTTTGGGCATGTGAAAAGTTCCAGCATATTTGGTAGGTTTGCCAAAGTTCACTCTTCAAACAGACCATAAGCCACTGGTTCCCCTAATGAACAAGAAAGATCTTCAGGACACTCCCATCAGATGTCAACGCATGTTGATGCGGTTCATGCGGTTCAGTGCAGAAGCAGTCTACTCTCCAGGAAAAACACTTGTCGTGGCTGATGCACTCTCAAGAAGTCCGCAAGAAGAATCTGAAAACACAGAAGTCAGCCAGCTGACTGAGGATACAGAAGCACATATCAGCTCTGTGAGAATATCTTGGGAAGCCACAGACAGACGTCTGAAGGAAATTGCTGCTGAGACCAACAAAGATCCTCTCTTCAAGAAAGCACTACAATATACAAGAGAAGGATGGCCAAAGTACCTTGCCGATGTGGAAGGTCTTCATGACCTGTACCCACTTCACAATGAACTGAGTGAGCATGAAGGACTACTTATTTGAGGAAGTTGCATTGTGATTCCACAAGCTTTGCGAGATGATGTTTTGGCATGAATTCACCAAGGGCATCAAGGCATTACAAAATGCAGAGAAAGAGCAAATTCTTCAGTTTGGTGCCCAACATCAACAAAAGCATCAAGCAAGTGGTAGAGAACTAGCAAAAATTCTTCGGTTTGGTGGCTCAACATCAACAAAAGCATCAAGCAAGCGGCTGAGAACAGCAGATATTGTGAAGAACACAAGCCAGCTCAAAGAAAAGAACCTCTTATTTCAACAACACTGCCAGAGCGTCCATTTTGACAAATCGCTGCTGATATCTGCACTTTTGAAGGAGAGAACTACATTGTTGTGGTGGGCTATTTTTCAAGATACCTTGAAATTGGACATCTTCCATGTATTACCACAGAAGTGGTGGTTGGAAGACTGAACAATGTGTTTGCACACCACTGAGTACCTGAAATCCTTGTCACGGACAACGGAAGACAGTTTGTGTCGGCAGAGTTCCAGAAGTTTGCTGCCAACTGGGAATTTGATCACATCACATCAAGCCATTATCCTCAGTCAAATGGAGAGGCAGAGCGTGCTGTACAGACAGCAAAGAAAATCCTGAGCTAGAGTGAGCCATTTCTTGCACTTCTGACATACTGTGCAACACCAACGTCAGCAACAGGAAAAAGCCCAGCAGAACTCATTTACGGAAGGAACATCAGAACAACACTTCCAACTCTTCCTTCCAATCTTGAGGTCCAGTACCCTGACAGAGCCTCAGTTGAGTACAGAGACGGCAGACAGAAAAAGCAAAATCAACATAACTACAACAGAAGAAATTGTGTGTATCAGCTTCCAGAACTACAACCAGGTGACATTGTTTTACAGAAACTTGATAATGAGAGAGAGTGAAAGAACCCAGCAGTCGTGTTAGAAAAGATCGCTCCAAGATCCTACATGATCAAGACATCCACAGGACAATATCGAAGAAACCGACATCACCTGAAGCTTACTAAAAACCATCAGCTCAGATCTGAGACGAGTTTCCGTCATGGTCCAAAACCTGTGTTAGGACCCCAGTACCCAATTGTTCCCAATGTTGGTTCACAAATGACCAAGTCCCATGACCTCACAATTCCATCTCCAAAACCTATCCCTGGATCCAGCCACAAAACATGTGGACCTTCATCTACTAACACTCCTGTGGCAGTCAGATCCAGTGACGACAAACCAGCTGGTGTTGGCACGAACCCTCCTCGCAGGAACCGTGGTGGCCTTGTGATGTCCACGCACAGCCCTTAACACCTCCACCCAGAACTGTGACATCTACAACCAGCTCTGTGAAGTCGACACCTGGACAACCTCCAGTGAGGACCAGCCAAACTCCAGTCCCACGCAACCTGTCAACGTCTGTTGAACCAGGAGTCACAATTACACGCAGTGGCCGAATTGTCAAGAAGCCAGCACATTTTCAAGACAGGATTGTTTTTACTGCATGTTTACTCTAGAAGGAGGAAAATGAAGTGAATGCATGGTGCTATTATTTAATTTTCAGTTACATGTTATTCTTGTTTGAGAAAACATTGAAGCAAGACAGCAAGCGGCAAGTTTATTGACATTTTATGAAACTTCAAGCAGCAAAATTCAAAAAGTGCTTCACTGTTTCCTTCCTCCCCCTGGACATTAATGTATAACTTAATTTTAATTGATTCTGTCAAATCTCAAAGAAGGGGAGATGTAGTGATGCGTTACTTACATGTTCGACTTCCGGGTCCCTCTAAATATACATATGACATAGACCAGCATGCACTGCTCTTAAAGTATGAAGTTGTCAACGTAAATAAATGGTTTGCACCTAGACAGAGTGCTGTGTTGACAATTGGAAGATGGTTACAAATGGTAAGAAAAGAAACAATAGAAGCGTAACATGTTGGATTATTATGGCAAAGGTTGTAGGAACAGAATATGGCATGAAGGTACCGAAGAAATCATGAAAAGAAGGCAATGATCAAATACATATTATGAGAGAGAGGAGAGAGAGAGAGAGAGAGAGAGAGAGAGAGAGAGAGTGATTGCTCTACCTTTAATACTCAAGGATGGAGATTTTAGGTCGAGGCCTAGTCTTACAATCTGTCCTTATCATGCATACACCATTTTAATACAGAGAGAGAGAAGGAGAGAGAGAGAGAGAGGGGAGGGGGAGTACTCAAGATTGCTGTCACTTCTTGAAGTGGTTTCCATATGTTTGATATGAAGGACCACAATGACCATTATACCTTTATGGACACAGGAAGAGAGCTCAAAACAGTTAAGAAAAAAAAAATCAGATTTTGAATTAATCAACGCATACTTGTGGTAGACAGAATATATTTATCAGATATATATATATATATATATATATATATATATATAGTGAAGAAAAAACAAAGGTAAAAAAACTCATATATTATATGTTGTGTGTGTGTGGTGTGTGTGTGTGTGTGTGTGTGTGTGTGTGGTGTGTGTGTGTGTGTGTGTGTGTGTGCGTATGCATATATATTATGCACCTCGAAGTGAGTTAGTAAGGTATGTTGGTGTCATGTTGTTAAAAACTCAGAACATTGACATTATTTCATGTACCTCACTTCTTTACATGGCATACAGGTAATATTTCTGGTCTGGTTTGCTTTTCTGTGGTTGGTGTAGAGCTGTCCAGTAGAATCAGAACAGAAGCCATCCATGGTCAGAGTTGATTTGGTCGAGTGAACACTGGGGGTATTATGTTTCATTTGGAGGAACTCTAATGTTACAATGTATCAACATCAACTAGTCACGACAGGGAAGAATGGCATATCATGTGACTGGTTCTTCAATCAATTTTCCTTGTTTGAACTAAATGTGGAGACTGCTACTGTGAGCTGTGCTCTGGCTAGGGAACTAACTGGAGGGGACTGGACTTGGCAGGAAAAGATTATATGTCATGCAACTAGAATTAAAGCTAATAATTGTTTAAACGCACACAGAAATGCAAGTGAGTAAGCTTGCTCACTAACAGGCACAGAGAGAGAGAGAGTGAGAGAGAGAGAGAGAGAGAGAGAGGGGGACAGAGAGAGAGAGAGAGGACAGAGACAGAGAGAGAAGCTAGGCAGTGAGATGACAGAAGTATGAGAGAGAGAGAGGACAGAATGGAAATTCACCATCGTCAAGCATATAACATACAGCTGGAACACAGAGCTCCCGACAGGCTTGACTTCAGGAGCACTTGCAACTGATCGACTGCATTTGGACAATTCTGAAGCGAAAGAATTAATCAATAAACAGTGGATCAATCGGGCGAAACAATGAGAAAGCAATTGGATTGAGCAAACCATTAATCAGGAGCTCGGCCCTACTTGGCAATCATTCGTCTGCCTGCAGAAGTGCTGTCATAAGTGCACACACACAAATCATGTAGATACGCTTGTGTGCAGAGAGAGAGAGAGAGAGAGAGGGAGAAAGAGTGAGAGGGAGAGAGAAATGTTTATTCCCCATGGGTGATAAATAAGCAAGATTTTTGGCCATGTGGACAGAGAGAGAGAGAGAGAGAGCGAGTGAGAGTGAGACTGAACAATCAAAACTTACTCCATCAAACATACACACACTGTGAAAAGAAATGGAATAAAAAAGAAAATCATTTGCTATCTAAATGAAAGCGCATTACCATGCATGAAAAAACTCTGAAAATAAGCAATGATTTTGCGTGTATGGTATGAAAATAAAACAGAAAAAAAGCTATGATCATCAAACAACAAATGTGTAATGAATGACAACACTCAAATAACTCTTTCTATGTTGAAGGAAGTCAATTAAAAACAAAGTATGTTAACTTATACTAAAAGTTATATTGGAAATCATGAATATCATTTCTTGTTCTAAGATTACTTAAAAAGTGCCCCTGAGACTGTCTCAACTGACGCTGTTTCACAGGCCGTTGACTCACACTGAAATGAGAGTCTCTGTATGAGCTGAAGATTCTCAGATCTGTAGATTTTGCACAGATGAACAGACAGACCGTTCAACACATGTTTCATGTTTTAGGGCCAAGCTTCAATAGATATTTCAAATGGAGTTTACATCATGTCATCATTTGATACAAAATTGGATGATACACTGGGTATCAAAAAAAGATGTGCAGAAAGATGTGTTCTTTACCTTAAGTGTTTGCGGAGTTTTGTTCTTGTATATTGATATTCAAATTTAAAACCATTTCTCTATGAACCCAGCTTTTCATATTGTCTTTGAACAATAGAATCAATAATCAATAAGGAAAATTGTATTGCAGGGTGAGATGAGAAAGTGTATAATAAAAAAAATAAGTGCATGCCCTATTTAAGTATTACAAATTAACCCTTTTATTTTTTTAGATGTTCCATTTAAATAGTACAAATTATTCCATCCCCTCCCCCTCCCCTTTAAAAAAAAAATTCTCCCTCCTGAGTTCAATTTGGTGATTACATCCTCAAAAGATGTAACTTTCTGGAGATCCTCTACATCTGTCAGCATAAGTGAAAGAGTGAGTATGGGAAAGTAATCTGCAAGGCTTCCATATCTTAAAAAAAAAAAAAAAAAAAAAAAAAAAAAACCAACATGTAAAAAGTCCAACAAATGATGAGAGAGATCACCAGCTGGAGAAGACCACTGCTGAAGCAGACCTGTCATAATCAGCAGTCAAATTTCTTGAAACAGTCAGTTCAGATCTAAGGGGAAGTTAGTGTTTGTCATGTAATGACAAATTAAACCATTGAAATTTTAACAGCGTTTTGATAACAAACCATTCTAACACTATGACACTTGATCAGTTTTGCAGTACACTTTGACTTCTAACCCCACTCCCTTCTGCATTTCCTTTCTTTGCAGTCCTTGAAACGAACAAAAACCTGCTGACAACGAAGTAAAAACCCCCAGCAACTCAACGAGAGAGCCCAGTCTCCACCTCCCACCAGCCATGAATGCTTTCCAGAACCCTGAAACCCAAACGGAAGATGAGTATGGCGGTGACAATAGCACTTGGTGGGAACCTCGCACGACGTCCGTCAACGCCACTATCAGCACTCTCCTCATGCTGATCATCCTCATAGCACTGGTGGGCAACGTTCTGGTCATCCTGGCTGTGTTCCTTTACCAACGCCTCAAGGAGGAGGTCTCCAATCTGTTCATCGTCAATCTGGCCATCACTGATCTCAGCAGTGCCATCGTCGTCATGATCAGTTCTGTCGTGGCAGTCAGTGCTGACAGGTGGGTCACAAGTTGTATCAACCATATACACTGTCACCAACATGCTATATATATCAGGCCTCAAACTGGAAGTAACCAAAAGCTGAAAAATTTAGCACTGAGGGATTCATGTTGGGCCACAAAAGCTCCCTCAGGGGGATCAAGAGGCAGTGCCGCTGTAGGGTGCAAAGGTCAACAGCGCCTGAAGTTGTTCTTTCTTTCTTTTTCGACACAATTTGTGAGATCTAAACAAGCATTTCTTGGAACTTACAACATAGTTTCAACTACAGAAATCCACTAAAGTAAACAAAAACATCTAGAAATGAAACATTTTTCCTACCCCAGACAATTGTTTTGGCGAAAGATTTTTCTAAATGACTAAATCATGATTTCAAAAAGGCTGAAATGGATTCAATTCTGTAAACTTGATAAACTGGATGAATTAGTTTGCTTGAAGCTACGCTCCTGAAAAATATCTTCAGGTAAATAAAGTTAATCACTGTTACATTAAGAAGCAGTGTGTTGTAAGATGCATCTGGACTTAAATAAAATGTCCAAAGAACACATCCTTCTGTGTACTTTATGACAAAATATATTTTCCTCTGACCAGTTTCTATCTATCAAAAACAATTTTTATGCATCAACATTTTCTTTGTTTTTGTTTTTTTATTGTGTTATTTATGTGCCTGCGATACTATTAGATGACTATGCAACAAGACAAATATATTTTGAAAAAGAATTAGGGGGGCAAAAAAAATCCAACAATTTCATCTATGAATGAGTGAGTAAGGTGTGTGTGTGTGTGTGTGTGTGGTGTGTGTGTGTGCGCGCGCGCGCGCTTGCGGATGCGTGTTTGGTGGTGGTGGCGGTGGTGGTGGTGATGTGGTGTGGTATGCTATGATGTGGTGTGGTGGATGGTAAGTATGTGGTAAGTCTGTATGCCTGTGTGTGTGTGTGTGTGTATGTGTCTGTGTGTGTATGCCTCTAATTGTGTGTGTGTAAGTGTGTGTGTGTGTGTGTGTGTGTGTGTGTGTGTGTGTGTGTGTGTGTGTGTGTATGCCTCTAAGTGTGTGTGTGTGTGTGTGTGTGTGTGTGTAAGTGTGTGTGTGTGTGTGTGTGTGTGTGTGTGTGTTGCGCGTGCGCGTGTGCGTGTTTAAAAGGAAAGGATGGAATGAAAGGGATGGGGTAGTGAAGTTGATGTGATGTCCTGTATTCCAGTTACCATGTTATCTATGGTCATTTTTAAGCTTCACCCCGACCAATGCTTGCTCGCACTTTATTTGATTAATATTTATGCAGTTAAATGTATCAAACCTTTTTACCACTTTTGTGATCTTATTCTGATGACAGTTGGGGGAAAAAAGGTGTGGGCAGGATGAGAGATTTCTCTCTTATCTCACAATAGAAGTGAATAATATGCAACAGACCACACATGGTCTTTCATTCCCCCTCCCTTCCTCACCCTTTCTGTAAATGAAAAAGGTTAAAAAAAAAAAAGAAAAAAAAAGAAATGCCAAACACACTGAAAGAGATTGCTTGTGTGTGTGTGTGTGTGTGTGTGTGTGTGTGTGTGTGTGTGTGTGTGTGTGTGTGTGTGTGTGTGTGTACTTGCACACATACGTGTATGCATGTGTGTATGTGTGTGTGTGTGTACCTGTGCACATACATGTATACACGTGTGCATGTGTGTATTAAAGAAAATGCAGAAAAGGGCCCACATTTGCAGAAAGCTTTAAATTCCTTACTCCCAAATCCTGACTGTTACTTTGTTTGGGAATGGTAGAGACAAAAATCAAACGCGTCAACTTGTGTAAAATGAATTCCTGCAGCACAGAGATGTCAGTGGGTGGGTGGTGTGTTTCAGCTGGGTGCTGGGCAGCACCTGGTGTTCCATAGTCTGCGGAGCCAACTACTGTTTCATCATTGTGTCCATGCTCACCCTGTGCTTCATCAGCCTGGACCGCTACCTGGCCATCAACCACTCCCTGCGCTATCACACCTACATCACCAAACCTCGCGTCCTCATCCTCATCGCCTATACCTGGCTACAGGGCATCATCTTCGGCCTGGCCCCTATCCTCTGTGACTGGATCTACTACGATTACTGGGAGGCCACCTGCGCCATTCAGTGGCATGTTCATGGGGATCCTGTTCGCATCTACGTCACACTGCCTTCATCATTTGTTTCCTTCTGCCGGGCATCGTGTTGACGGTGGCTTACTGCAAGGTGTTCAACACTGCAAAGAAGATCAAGCCTCGCCCTCGTCCTGCTGTCCAGATGCTATCACTGGAGGTGGAGCAACGAGATCGTTCGTCACAGTCCAGAAACTCGGAGCAGCAGCTGCAACCACAGCAAGTTAAGTACAGCGAGAGCTCAAAGGCAGTGCGCAGTCTGTTGATTGTTGTTTTGGCCTACTTCCTCTGCATGACTCCTTTCAGCGTGACTAAGCTGTACAAAGTGTTTATGTCTGAACCCAATGCACTGCCTGGGTGGACCAACATGTTGGCCACCTTTTTCCAGTATATGAGTAGCGCTGTCAATCCACTCATCTACGGTCTGTTTAGAATAGATTTCCAAAAAGCTTTCCTGTATCTGTTGTGGAGAGCGTTTCGTCATCGAAATCCAGAAAGAATATCAACGTCCACTTTTTCAGATTCAATGTAAAACTCACCCAAATTTTCAAACATGTCACTGGCAACCAACAATACTATTGATTTTCAAGTCTATATGGCATACAGCCATTATTACTCAAGCAAAACGGGCAACATCCACATTTATCAATCAAATTCTGTTCAAAGGTGGTAGAAAGTAAGAACTATCATAATTCACACACATTATACTGAAATATAAAAAGGTGTACATAAGGCCAAGTAACTTACATCAGTTGTATCAGTTTTATGTAATCTAAGAGTTTACCGACAATCTGATCTCATTCTGATCTTTGGATTCTGTCACTAGGTGAAAGAACAAAATTCTACATTTGATTTTGAAGTTTAAACATATGAAATAAAGAAAAGAGAGAGAGAGAGAGAGAGAGAGAGAGAGAGAGAGAGAGAGAGAGAGAGAGAGAGAGACTTTACTTTTACATGGGGAAGTTTCAAGTACATCATATTCTGTGTATCTGTGTTTTAAAGATCTTTCTTTATTGGGAGGGTTCAGTGTACATGTGCTTTATGTTACAGATGATGACTGCCTTGTACTTAAGTTCAAGGGACTTTCTTTTACCTAGCAACTAATGACAGAACTGTGTGTCAGTGCCAGACACACCTGGAAAGTTCTTTTTATGTCTGTAAGAGTGATGGATGACCTTGTCTTCTTTAAAAGTGAACTCTCCATTCTGCTACTATTTCAGCAACAGTGTGAAGAGTGACATTGTCAATTTTGCAGATGGAAGTAAAAACTTCAAACTTTCATCATAGTCATCGTTTTTCATGCTGTTTAAGATTCAGCTTGTGATTAGATCCAACTATTGTCTAAATTTAATCAACGTTACAAATCCAGTAAAGTGTCTTACCCGAAAAAAAACAAACAAAAACTAAACAATTTTTGTTTAGTTGACATTTTACCGATTGCCAAACTTCTCATGTTCTATCTACCTCTATAATAGCCATTGTATTTGTTCACTGCAACGTATCAGCCATGACTCTTCACTGTATGTTCAATGTTGTGATATGCTGTCAATACAACTGTGACCATTTCATCCCATCACAAGTACTGATTCTTTTAACAAGTTGGTGACCACCTTTTAAGGCTGTCATTGATTTGGTTGAATTTTAATGTGTGTGTGTGTGTGTGCACGAATCCATGCAAACGTATGAATGCATGTGTGTGTGTGTGTGTGTGTGTGTGTGTGTGTGTGTGTGTGTGTGTGTGTGTGTGTGTGTGTTGTGTGTGTGCGCGCGTGCGTGCATGCATGTGTGTATGCGTGCGTGCATGCCTGTGTGTGTGCATGCCTCTGTGTGTGCATGCCTGTGTGTTATGTCATGTTGTGTTGTGCTGCCTTGTGTTGTGTTATGTGTTTATGTATGTGAGCACATGAGCTCATTTAAACATAAGTACATATCAGGGCAGAGAATGAAATCTAGCAAGATTCTGAACTCTAGAGGCGCAGGTAGAAATCAATATAATTTGTACTGTGGTCAATCAATATAACAATTTCTGCTTGTAGAATTCTTAATCCTACCATCAAAGATTGCGATTTCAATCTGCCCCAGGGGGATCAAAACTCACACAGTAAATGTTACTAGCACAAATCAAAATTTCACCTTGTATCAAAGAAAAAAATAAACACACCAAACCGCCACCATTACACCAAAACGTGTTTGTCCTCAGTGCCTTTTAAGTAGATGTTAGTCCTCAATGTCCTTGAGTGGATGAGTTGTGATGACTGACTGGGATACTGCAGCTTCCTGAGAGGAGCTGTAGCCCCTGTTTTCCCTCTTACACATCTGTATCCCATCCTTGTGGTTCCATTTCGGTTCCAGACAGATAACAGGATGAAGATAAACACTATTCTGTTCAGGCAAATTTACACAGTACAGAACTGCTAAACATGGTAAAGAGACAAAAATCATCAACAACAGAAGAGACAAAAGATACTTTGTTTGTGTTACCAAAGGCAGAAGAGACAAAAAAAAGGTATCTTGTTAGCATTCCCAATGACAGAAGAGAACAAACTATTCTGCAATTACAATGAAAACAACTTCTTACTGAACAATCTCTGCATCTTTGTGTATACTAGACTTAATCACAAACACTCCCTCCCTTGAAAAATAAATCTTTTTAAAGGATTTGCAGAGGTTGCTACTGAGAGATTAAGAGTTAATGCAGTTTCGTTACAAAAAAGCCCCTTTTCAAACTGTTTGCTGGAAGGGTGGGATGGGTGGAGGGGGAAGGACAGGTGATGACAAATCTGTCCATGATTTAAAATTTAACAATGGGGGGAGGAGAGGGGACAGTGAAAGAAACCAGTGCGCCAGCAATAATAATCACCAGGAAAAGAATTATGAGGAAAAGTCACCATGAGGAAATTGAATTGCTCTCTCTCTCTCTCTCTCTCCCTCTTTTTACACATGCTAATTTTTGTACGTTGTAGTACATTTCCATATGTTCCCCCACCCCACCCCACCCCCCTCTCTCCTTCCCCTTCATTATTGTTATTTTCATTTTTGTACTCCCAGTTGTTATAGAACAGGGAGTACTTTAGAATGGGAATGAAGAAATTTGTGTTGTGTGTGTGTGTGTGTGTGTGTGTGTGTGTGTGTGTGTGTGTCCCTCCGCGGTCAAAATGTGTTCCACTCACTCCAGACAAAACTACTCGCTGATCTTTCTGAAAATTTGTAGGTATGTTCATTATGGGTCACGGATGATGCCCGATGTTTTATTTTACCGTTATAGCCATTACTAACAGTTATAACGGCCTATAACAGTTTTTCTTCTTTATAGTATATCTCAGAAAGTACTTGGCTGATCCTTTTGAAAATTTGTATGTTTGCGTGTGTGAGTATGTGTGGAAAGTGGGGGGGGGGGGGGGGGGGAGGGGGAAGGAGATGTGTGTATGTGTGTGTGTGTTTGTGTGTGTATGTGATCCGTGTGTATATGTGTGTTTGTGTGCTTTTTATGGATGTGCGTGCATGTGTGCGTGTGTGGAAGTGTACGTGTGTGGGGGTGGGGTGGGGGGTGAATGTGTATGTGTGCGCGCGCATGTGTGAATGTGTGTGTGTGTGTGTGTGTGTGTGTGGATGATAATCACATGTATAGCTTCGCTCCCTTGCGACGTTTGTCGTTGATAAGTAATTTCTTTCCTATTCTCTCTTTTTATTCTTTTTTGACAAATGTTTTGTATTTCTCATTTTTGTGTTAGTATTTCTCACTATTTTTCTGACTATTTTTCTGTATTGTGTATGTTTTGGGCATGTATCTTAAGTGAAATGATCAATTCAACCGTAGTATGTCTGATGAATAATTGTTTTGTATTTGTACAGCCAAGTGGCAGGTTTAATACCATTGAAACGTTTGTTATTGGTCATTTAGTGCATCATCCTGTAATTACTTTTTGCTCTTGCCAGTTCATCTGTTGTAATATGGACTGTTTTCTTGTTTACTACAATATTCACACGTTTGTTTTCAATCAGTGATCCTCAGATTGCTTACAGATAGTTAAGCTTCATACTTTCATGTTGAATAGTGCAATCAAAATCATGTCGATGAATTGTCAAGGCTTGGGTAATGCTCAGAAAAGAAGGGATGTGTTTCACTTCTGCAAAAACAAAAATTATTCTGTATACCTACTGCAAGACACTCATTTTGATCCAAAACTAGAAAATTGCCTAAGAGCAGAATGGGGATACCAGTGGTTTTTTTTTGCTTCCTATAATTCAAGTTCAAGGGCGGTTGCTATTCTGTTAGACAATAATTTTGAATTTAAGGTGAAGAAAATATGTAAAGATTTGGAAGGCAACTATTTGTTCCTCTCTATTGATATAATGGGTCGTGACCTTTTAATCATTAGCTTATACGGGCCTAATCGTGATGACCCCGACTTTAATGTTAATTTAAAAGAAAGGATTAGAGAGATACGATCAGAGAACATT
This sequence comes from Conus canariensis, assembly GCA_033310375.1. Taxonomy (NCBI): domain Eukaryota; kingdom Metazoa; phylum Mollusca; class Gastropoda; order Neogastropoda; family Conidae; genus Conus; species Conus canariensis. The sequence goes on along the minus strand of CM065717.1, from coordinate 22,582,178 downwards.
ATCATTTGGGGAGATTGGAATCCTTTAATGGATTTTCATTTTGACTACTGTAACTACAAACACTACAACAATATTAAAGCTAAAGACGAAGTTGAGGCTTTGACAATGGAACTGTGATTAGTAGACGTATGGCGAGAACTTAATCCAGAATTAAGGAGATACACATGGAGGCGAAATACACCATTTCAACAAAGCAGGTTAGACTTCTTTTTTAGTTTCGGACCTGTTGTCTAACTATGTGTCTGATTCCGACATTAAACCAGGATACAGAACTGACCATTCAATCCTAACTTTGGAATTGGCATTTAAAAAACAAACAAAACACCGCCTTTTGTGGAAATTTAAGAGTTCTCTGTCGAAAGATAAGGCATATTTAAAAGATATCAATCAAACTATACAGGAAGTCATTTAGGAATATGCATCTGCACCTTATAGTAGAGAATATTTGCAAAAGGCAAATAAAAGCGAGATCCAGCTAACGGTATGGGACCAGCTCTTTCTTGATGTACTGTTGATGAAAATTTGGGCTAAATCAGTATCTTATGCAACAATGAAAAAAATGCAACAAAAACGAAATAGAGAGACAGCTTGAAAGCAGCATTGAAACGTTAGAAAGAGAAGCTTAAAAATATTGAAAAGCAGCAGTTACATGATGATAAAGATAAGCTGGTCGCTATTAGAGCACATAGAATGGAGGAAGTGTTGTTGCGATCAAGGGCTCAATGGGTGGCCAAAGGGGAAAAAGTGAATAAGTATTTTTGTTGTTTAGAGAAAAGAAATTATGTTAGAAAATGTATGAGTAAAATTGTACTTGATAATGGAATTGAAATAAAAGAAACCAATGATACTGTAAAAGAAGTAAAACATTTTTATGAAAAGCTGTACGAGGAAACGTAAGTGGAAGACAGTGTTATTAGTGAACTTGTAAATAACCTGCCTACAATAACAGTGGATGAAAAGGACTTAATGGAGAGACTGATAACTTTAGATGAAGCTAGTGAGGCTTTAAAACAAATGAAAAATAATAGAAGTCCTGGCACAGATGGATTCACCGTTGAATTTTTCAAGGTGTTTTGGGGTCAGTTAGGAGCGTTCATAGTAAGGTCGTTAAATGAGGGATTTTGCAATCAAGAACTATCGTCTACTCAAAAAGAGGGTCTAATTGTTTGTTTACCCAAACCTGATAAGGATAGGAGTAGATTAAAAAAAACTGGAGACCAATATCATTAATAAATGTGGTGTATAAAATTGGGTCTGCATGCATTGCTAACAGAATTACGCTCATCTTACCTTCAATCATAAATGAAGATCAGTCAGGCTTTGTGTCTAACCGCTTTATAGGTGACAACATTAGATTAATATTTGACTTAATTGATTATTTGAATAAGAATAAAATGCCTGGTTTACTTTTATGCCTAGATTTTCAAAAAGCCTTTGATTTTGTTAGCTGGAAGTTTATGTCACAAGTTATGCATGCATTTGGCTTTGGTCCAGATATATGCCAGTGGGTTAGTACTTTTTATAGAGACATTAAGTCAGCAGTTTGTGTTAATGGGATTATCTCCGAATGGTTTCAAATTGGGAGGGGCTGTAAACAAGGGGATCCTATCAGTCCATATTTGTTTATCCTATGTGTGGAAATCCTGGGTTGCATGATACATCAAAATAATAAGAAAGAAGGAACTGAAATAGGTGATATAGAATATAAAATTTCTCAGTTTGCTGATGACACTGAACTTTTCTTAAATGACAAAAAAAGTATAATTTGAAGAAGCTTTGAGCACATTAGATATGTTTGGTAAAAAGTCTGGTTTAAAACTTAATACAGGAAAGTCAGCGGCTATATGGTTAGGAAACAAATGCAATTTCCAAGAGAGATTTATGCCTCATTTACACTTTGAATGGAATCCCCCGAAATTCAAAGTGCTTGGCATCTGGTTAACTAATGATTTAACTGACTGTACGAACTTTTATTTGAATGGAAAGTCTGCAGAAATCAGAAGACTGTACAAGATATGGCTTAAGCGAAACAAAATGCCTTTGGGTAGAGTAGCAGTTCTCAAGTCTTTAATTCTGTCAAAAATTACTTATCTATGGATGTTGCTACCAAATCCACCCAACCAATTGATAGAATCAATACAAATCTTGGTACTTCAGTTCGTTTGGAGTAGGAAAAAAGACAGAATCAACAGGAAAGTAGCTGTAAGAAATATTAATAAAGGTGGACTTGGAATTCCTCATATTAAGGATGCAGTAACAGCATTAAAACTCAGCTGGATTCGAAGACTGAAAAATAGTAATCACAAGTGGAAAAGATTACTCACAACAATTTATCTGAACATAGCTAAGTTAGATCTTTCTGAAAATTTGTACGTATGTTCATTATGGGTCATGGATGATGCCCGATGTTTTAATTTACCGTTATATCCGTTACTAACGGCTATAACGGCCCGAACGTTTTTTTTTTCTTTATGGAATATCTCAGAAAATACCTGGCTGATCTTCCTGAAAATTTGTGGGTATGTTCATTATGGATCACGGATGATGCCCGATGTTTTATTTTATCATTGTATCTGTTACTAACGGCTATAATGGCCCATAACAGTTTTTCTTCTTTATGAAACATCTCAGAAAGTACTTAGCCGATCTTTCTGATTTTTTTTTTTTTTTTCTGTCCCGACCTCTGCGCCACCTCAGAGGCAGTGCACCCACGCCGCTCATTCCGACACCCTGTCCACTGCCACAGCCCGGTCGGCCCTGCCGCAGCCCCGGCACCGGCAATCCACAGGGAGCAGTCAATGTTAAGTCATCAAGAGCCAACCCACCACAGGAGACTGCACTGCCGCCGAGTCACTTTGGTGGTGTTCAGTGGCGCCTGTTCTGATCTAACATACACAGGACACCACCTGCTAAGCCCCCTACTGATGACAATAACTGCTTAGTCACGGAGCCGGCTTGAGTGAGCTCTCCCTCCGGAGGGTGCCACCACGTCCGTCCAGCAACAGCCCCCATGGACTTGCCGATACTGGTGACCCCGACGGAACCAAACCAAGGTCACAGATGTGGAGAGGACATCGAAATTGAGGTCACCATGAGAGCAGGGCATGAAGGGCCACAGAACTTGAGACCTTTTTTTTTATGCTAATCGATGAGAACGAGGATGATTAAGATGATGCTACGGATTTCCATTTCGGTCTAAGACTACATTGACAGGGCTGTACTCTACACTTCCTTTCATAATATATCCCGGTGTTCCAATTTTCTCTTATATGAAGGCATTTTAAATGCAATTCGTACCTATTTTCAAAAACTCCAGATATCTTTAACTTCCAATAAAAGCTCCGAGACCCAAAAGCCTGGTTTTATATTAAAAGAGGTAACAAATTTGTTCAAAACATTCTAAATGGAAATAATGCCCCCCCAACAGCTATCCATAAATGGAATAATCTTTTTGAAAACCCTAATTGGAAAACCATCTTCTCTCATTGTTATAAGGCTTCTACAGATGTGCAGCTTAGATGGTTTCAATGCAGACTTTTGCACAGATTGCTCCCAACACAGAGGTATTTATTTCTGTGTAAAATTATTCAATCCCTATCTGTAACTTCTGTGAAGATGATGAGCAGACCATTGATAATATGCTTTTTGACTGCATCATTGTACAGAAGTTCTGGAGAAATCTGCAAAGTCTATTAAAAAATAAATGTCAGCATTGTAACAACTTCAATGTTGACAAAGAGTTGGTTTTATTTGGTATCAAACAGCATGTAAAAACGGATAAAGCTATTGATTTTGTTCTGCTCTTTGCCAAGTTTTACATTTACAAATGCAAATGACAAAATTCCCCTCCTGATCTGCATGTCTTTCTCACAGTGTTAGGACACAGATTCAAACATGAAAAATATTTGGCTTTTCTTAATCATAGTACAGGACAATTTGAGGAAAACTGGTTGCCCTATTACCCTATTGTACCCTAGCTTCCTTTGTGATGTGTGAGCACGTACATGTATGGAAGTGTATAACTTACCTTTTCTCATGTTATTTACAATTGTGAGACCGGACTGTTTTATATACTTTGGTAAAGGAATTTGAGTGCTTTACAATGTAATGATGTCCCTCTCCTGTCCCAATGACCCATGCCACGTTAGATTCGCACTGCTTTCCTTACACCACTTGCCGGTGTTTATGTATGCTTATATATACATGTGTGTGGTCGTGTGTGTACGTGTGCGCGCGCGCGTGCATGCATGCGTGTGTGTGTGTGTGTGTTTGTGTCTGTATTTGCGTGCGTGTGTGCACTCATTATAGAGGTCATATGGTGTCATTATTAGAAAGAATGACAAGGTGAATGTCTCATATTATATCAATGTCTTTATTTCTTTTTGAAGTTATAACTATTGGAATAACTATACACAGCTCTTTGTATCAATATAATGCCTATGTTGACTAGTGTTATAAATCAATTTTGCTCATAGGAATGATGATGGTATTTACTGATTCATCCACTACTAGTTGCTAAATACTCTTATCACCAGTACTGTCGAATCCATGCTTAACTATCAAAGTGCTGTGTCCAATGCTGTTTCTGGAATTGGTACCTTTACTTAACTATCACCTTTACTTTCATTGTTATTCCTTTCTATTGCTATGTGCATATTTGTGCTTTGTATGCGTCTTGTAAAAAATGAAAAATTGTTCAATAAAAAAAAAATATGTCACGGCATCAACCAGACCCAAGAGATACAGGCAGCTGCAGTGTTGGTCACGAAATTTGAGCAACACTCTCAGAAACGCATCCATTAAGTGAATGAAACTCGACTGGGTGGTCCCAGTCTTCCCAACTGAGTCCGCAGCAAACTCAACTCTGGGTAGGAGCCGGTCGGGGCAGAAAAACCCACATGACTCTGATGGGATTCGAACCCACGACCTCCCAGCCGGGAGTCCGCGATGCTAACCACTTTGCCACGGTGGCTGGTGATCTTTCTGAAAATTTGTAGGTATGTTCATTATGGGTCACAGATGATTCCCGATGTTTTATTTTACCGTTATAGCCACTACTAACAGTTATAACGGCCTATAACGGTTTTTCTTCTTTATGGAATATCTCAGAAAGTACTTGGCTGATCTTTCTGAAAATTTGTAGGTATGTACATTATGGGCCACGGATGATGCCCGATGTTTTATTTTGCTGTTATATCTGTTACTAACGGTTATAACGGCCCATAACGGTTTTTCTTCTTTATGGAACATCTCAGAAAGTACTTGGCCGAGCTTTCTGAAAATTTGTAGGTATGTTCATTACGGATCATGGATGATGCCCGATGTTTCATTTTACCGTTATGGCCATTACTAATGGCAATAACGGCCCATAATGGTTTTTCTTCTTTATAGAGTATCTCTGAAAGTACTTGGTCAATCTTTCTGAAAATTTGTGGGTATGTTCATTATTGGTCACGGATGATGCCCGATGTTTTACTTTACTGTTATAGCTGTTACTAATGGCTATAACGGCCCATAACGGTTTTTCTTCTTTATGGAATATCTCAGACAGTACTTGGCCGATCTTTCTGAAAATTTTAGGTATTTTCATTATGGGTCACGGATGATGGCCGATGTTTACCAGAATAGCTGTTACTAATGGCTATAATGGCCCAAAACGGTTTTTCTTCTTTACGGAATATCTCAAGTGTATTCAAGATAAACTGGGAGTACTTTTATATGCCCTGCATCCTGTTATTTTTATTTTTTGTGTTGATTGTTATTATTTTTTTCTTTCATTTCTCTTCTATTTTCATTTGATGTTCCATTATGACTGCATGACTGCTTTGTTTGCTTCTTTGCTTTCTTACATTATTTCATTTCACTGCATGTTGTAGTCCCTACTCAGGGCGAGGACTGGATGTAAAAAAGCACATCAGTGCTTATCTATTATCCTCATAAATAAAGAATTTTGTCTTGTCTTGTCTTGTCTCTCTCACACACACACACACACTCACACATACACACACTCTCTCTCTCACACACACACACACACACACATCACTCACACACATACACACACACACACTAACACTCACATACATACACACACACACACTAACACTCACATACACACACACACACACACTCACACTCACACACACACACACACTCGCACACACACACACACACACACACACACACACACGCACACACACACACTCACACACACACACACATATACACACACACTCACACTCAGGGGAAAGACAGGGGCATGTAGTTGTGGAGAAGAGAGGATAGGGGAAGAGAAGAGGGGTGACAGGTTGGTGATGGGGGGTATGTCAATTGAAAAAGAACACATGGCTGTACCAACATACCATAGACAAACATCATGCCCAAAGGCTGAGTTTCCTATACCCCTGTTCCAAACCATATATCTTGAGACAGACAGACACAGACAGATACTGACAGAAGCAAGAGACAGGTTTTAGTTTCAGTTTTACAGACCAAGAACTAGTGAGGGTGTGATCTATGATGAACCTAAGCATCCCCATGGGGGTAGGAAATCAGTAAACTCAATCGAGTCTTGTCGGAAGCGGGTTTCTGACACTGTTCACATCACTTGAAGGCGTGTCGGATGCATACTTCTGACAGAGTTTGATGATTTTTAAATCATACCGCCTTTTATTAAAAGGCAACAAATCTCGTTTCAGGGACAGCTTAGGGCCTTTCTTTGCAACTGCTTCCCTTAGACTGTTCTTCGTGTATTCTGTAGTAGTTTTATACGGATTTGAATTGTGCTACTCTCAGTTCCTGCGATCACATGATTTTGAACATGATCACACGATTTTGAGTGGATAAAGCATTTTGTGGTCAAATTCTTGTGTTTTATGCAGTTGTTATAAATATACTATTCTCTGTAGGTCATACCAAGTGCTCAGAAGTGTAACTGAACTTGTGTGGGAGGATAGAGAGCATAAAGAAGTGGATTACAGTGTGCACAAAAAGTTTCTGTTTTTCTGCAAATGTGTATCATTTTGGATTACTTACATCATGTGAACTGTGTGGATTCCTCACTGAAGGTAAGCATTTTTGATAAATATATTGTTTCTTGTATCCAGTGGTGTATGTTTCACGCTCCTAGGTGAAGTGGTTGATTTTTTATGATTTTTTGAAAATTGCCAAAAATCATGTGATCTGAGGGACAAACTGGTCCATTTTGGCTGTGACTTGATTGAGTTAAAGTGTGACAGACGTTTTAGAACACTGACGTTGAACAGGTCATAAAGGCAGAATAACAGTGGACACCAGTAAAGAAAACAAACGAAAAGAGAATAACAGAAACAGAAGCATACCCCTCTTCCCAAACTTCACAGCTGATTTACTGACTGCTAAAAATTACCCGTAGCACAAACAGTGTTTTACCAGGAAATAAATAAAAGATTGTGACCGCCTGTTGCCTACCCATCTGTGGATTTATACCGAGGCTACCTTTTGGTGTTCACTCATTCACACCAGCTGCTATCACCCATGTTTACTTTTCTCTCAGAACCAACATGTGAACTGCATTATCCCCCAATCAACCATCAACTCAATGCCAGCCGGTTTTGTTTGATGGACTGACAGCCCTGCTTTTTTTCACAATTGCTTTCATTATCTTAATTTTTTTTTACCACTAGTAAACACCAACCAGTTACCAAGGCCTTTGAACATTATTTATAACATGTGACAGTTTGTAGGAAGGTTATCATTCACAGACACACAGATACACGCACATGCTCTCTCTCTCTCTCTCACTCTCTCTCTCTCACACACACACACACACATAGTAGTGCCATGCTGCTCTAAAAAGGAAATGGACCGCGAGCAATTCAGGAAGTTGAGTATTTTAGCACCCTGTATTGTTTTCCCTACATAAAGTTGTCCCAAGAGTCCAGTCATCCACTGTTATTTCATTCAACACCATTACATTAGTCATTCCGGAGTGGATCCGGGTAGGGCATGGGAACCACGAAGAGAATTACGCAAAGTACATTTTACTCAATTGCTGATAGACCGACATTTCAGTACGCATCAATCAATTGACTGGCCCTGACAGTGTCATCTGTCAAATCAAAATTTCTGAAACCCAAATTTTAGCCCTTCAGCTTTGGATTAAATGTCCTTGCCTGAGCAGATATCACTTGCCCTCGTCTTCCCACTCCCTCAACAGCAAGAAATCCAAAAGCCTTGCCTCATTCCAACCTAGAAGGATTCTGGAAGCCAGGGAAGGGGTAAAGAATGTAAGAGAGTGCAACAGTTTCACCTTTGTTACAGCCCAACCAGCCACACAGAGCCCTTTCAGGGCCCGTCACTACGTTAAAAAAACAACAACAAATCTTGTCACAAAATAAACATCCAAATAACCACTGACAAAAGAAATACAACAAATTTATGACAAAATGAATCTTTTGACATCCTTGAGACAGATACAGATCTTGCTGTGCGGTTGGAACCAATGATTCTGCTTGATTTATCATCCTCGATTTTAAAGAAAATGCACAACATCAATCGTAGATCTACACATGACAAAGCCACACACATGCAAAAAAAAAAAAACCCACCCCAAACAAACAAACCCCCTTACACACGCACTGAAAAGCCATGTGGGCAGATAGACACTACAAAACTGACATTGTCCATTCTGGATGGCATAGTCTCACTAGTTTCCAGACTACAATACAAAATGAGCAGGCATGTTAAAACCTGTGGCAAGAGAAAAATAACTAAAAGATTTCAAGAACAAAGATATAAGAACGGGGCACAAAGGCAGAAAAACGTGGATGATGGTCAAGAGATATACAAATAAGCTAAAAAAAAAAAAAAAAAAAAAAAAAAAAGAACAAAAAAAAACAAACAACCCCCCCCCCCCCCAAAGTCAGTCAGTAACAGGAATTATAGACACAAACTGGTAGATTTACTGTTTGACTATTTCAAGAAGGAAGTTCTGTTTTGTTCTTGTTTTTTTTATTTTTTTTTAGGAAATATCCTAACTTTTATTTTTTAGCCAATGCAGAATGCAGCATCTACTGATATTCTTTTCCATTTAATTTTTTTTTTTTTTTTTTGCATCAGAAACTAAATGCAAACCTACCATCCCACTGCCATCTACCCATCCCTTCACATTTCACATCTTTGGACTGGGGAGACAGACGGACACAGGGAAAAGCCCTATCGTGTTTCTTTCTGATTGGTTTTCAGAAATCAGTCTCTGTTCCTAATTATCTATCTTCTGCACTGATATTAGAACCTGCTGAACATTTTGAACTTTCAAGCACTTTCAAGCAACTTTGTTACTCAGCAGGAGAAAAATAACAACAATCATAAGTTCAGGTCAATGAATCAATTGCATGGAGTGCTTTTGTGTGACTGACAAAGCTATTTGTTTCCTTTTCATAGTACAATAAAGATACAAGTGGAGCTCTGGGTGTTTATAAAGCAGATGGATTGTGTCAGCAGAAGGACAAATGCATGGTTAGGCCTTGTCTGTGATTTGTCTATAGCATGGGACAATGTGAGGAGCCTAAACATGAGCTTAAGCTTGAGATTGATCTTGACACAGAGAGAGAGAGAGAGAGAGAGAGAGGGCACCCAAATTAAAGCTGGGTTCACTTGGTACTTTGCATAAACCAATATGGGGAAAATAAGTTCTTTTCTCAAAAGTAGTAATGGTGAAAGGATCCACCTCTTGGAGCACAGACAGAGAAGTGGACCAGAGAGACAGACAGACAGAGAGAGAGAGAGAGAGAGAGAGAGAGAGAGAGAAAAGAGAGAGGACACTTTACTTTCATACAGAAAAGTTTCAAGTATATAATATTCAAACATACTGCTAGTTAAACAGATGCCGCCGGCAACATGTTATTGACCATGCAGCTTAACTCTAGTGATATAAAGAGAGATGATTTTCGTAGGCAGACACACACACACAACACATGCACACCATGCTTGTAGCAGAATGACCCCTCCACCCTAACTAAGAAGAAAAAAAACGAAACAAACACACACTAAAATACGTACACACACCAACACCTAATGCACACATCTGCTCATGTTGTTCTTGCGGAGCACTCAATAGAGTATGCAGTTTGTTCAGTGAAGCGGTCACTGCATGCAAACCTTTTTCAATGCACAGCGTTTTTCTTTTTTTCCTATAATTATCTTTTCTTGTAAACAGCCCATATGATTGCACTCGGCCCATTCAACCTACTTGAACACACATATGCACAAAAGCGCACCATCTTGAGTGACAGAAAAATCTATCAGGCCTGAAAAGGAAACAAACAATTATGACACCACCACTAGATCTTAATGCAGATCAATTGAAGGGACTCTGCTAGCATCAGCATTTCCACTTCTCTCTACATTTCCCGATTTTTTCCCTCTGAAACACTTGTCAAAGAACTCAAACATACATCTATAACAAAAACAGAGAAATGAAATGAACTAAACTGAATATGAAATTCATGAAAAGGGTAAGAAGATATTTTATTTTCCAAAGGTCTACTCAAGTATCGATTTATTAACCGTTGGGTAATGTGGTTTGAAAAAAATGTCATCAATTCATAACTTAAATTTGTTTTCTTGCAGCATGCAATGAAACTGTCATCACTGAGTCAGGTTAATGAACACAAATACTCAGTCACTGAAATCAGTTTGGTCTTGGCTCTTTTCCACTAGATGACTCTCTTCAGGACAACAACAGTGTGTTCCCTTTGAAAGCTTACACTTCATCTAACATCTAAGAATAAACAACCAGAAAAGAAGTAAAACAGTGGACATACAGAGAGACAAAGAACACAGAAAATTTACACAGATGATTTTCACAGCTGTGAGGAAATTATTCCTCTCTTGACCTTTTGAAACATATGACTCATGTACTTAGTTTACTTTTGTAATGAGCCTTCACATTTACTTAATGTACATATTTCATGTCAAATATCCCACAAAGCTTTGGGGTTGGGACAATGCAGACGTGAGCTGGGTGCAGTAAAAAGGACAGGTCTAAAGACAGTCTGCACCGCTGTGACAAGAGAAGCCAGCCATTTATAGTAATAATCCTTTGGAAGTATCCAAGAGCTTTTGCGCACATTCCGTCAGGTCGGAGACAAGTGCCACATTGGCAGCGTATCAGCTAACCTGTACAGGAAAGTGATGCAGAAAGCACACAAACAAAAAGAAAAGGGAAAATAAACATAACCAGTGTGTTCATCATACCTATTAAGCGCTCAACCACATAACAGCTGAACATTTTCTACCAATGATATTTTGAAATTCCTCAACTATAAGTTTGAATAAGACATTTTCATATTTTTGGGGATAAATAGCCGACATTACAAAATTAATCATTTTAGTTTGTTAATTGCCATACAAAAGTAGGCCAGTTGAAGTACCCTTGAAGCTTCATGCAAAAAGTTCAGCTGCATGCATTTTACTCAAAACCCTTTCCCCACATCGCTATTCTCCCATCTTCTGCTTTTTGTTGCTCACTCAAGTACCTGCTTGTGTGAGATTGGGGTGCATGTGCACAGCAAATGGTGGGACAGTGTAAACACATATGTGCATATTGATGTATTTGTGTAGCTGAGTATGTGTGGGGGGGGGGGGGGGGGGGGGGGGGGGGGGGCAAGGGGGAAGAAAGCTGAGGGAGGAAGAAAGAGGAAGGGATGTCAGGGAGTAAGGAGCATGCACACTTGTGTGTTTCGTATCTGGCAAGATGTGCACGCATGTACTTTGTTATGCAATATTGTAATGTGCTTGGAGATGTGAGAAATGTGTATGAATACCCCTTTATCATTATTATTAAGATTCCACAGCATCCCACAGGCTTCATGGCAGCAGAAGTATTTATAAGAGACAGAGAATGTCAAACAACTGTGGGCAATGTCATATCATTTTCAGGTAATTTACAGTATTTTGTCCCCTGAAACAAAGTATGCCTGGAGAACAAAAGTTAATTCAATCTGAACTTGCAGACTTTGTTGTATTGTTCTGCAAAGTGAAGCAATCATGCCTTTCATTTTATATTCACTGTGATGAAGTATTCAAACTTGTAGGCCATATCTCAAAATCAATTAAAAAAAAAAAAAAGAATAAAGCCAGTAGCCTTCCTACGTGTCTTATGAAATATACCTGTAGCAACTTAAGTGGATATGTTGCACACTCTCTGGGAAACAGTGATCACCATAATAAAATTTGCTACAATTCGTCAGCAAATGAACAAAGACTATTATCTTAAAAAAAAAAAAAACGCACAAAAAAACCACCACCACCAACAAAAACCCGGTTTCCATCACTTCTAGCACATTTTCCTCTCTTTTCTATTGTTCATGAGGTTTTCGAATTCCACCTTATCTGATCTGATCGCAGGCCATATACTATACTTTGCATTTAATTCCAAAACACAGTGAGGAGAAAAGCAAGGAACACACACAGACACACACATAAAACCACATATCCTGCCCACCCCCCCTCCCCCCTCCACACACACACACAAACAACATCAACACCCAGCATCCATTCTCAACACTACCTACCTCTCCCTTGTCCACTTTCATGCCTTGACCTTTGTAGGCGTACATGGCCTTAACCTGCGGGATCTTGCGCGTCTCCACAACATCTTGCAGCACTTCTTTCTCCACAACCTCCTCTACCTCCACCTCCTTCGGCACCTCCACCACCTCCTCCACGTACTCCTCCTCCTTCTCCTCCTCCCCATTCTCTACAGGCATGAACTTGTCTGGAGAAATCTGAAACAGGAATAACAGTGCTGGATCGATTAGCTGCCTGCAGTGAAGCTCTGTCACACCACACAAAAGAGAAGGCAAACCTACAGTGTGTGTGTGTGTGTGTGTGTGTGTGTGTGTGTGTGTGTGTGTGTGTCTGAATTTAATTACCATGAGAAACCTCAGGGGTTTATACACGCAACACAGTAATTAAATAAACTTTCCTGTCTTTTGTGGTGCACCTTCTGTGTGTGTGTGTGTGTGTGTGTGTGTGTGTGTGTGTGTGTGCATGTGCGAGTACATGCAGGTGTGTGTGCGCGCCTGCGTGTGTGTGTGCATGTGTGCACTATGCATGCGCATGTACATAAATGCATATGCAAGTATGACATGCATGTGTGTCTACATGCATCTGTGCGTGAATGTTGGTGCCCTTATCTTGCTTGATCCACAACTAAAGTCTGACCAGTATTTCATAAATGTGAATTTCAAACGCAGACTGGGATTTACACAACATGTATGCAAGATCCTGAACTCCATGACAAAGGCGCAGGCACAGACAAACATCTATCCAATGACACTGTTACAATGGAAAAAAAACCCAATTCATTCCTTGTGCTTATGTTAAATGGAAGACCACCAAGCTCAATTCTGGAGGATAAGATTTAGATCCCCTGAAAACACTCAAAACAATTATGGTATTCTCCTTGCTGGGATTATCAATGTTGCTGTGGTTGAGTCAATGCAACATTTGTTCAGTTCTCTTCCCTTCTGTCCTTGGACAGATCAATGCAACATTTGTTCAGTTCTCTTCCCTTCTGTCCTTGGACAGATCAATGCAACATTTGTTCAGTTCTCTTCCCTTCTGTCCTTGGACAGATCAATGCAACATTTGTTCAGTTCTCTTCCCTTCTGTCCTTGGACAGATCAATGCAACATTTGTTCAGTTCTCTTCCCTTCTGTCCTTGGACAGATCAATGCAACATTTGTTCAGTTCTCTTCCCTTCTGTCCTTGGACAGATCAATGCAACATTTGTTCAGTTCTCTTCCCTTCTGTCCTTGGACAGATCAATGCAACATTTGTTCAGTTCTCTTCCCTTCTGTCCTTGGACAGATCAATGCAACATTTGGTAAGTTCCATTTTCCTTCTGTCCTAGACTGACTATTCTGTTGGCTGCATGAACTTAAAGTGGCAACCACACTAATCCTGAATGTAATCTAATCAATTAGAATATCCTTGAACCAGATTAGCACCAAAAAATACTACCACATGCTTCATAACATACTACATCAAATAGGTAACAAATACTTGGATTTAAAAAAATATTTCTGTAGAAAAAAAAGAGAAGAGAAAAGAATAAAACAAGGACATGAAGAAAATGAAACAGTTTAATAAGAACAATAAAACTTGTAACCAACAGATTTTTTAAAAAATTACCATATGTAGAGACAACAAAATTCTATGATTATTAACAAAATTCATATCCTTCTAATAATAATGTTCCCAGTCCTTGTAAAACAATTATATGTTAACTCTGCTGCACACATACAAGCATTATTTGTCAAAACAAAAAGGTTGCTTTCCAAAGGTCATCCATGCTACACTGACAGATTACTATTCTTGATAAGGGTGCGGACAAACACTGGTTCTTTTGGTAGTCAATAGTGGGTAGATGTTGCTTCCAGGAAAGGTCAGTGCCATGCTGAGTTTTTTGAAAGGTCATAGTGATTTTTTCCTTTCCTTTGTTGAGAGAGAGGGAGAGACAGATAGACAGACAGACAGACAGGCAGACAGAGATGGCTGTGTGTGTGTTAACTAAAAGTGTCAATACCCAACTCATGAGAGACAACAATCTGTTTCTCACACAGAATCCAATGTCGATGAAATAAAACCACATGCTGTCTACCCACACCATTCTAAAACCAAAAAAAAACCCCTAAAAACAGATTGACAAAGGCACAAAGAGTTTGGATCGAAATGATTTTCAAGTTCTTGAATGGAGAGTCCTCCATGTCCACTTCACTGATCCAATTACTTTCTGTATCATGTTTCTCATGCAAGAGAACAGGGACTGGACATGGAAAAGTTCCTGAACCACAAACTATGTTTGGAGGCATGCCTGATTAAAAGTTAATCAATAAATGGAAGCAGCTTAAGTAATGAGAAAGTGAGACAGGAGGAAGGGGTGGGGTAGGGTGGGAGGGAAAGGGAGTTGCTAGCGACATTCCCACCACCTCCAACACAAATGAAGGTTGTAAAACCTTATTGACGCCTATTAATTCTTTGCTTGCAAATATTTTTCCATTAACATTTTGACAGTTTGTCATCGCTACACCACATAGCATAATCACTTCTAAATACAGCCTAAATGCACCACTCTTGTCAAACTTGATCTGCCTAAGTATCATGCTGCAGACAGACAGACAGACAGAACAGACATCAATGTTACATGTGCATGCAAGGTATTAAGACAACAGACTATCCAATCATATCAAACTAAATTAATGTAATCTTTATTGTGGATTTTTGGTGTAAAGTTATATGTTTTTTTTCTGATGTAAATAAAGTTTGAACAAAATGGAAGATGTCATGAAAATCAGTCTTTTAACCTCAAGAGCAGAATAAGACACAATTATGGCCTATGAAAAGGTGCAGTGAGCATTGATTTGTGCTCTGTGTCTAGTCAAATATTGTCTGGCCATCAACAGCAACATTTGGAGTCCAGATTAATTTTCATTTAATTATGACTGATATCTTTTTTTTGTGGATTCACTATTGCTTGATCATTTACTTTTCTGATGCCCATTAAAAAAAAAGAATAAGTGATGACTGTGAAGAGGAGTTAAAGCACCAGTGGCAAAGCAGTGACAGCACTGAATTTGGTGTATATTGATACAGGTACAACATGTTGGCTTTGTTTGTTGTTTGTTGTTAAATCTGTTTATGTTTGCTGCCACTAATGAGTGAGTGGGGGTGGAGATGAATCCAGCTGTGATTCTGGCAAGAATCACGCAAGCGCTTTGCGCTCCAGAGGTGGCAATTCAAGAATGTTGGAACATTTGACAAAAAGAACCTAATCTTGAGACTTCAATGTCTTTCTCCAACATAGCCATGAAAGTAAATCAGTTTTGACAAAATCTGAGTGTGCATACGTCCTCACAAGGTATGCAATACAAGCATGGGTGTGTCTTTGTATGTAAGCATATGCATGTATGTGTACATATACGCATTTTATTCATGCACTACTGCATATTTCATACATTTTGTCATCATTACTTTGTAGGAAGGAATTCTATGGAGAGCCTGACAGTATATGACCTTCAGAGAAGAAACCCCCACACATAGCCACAACCAGGCAATGACTCCTAGATGACCTCTGCCATCAGATTTTTTTTCCCTGGCACTGCCGGGAATCAAACCAGCAACTTCTGGATGGGTGGGGGTCTCAAAGCATTGCCTTTTCAGATGGATGTTCTACCCAACTTGCTATGGGACACCTGCAGATGGATGTTCTACACAACTCGCTATGGGACACCTGTAGATGGATGTTCTACCCAAGCTGCTATGGGACACCTGTAGATGGACGTTCTACCCAACTTGCTACAACTTGGTATGGGACACCTGTAGATGGATGTTCTACCTAAATTGCTATGGGACACCTGTAGATGGACGTTCTACCCACACCTGTAGATGGATGTTCTACCCAAACTGCCATGGGACATCTGTTCTCAGCTGGAAAATTTAAATCTCATGAAGTTCACTTTTGATCTTTGTCAACCAGATCCAGTTACAACTCTTTTTCGCTGCCTCTGCCATTGCCCTTGAGGTTCTTACAAGAGATTGATGGGCGTTTTATTAAATCATAGGCAGATGAGCCTACAAACTCCTTTGCCCCAACGTCTGTGGTGAGAAGTTAGGCTTGGAAGCCAGTACCCCTGAACCTGCTGACTTTACTGGCATACTGGCAGTCTCATAGATGTGAAGAGGAGAATTCTCTCCCATTTCGCTTTCATATGGCACTGTGAATTTGATCAGAACCAATTATTTTGATGAATCAGATGCTGCTGCTCAAGAGTTTCTTTGCTCAGTGTGAGTGTCCCTGATTTTGGAGGCTCGACAATTTCCTGGCAAATTCGATGGGATCTCTGTAGAAGCAATCTTAGGTCTCACTCTTTTTGCTCTTTCTCCTTTTTGCCGATTCTGCTTTGTTGAGGGCACAGCGTTGTACTTTCATGTTTTCCCAGAGCCACTCCAGTCTTTTCTTCTTGGCTTCTCAGACACCCTTCATTTGTTTCTTAACATTCCTATTTCTCTTTCAGATGATATTCATCTCCTGCTAATGTCTCGATTTTTGAAGAGGTGTCTTCACATTTTTAGTTGCTTTACTCTACAGGCATCCCTATTTTACATAATGTCTTCAAATGTGGGTGGTTTTTGCTCCGAAGTGGTCTTCTCCATTACTAATTCCTCTCTGAATAATCAGCATGGATGCCCTTGGCACTGTGGTTTGAATCCTAGCTTTGGTTTTCCGAAATCTTATCTGCTGGCACAGTGCACTGCTGTTCATTCATTGGTATCCTTATACAGCCCTTTGTCGTGTAGTGGACTTTCATGCTGTGCTCAGTGGAGAGTTTTCTCCCACAGACACATGAGAATTCCACTTGTCCATTATTCATGTCTGTTGCAGATTTTTAAGCATGATAGGGTTGACACCAATTATCATAATTGTTCTATTGTTGCTGCTGCTTTTCTAGTTTCCTTCTCTATTGTTATCATCATTTGATATTTTCTATTTATTTTGATGTTAAAAGTGAGGTGACTGCAGGCAGAAATTGAAAAAAAAAGAAGAGTGAAAACGGAATTACTGAACTGCAAAACAAAAAGAACAATCAATCTTTGTATCAAGTGTCAAAATAGTAAAGTTCACATTATAATGTCCATCAGTAATAGAACTGACAGATCTGCATGGTGGGGAGATCAATGGAGAAGAAAAGAGGAGGAGGAAAAAAAGGTGAAAAAAATGGGAGGACGGCGGCCCCATCTAAATATAAAAAAAAGGAAAAAATCAAACAGCTGTTATAAGGAGGCTGGAGGACAAGACCCCCCCCCCCCCCCCCCCCCCACCAAATTACAAAACAAACACATTTCAATCTACTGGATCTTCTTCAGACAGGACAAATAACATTCAGAACAATGACAACAAAGGACAGTCTCTTGTCAATACTTTGTTTTCATAGTCGTGAAAGCCTTTCTTCTTGAAGAAGACCCAGTGGGTAGAAATGTGTTTTTGTTTTCATAGTCGTGAAAGCCTTTCTTCTTGAAGAAGACCCAGTGGGTAGAAATGTGTTTTTGTTTTGTAATGTGTTTCTTCCTTTGATGTCCCAGTAATTCTATTTTTGTGCCTATTTTTTGTTTCAAATCATAACTGCCTTTGCAGCTATCACGATTATATATGTCAGCATGATTTACATTATGTTAGTGATGATACGTAACTCCAAATAACATCATGTATTTTCATTCATGCTGAGAAGCCTGTTTTGCAACTGTTCAGTGAAAACCCCATCAGCTCCATTCTCACCAATTCAAAACCTGCGTCCACAAGCCTATCATGAAATGCTGTGTTCCCTTTTGGAAACCCAATATTGATCAATGTAGCATCATACCACTCTTTCATTTTCATTAAAAATTCATCCGCACAGAAAACCTGCTGTAGAGCTCTCCTGTGCCAGATAAATCTGTGGTAGTGACAATGTGATGTCGTTTTGTTGATCCCTTGGTATACTTTTCCTTTTTTAAAAAAAAAATCTCATATTGAATCACAATGTTTCCCTCAATCTCTCTCCATCTCACCTCCCCTTTCTTCTATCTCCTTTGATCTCCCTTCCATTCAGTTTTCAACTAATCTGTTTCCTTTATCTCTGCGGTTTCCCACAACCCCACCCCTTCCACCACAAAACACACACACCATTTTTTAGTGGGTTTTTTTTTTTTTTTTCACTTTCCCTTCCAATCATGATTCATTCTTCAATCTCCTTCTGCCCTTTTGTCTCAGTTTTCCTCCTCCAATATCCCAACTTCTGTCTCATCTACATCTGTACTGACAGTAGTCACAATGCCATTCATCCCCCCCCCCCCCCCCCCCCACAGACATGGCCACACCCAGGCCAATCTGGACCCAGTGTACATGTCTGCCATTCATAAGAAGCTGCTATACATGAGGCTGCTACAAGGCCACCATCCAGAGGAGAACCCACACTGCACCCAAGTCACTTTGATAGCATTAAGCTCCACCTCCATCTTCTTCCCTTGGGCTCCCTTCCTTTTACATCAATAATATTTCTTTTAAATCAGGATTTCTTGTTCCATCTTTCTTTTCTCTCCTTCTGCTTCTCTTCAGTCTTTGTAGCCCTTTACTTGTGGTCCCTCTTTCAAGTCGTTTCCTTCTTTTGTAAGTGCTCTCATATTCCTTCCAATTTCCTCCCCTTCTTTCAGCCTCCCCTTACCTTTCTGCAGTCTCCTGATCTTCTTTCCAGCACTACCTGTAGGTCTCCCTTCTTCAACTTTTCTTCTGCTTTCTTCAACCCTCCCATTTCCTTCCCTTCTTCTGCCTCTCTTTCCACTTCAACACTTTTCTTGTTATTCTCTTTTCAAATTGTATGAATCTGTCTTTTCTGTTCACGTTTTACCCAAAGTCATGAGACATGAGCAGGAATATATATAAAATCCTCTTACAAAGAAACATACAACAAGCATGTCAACTTTTCCCAATATTTTGACTTTTGCTGGTCTTTCTCGGGACACTTCAAAGTGTGTGGGGTGTGTGTTTGTATTGTTGTTGTTTTGTTTTACGTCTTTCCA
>CM065717.1:22537579-22560079 GCA_033310375.1 Conus canariensis | reverse complement strand
TTTCATCTTCTATATCCTCTCAATGGTATCACTTCTAAGTCTCTCATTCTGTCTCCCAAATACACAGACTTATCTTGTAACAGTCCTGGTCCAAGCCACAAGAGGAGACAACCGCCATCAAAATTCATTCTATCACCCCTTTCTTTCACCATTAGAATTCATCCTTTCACACCTTTATTATACCATCAGCATACATGTTCTGATCCTCTGTGTTTTGCTATTCCCTTTAAACATCAATTTTCCTCCATAAAAACTGTTGTACACTTTTCAGTTGTAAGTTATTTCCACAGTTTTAGCTACTTCCCTGTGTGTGAATATTTCAAAAGTCACTGCAGTTTTAAAAAAAAAAATTAAAAAAAATAACTTAAAAAAAAAAAGATTGTTAAAACTCTGCTGTTTTTATAATCCATGTGATAGAGTTACTCTACAACACTGAATCTTTTTAATTATCAAATCTAATTCAAAATATTTTTTAAAGAGTTGCTTGACAAATTATGACTGCACAATCTTTAATCTCTGGCTAAAGATTTTTCAGTGCAAACAACATAACTCAGCTATAATGAGCAAACATTGATTTTTCTCAGCAACATGCTTCTTCACACAGAATCAAACACAGACCAATGTTCATTGATCCAATTCTCCCCGACTGAGGTTCTCTGCATTTGAGTGCACTTGGTGACTTCATGCTCTAACCCCGACCATCCAAGATGATATTTGCTTTAGAGATTCCACAAGAGATAATTACGGCAACCAGCTTTCCCTGGTCTATAACACTCCCCCCTCCCCCACCCCTCCTCATCTTCTGCCTCTTTTCAATTATAACACCTGAATCCAATTCCAAAAGGATACATTTAACCATGTGTGCATGGAGAGGTAGGTGGGGGAGAGGGGGGGAGAGAGAGAGAGAGAGAGAGAGAGAGAGAGAGAGAGAGAGAGAGAGAGAGAAAGAGAGAGAGAGAGAGAGAGAGAGAGAAAGAGACAGAGACAGAGAAAGAGGGGGAAGAGAGAGAGGGAGAAAGCAACAGAGAGACAGAGAGAAAGAGAAACACAGAAAGAGAGACAAAGAATGAACAAAAGCACACATGCATACACACACATGGATGCTTGCACACACATACACACATGTGCACACAGAGTTTCAGTGTCATCAAGGAGGCATTGCTGTGTGCGGGCTAGTCCATTTATGCTACCCTTCATTTGCTAAGCCATGAGAGCACATTGCACAGGGTTTACAGCTGGATGGCTGAAAACATGTATAACTAAAATTAAAAGATTTGACAAGATATCTCATTGACAAGACTTAGCAGAAGCTTGACCTGTATAATTCAACATGTTTGGATGTCTAGCAATCACTGTCTGTGCTCCAATAATGGTTTGCATGTGCATGCGTGCATGTGTCTGCATGCATGCGTGCCTGCATGTGTGTGTGTGTTTGTTTTGTGTGTGTGTGTGTGTGTGTGTGTGTGTGTGTGCACACATGCATGTGAGTGCTTGGATGTGTGCACACATTTTCTTCACAGCATGCACTTGTGAGTGCATCAAGTGCGCACATGTGTGCAAGCATGCACGTGCATGCATATTTATGCCTGTGCATGAAGGCATTGCACATATATGCTTATGTGCGCTTATGAGTGAAATTGGTTATGCACATGAATATATATATATATATATATAATCTGAAAACCTCAAAAAACACGTGCAGCCAACCCGCACGTGCAAACAACCGCAAACGGGAGCCCACACGCTATATAACACCGGCGGTGGGCAAACCAAAATCATCCTGACAACAGCGCAAGCTAGAAACAAATTTGTAGATTGCCTTTTAAACCTTATTTTTAACAAATGTTGCTCCCCAAGGGGTTGAGCACTCTCAAAATCGTTTTAGGAATTCTAATCTTATTGATCTATATATATATATATATATATATATATATATACACTACTCAAAACAATTGAAGTACCACTTAGGAAAACTGCTGTCATTCGAAAGAAAACAAAGCTGAACATAATTTAATGATTGGATATTTTATTTTTATTATTCCTCAATCCATTCAAATTTATTCAAACACCGTGACAAAAAATTATCTTTGTTTTACACTTGATTAAAGAGGCATACCCCCAAAATGAAAAGTAACAAGAGTCTATGGTAGATGTCATGATGTTAATAACGGGTATGACCACCGTTCGCGTTCAAACAAGCGTCACATCGACGTCTCATGGAGTGCACCAGGCGGCGGAGAGTGTCCTGGGGGATCGCCTGCCACTCCTGCTCCAGCAACTGAAACAGCTGGTCCACGGTGTCTGCTGGAGGGTTGTGGGCCCGCACTCGCCTCCCCAGCACGTCCCACAGATGCTCTATGGGGTTCAAATCTGGTGACCTGGCAGGCCAGTCCATTCTTGTCACCTGCTGCCCTTGTAGGAACTGATTCACGATGGCGGCGCGGTGGCACGGCGCGTTGTCGTCCTGGAACTGGGCGCCCTGGCCAACTGCCCTCAGGGCGGGCATCACAAGGGGGCGGATGATGGTGTCGCGGTAGGTGGCACCGGTCAGGCGGCCTTCAACACGGTGTAGGGGGGTCCTGTGACGTAGGCTGAACCCACCCCACACCATCACGGACCCACCTCCATAGCGGTCATGCTCCCTGACGGCAGCGTCAACGTAGCGTTCTCCAGGACGTCGCCAGACGCGAACCCGCCCGTCGTTGAACCTGAGGGTGAACCTTGACTCGTCTGTGAAGAGTACTGTTGCCCATTCAGCTCTTGTCCACCTTCTATGACATGCTGCCCAGGCCCGACGATGAGCTCGATGCGCTGGGGTCAGTATTGATCTCACTGCTGGGGACCTTGACCTCAAGTTGGCGTCGTGGAGCCGGTTCCGAACTGTCTGGGTACTGACGTTGACGTTGCTGGCTTGTCGTAGCTGGTCTCGGAGTACTGTGGCACTGGCTGAACGGTCTCTCAGACAAGCGATAACAATGAACCGATCCTGCTGTCTGGAGGTGCTTCTCGTCCGTCCACGTCCCTGCTGTTCTTCAACACTTCCAGTGTTAAGCCAACGGTCTCTGAGCCTCAGAATGACTGGGTGACTCACTCCAAGCCGTCGACCAATCTCCCTCAAGCCAATACCTTCTTGGTACCATGCTATCGCTCTTCCTCTGTCGGTGTTGCTTAGTCGTTGTCTCGCAGGCATGGTTAAATCTTCCTAAATTTCGCGACTTTTTATACCCGTCAAATGTGCTAACTGATTGCAATTCTGCTCAGAAAAGACCTTGCTTTCACGTGCATCACATTTTTTTTTCTTGCTGTGTCTGTGTCAAAATCTGGGAGCGACACAAGTTCGATAATTTCTCGGGATTTTTTTGCCTCAGATGCGACGCGGTAGATAACTGCTGACCGACTTTAACATAACAAAAATGCACGAGGAGTAGTATTTGAGAACCGGGTAAGCTTATCCAGCAGAATTTATTCAATTATCAATATTAATTGGTTTATCAGAGCTTTTTAAAAATTGCATACAAAAATTAGGGGTGGTACTTCAATTGTTTTGAGTAGTATATATATATTGTTAAAAATCAAAGAATTAAAAGGAGTCTTTGATTCTTTGATTTTTAACAAATGTTGCTCCCCAAGGGGTTGAGCACTTTTGAAACTGTTTTAGGCTTAACAGCTATACTCTTCTTATATATATATATATATATATATATATATATATATAAAGTGTACCTGCATACAACATATATGAGAAATGGATATTTAGAAGATGTTAATTCAAGTCATCACTGATTACAACAACAACAAAATGAAGGGAACATATACAAGATGCAAAGCATATAAATGTACTCCCAGTTTATCCTGAATACACGTCAGATATTCCATAAAGAGGAAAAACCGTCTTGGGCTGGTGTAACCATTAGTAATGGCTATTCTGGTAAACATTGGCCATCGTCTGTGACCTATAATGAACATACTTACAAATTTTCAGAAAGATCGGCCAAGAACTTCTGAGATTTTCCATGAAGAAGAAAACCATTATGGGCCGTTAGTAATGGCTATAACAGTAAACTTAAAATCAACAACATCCGTGACCCATAATGAACATACCTACAAATTTTCAGAAATATCGGCCACGTACTTTCTGAGATATTCCATGAAGAAGAAAAACCGTTAGGGGCCGTTATAAATGGCTATAACAGTAAACTAAAACATTGGGCATCATCCATGACCCATAATGAACATACCTACAAATTTTCAGAAAGATCGGACAAGTACTTTCTGAGATATTCCATAAAAAAGAAAAACCGTTACGGGTCGTTACAGCCGTTAGTAACGGCCATAACGGTAAACTAAAATGTCGGGCATCATCCGTGACCCATAATGAACATACCCACAAATTTCCAGAAAGATTGGCCAAGTACTTTCTGAGACATTCCATAAAAAGAAAAACCGTTATTGGCTGTTATAGCCATTAATAATGGCTATAACGGTAAATTAAAACTTCGGGCATCATCTGTCGCCCATAATGAACATATCTACAAATTTTCAGAAAGATCGGCCAAGTGCTTTCTGAGATATTCCATAAAGAAGAAAAACCGTTATGGGCAGTTATAGCCGTTAGTAACAGCTTGTAACAAAAGGCGTTTTGTCCCAGACAATTTAGAGCTGGGGCCAAAATAAATAAAACGCCTAGTAGCGAGGTTGTGCGTGTGCAGTTTGCGTGAACAAAAATCGCTCTCCTCTCGTGGGGAAGTTGCGGGCTGAACTTTTAGTTGTCACAGTTGACATGTCTTTTGCCTTGTAAAGGTATGTATTGGTTAAGCTTATGGAGATAGGGTGATAGGAGGTTTAACATAATTCATGTATTGAAAACTAAACAATCTTTAGATATGTTTGTTGCAGAATACCAACCCAAGTCTACGGTCGTTTTATAAAGGGATGAGGTAATTATGTTGTGAATGTGATGTATTCAGTTGGAATTAACAGTTAGATAAGATGAATGTTATTTGTTCCTTCAGTCAGTAGTTTTACTTTGAAGTTGAATGAGGAATATTTTGCTGATGGATAATACCACACACACACACACACACACACACACACACACACGCACAATCTGTGCTCTCTCGAAAAATGATATGCTATTGTGTGGTGTGTTTGATGATGATGTATAGTTAATAAGACAATCATTTATTTTACATAAGTGTATGTTTGTGTCTATAAATTGTCATCAACTATAATTGCAAGTTTAACTGAAATCATTTTGGTTGATATTTCAAGAAAGGGGATATAAAAGAAATTGTTATGACAAGGGTAATAAAAGGAAATCTTTTCTTGTTCAATGGTATTGATGAGGGTGACAAAGTGGAATTGTGCTTTTACTGTTCCTGACAAGGGTAGTGAATCGAAATCTTTTCTTGGATAGTGTTTCATGTAAAGGTATGGTGTCTATGTCGTTGTGTTTGTCTACTTATGAGAATAGGACTAATTTTCATGGCCTGTGGTTGGACTCTGGGAAAGAAGGGGAGGTTTGAAAAGGAAGAAAGGTTTCATGGCCGTGGACACTGAAGGAGGGAGGATAAACACAGTACTGAAAGACAGTGTCACTGTGCAGGCTTCCAGTGCCAGGGACTGAGCAAGGGGTATTGGTGCCAGGAAATGGGCACAGACTGATATCAAGTTTCAACGGGTTACGGGCATGATTTCTTCCAGGGACTGGGAAGAAATGTTCGAGTCAGACAGTCGAGGAACGTCCAAGAGTTACTTCAAGAGCTGCCGGGAACGAGGTGCAGCAGGAACCAAAAACGGTGTCTTCGCCAGGGTGGTGACATTAATCTTCTTTCCCCTCCTCTGTCCATACCCAGGCCATAACAACAAAGGAAAAAAGTTATTTTTGTTATTAATAAAAGGGGGTGGCTTAAGTTTTCAACTTTAGTTTCCTTTCCCAGTGGGTGAACGCGTTTGTCTGATTTGGAGTGACAGAGAGTAGAGATAGCAGGCACACATACAAGCATCAATACATATTCTTTATTCTGTCTATCTGGGACTTTCTTTACATGGCTATAATGGTAAACTAAAACATCAGGTATCATCTGTGACCCATAATGAACAAACCTACAAATTTTCAGGAAGATCGACAAGGTGCTTTCTGAGATATTCCATAAAAAAGAAAAACCGTTATGGGCTGTTACAGCCGTTAGTAACGTAAACAATGGTAAACTAAAACATCAGGCATCATCCGTAACCCATAGTGAACATACCTGCTAATTTTCACAAAGGTTGGCCAAGTACTTTCTGAGATATTCCATAAAGAAGAAAAACCGTTACAGGCTGTTACAGCCATTAGTAACAGCTATAATGGTAAACTAAAACATCGGGCATCATCCGTGACCCATAATGAATGGACCTGCTAACTTTCACAAAGATCGACCTAGTACTTTCTGAGATATTCCATGAAGAAGAAAAACCGTTACAGGCCATTACAGCTGTTAGTAACGGCTATAATGGTAAACTAAAACATCGGGCATCATCCGTGACCCATAATGAACATACCTGCTAATTTTCACAAAGATTGGCCAAGTACTTTCTGAGATATTCCATAAAGAAGAAAAACCGTTACAGGCCGTTACAGCCATTAGTAACAGCTATAACGGTAAACTAAAACATCAGGCATCATCCGTGACCCATAATGAACATACCTGCTAATTTTCACAAAGATCGGCCAAGTACTTTCTGAGATATTCTATAAAAAAGAAAAACTGTTACAGGCCGTTACAGCCGTTAGTAACAGCTATAACGGTAAACTAAAACACTGGGCATTATTTGTGACCCATAATGAACATACCTTCTAATTTTTACAAAGATCGGCCAAATACTTGCTGAGATATTCCATGAAGAAGAAAAACCATTACAGCTGTTAGTAACGGCTATAACGGTAAACTAAAAATCAGGCATCATCCATGACCCATAATGAAGATACCTACAAATTTTCAGAAAGATCGGCCAAGTACTTTCCGAGATATTCCATAAAGAAGAAAAATCGTTACAGTCGTTAGTAACGGCTATAACGGGGCAAACTAAAACATCGGGCATCATCCGTGACCCATAATGAACATACCTGCTAATTTTCACAAAGATCGGCCAAGTACTTTCTGAGATATTCTATAAAAAAGAAAAAACTGTTACAGGCTGTTACAACCGTTAGTAACGGCTATAACGGTAAACTAAAAAATTGGGCATTATTCATAACCCATAATGAACATACCTACAAATTTTCAGAAAGATCGGCCAAGTACTTTTTGAGATATTCCATATAGAAGAAAAACTGTTACAGCTGTTAGTAACGGCTATAACGGGGTAAACTAAAACATCGGGCATCATCCGTGACCCATAATGAACATACCTACTAATTTTCAAAAAGATTGGCCACGTACTTTCTGAGATATTCCACAGAGAAGAAAAACCGTTACAGGCCGTTACAGCCATTAGTAACGGCTATAGCGGTTAACTAAAACATCGGGCATCATCCGTGACCCAGAATGAACATACCTACAAATTTTCAGAAAGATCAGCCCAGTAGTTTTGTCTGGAGCGAGTGGAACACATTTTGACCACAGACGGACGGACGGACAGACAGACAGACAGACAGAGACAGCATTTCTTCGTTCCCATTCTAAAGTACTCCCTGTTCTATAAGAACTGGGAGTACAAAAAATAGTAATAAAATCAAATAAAGAAAAAAAATACACTAAGATAAAACAAAATATGTACAGACACACACATACGCACAAAGAGCAATGACTTTCCCAACTGACCTGCGCCCCAGCCTCATCCTTGCCATAGTCATCACTGCACACCAGCGGCATTTTCTCTTTCATCCATGATTCTGCTTCATTGGCATCTGCGTAGTACTGTACACACACACATACACAGAATAAAAGCATCTACCTTTATCACACTAGACAGAGGTATATTCCAACTCGCATAATTTTGCTCTCGCTCTTACATACACACACACAACACAAACACACACACCCCACACAGATGAACTACACATCTACAGACAAGCTTGTTCACGCAAGATTATATAAACATGTTAATCTGTATTCATGGTCACAGCCTTACAGAAAACCACATGCTTAAAATTCCCCTCACCCCCACCTTCCCCACATACCTGTTCCACACACACACACAAAATTATGTAGGATACGCTTGCATGCCCATGTGTGAGCATGCATACAATTACATACACAATATATTTTACACACATACTGACATATATTCATGTTCACAGGCACAAACAATTATGCACTAAGAACATACATGCACATATACACACAAAGCCACACCTGCTGAGCTTCGATGGCATCTTCAAGACGTGTGCGACGAGCGGCCGCCCCATCTTGCAGCTGTTTCCATTTGTCCATCAAGTTCCTGATGCGGGAGCCGATCTCCACCCTGGCTTCATGACCTCGGTTCACCAGGTCCTGACCTTTCCCGCACACTGCTTCACAACGGGGCCACCGGCCCTGCATCTCCGCTTCCAGAGCCTGTCCATTTGCAGGGGAAAAAAACCAAGGTAATAAGAAACAAACAAGGAAAAGTTACAGGTAACTGAAAATTGGTGTCTGTTTGAAGTATTGATGATGCATCCAGCAAAAATCTTAAATGCTGCAAGACATTGAAACTGATATGATGAAGCTGTGAAAACCTGCATGAATGCATCTGTAGAGCGCAGGGTTTGTTGTTTTTTTTTGTTCATTGGTTTGTTTTCACCCTGCCCCCCTCCTTGGTGAAAAAGAATGGTGGTTTGAAAGAGAGAGAGAGAGAGAGAGAGAGAGAGAGAGAGAGAGAGAGAGAGAGAGGAGAGAGAGGGGAGAAGAGAGAAAGAAGCACACAGAGAAAGAGAGACACAGAGACAGAGACTGAGAGACACAGAAACTAGGAGACAATAAACTATATCACACAAAATGAAACACTGCACAGTCCAAGAGAGACAACTCACGGCATGTTTGTTCAGCATGGTGAGAGCAGCATTCAGGTCCTTGCCCAGGGAGGAAGAGCGAACTGCCTCAATCTTCTCCCCCACCCACCGGTCCTCCTCCTCTGTGTCTTGGAGGAACTGGTAGTACTGCTGCGCCGTCTCCAGCCCTTTCTTGCGTTTGTCGCTCTCCGCCTGCACTCTGTCGTACCAAGCACACATACCATAGGCTGTACATTGGAATGCCAGTAACTGATGATGATGGTAGGTTTAGATCTGCCACAGGCTGAAATATCGCAGAGGGGAATACTGATGGCTTAGCATCAAAATGAATAGAGTTAGAAATTAGTCAAAATAAATAATTGTCAAATTAGGTAAAAGTTCTCCCAAGGAAAAGACATTAATGGGAGTTTATCATTTTATACTGAATTATATTATTTCCCCCATCTCACACCCCATATCTCCCTTAGGTTAAGAAGCTAAACTGAAAAAATATCTTCTTGTTTGTTTGACATTCATAATTCACAATGACTTCCATTTTCTTTGTTTTTTTTCTCTCTCTCTTCCTCTTAGCCATTTGATATGCATATCTACAAGGTGGTTTTGTGTGTGTGTGTGTGTGTGTGTGTGTGTGTGTGTGTGTGTGTGTGTGTGTGTGTGTGGAGCTGAAAGGCATGTCAGTATCTTTTGCACTATTTGTCATAGCCATTAGCACACAATTATCAGCCATTCAAATTAGACTAAAACAAAAGATGAAACTTGACATTGTTGTACTGTGTTATACTAAACCATAATTATGTATAAATTGTATAACTTTGTTGTCACAAGTTTTTCCGTGTGAAATTCATGGTGCAATCTACAAGTGGAATGCATCGCCACCCACTTTTTTTCCTACTTTAATTTTTTCATACCTATCTATATACCTACCTTTGACCCCTTCCCTCTCTTCTTTCTTCATGACCTGACCCACAAACCCAGGATTTTACTTCCTTCCTAAGCGAGAGTGCTATCTGACAAGCCACCTCCTCACTGCACAAGAGTACACAGTCTTACTTTTTGAGATCATTGTTGAGAGCGGCCAGCTTTTTGTCCAGGGACTGCTCCTTGACCTCGGAGGACTTGTGGTTCAGCTTCTGCACCCTGCGGGTGAGGGCCTGCAGCTGTGCCTCCTGCAGACTGTGCTGCTCCAGCATGTCCTGCGTGGCCTGCAGGTGCTTGCCATAGTCCTCGCCCACCACCTTGCTCTGTCATCACATGAGAAATGATAATAATACACAACAACAATAATAATAACAATAACAACATACCATTTATAAAGCGCCTTGCCAAAGGTTCTAGGCGCTGACAATCAACACTCTCGTGTACGCAACAGGCTGCCTAGCTCAGTAGCTGGGAAGTGCTGACTGAAGAGCTGCCTGTTGCCGCTTCCTTCAGTTGTTGCCTGCTGCCGCTTCATTCAGTTGTTTTCCATGTCGTCCAGTCAATATTGTTCACTCTATTTCCTTATTTCCTTCATTCTTTCACTTTCTCAAGCAGGTGCATGCTATGTGTAAACGTGTCATCAATACCAAACAACCAAACTGGCCTCGTCTTCCGAAAGTTGGTGATGGGATTTTACATGTGTGCAAGATGTTGTGCGTGCGTTCACACACAGAACCTTGGTTTATAGTCTCATTGGAAGCACTATTTGGGAAATGGAGTCAGAACCAATATTACCTCCTAGGGAAAAAATCCCCCTTGTGAGAAAACAGCCTGGCAAAGATTCGAACCCACAACCCCAGGATCACCAAAATTACGAGTCAAGCGCTCTACCAACTGAGCTCTTCCAGCCCCAGAAATACACTGTCTGGTGTACTAACAGAGAAACACTTATAAGTGTGTTATTTACAGATGTGGCCAACAGAAATTGTTTCTGTCATATTTACAGGTGTGCCCACACTGAAACATTTGTGATATCACCTTCACAGGTGTGTCTTCTGGGAAACATACATCTTATTAGGAAACATTTATAGTGCTATATTATTAGGTGTATCCATTGGGGAATGTTTATATTGTGTTATACTGTCAGGTGTGTGTGTGTCCACAAGGAAATATTTGTATCACGTCATCAGGTGTGTCCACAAGGAAACTAATACACCTTCAGATATGTCCACTTGGAAATATTTATATCAAATTCATTACCATCAGGTGTGTCCACAATGAAGTATTTATATGTCAATAGGTGTGTCCAATGGGAAACATTTAAATTACATTATCAAGGGATGCATAATATGTAAGTGTTTCAACAGGGAAATATTCAACTGTACGATATTATCAATGGTGCACAGATGAAAATGTTCGTATTATCATAAAAATGTGTGCCCCCAGGAAAGCATATTATAATGTGTGTCAATAAGGTAACATTTATGATTATCATATCATCAGGAGAGGAAACATTTACATCACATAATGTGATAACATCAAATATGAGGTTCAGCCACATGGTAATATTCGTATTACCTGGTCCGGCCATAGAGGAACACGCATTATTCAGTAAAGTCTGCCCACAAGAAAGCATGCAAAATAATATTTCACTAGGTGTATGTTGACACAGGGAAGCACTTAAACGTATATGATCAAATGTTCACCATTGTTCTCCCCATGTCTCGCTCTGTGCCCACTCAGCAGCAAAGTTTGGAAACAGTGTGAAAGAAACACAACTGCTGCATACTTAAGCCAGTCCTTCACACACACAAAATTGTTCCCCTTACTGGACTCTTTGATTTCATTGTTTGTTTGTGAACATCTTCAGGTAAGCTGAAGGAAAGAAGAAATACTCACCTGTACTTCCTTCAGTTCATCCTGTATGGATTCAATCTCCCGGAACATGGCCATGATGTTGTCGTAGGCAGACAGAGTGGACTTGCGAGATTCCAGTTTGGCCAGCAGTGCCTGCCACCTTGCCATGATGTCCTGATCTCTGACAGACAACAAGGCAGTCACACACCGATGAGAAGACAGTCCTGATCTCTGACAAAGCAGTCACACACAGATGAGAAGATAGTCCTGATCTCTGACAAAGCAGTCATACACAGATGAGAAGACAGTCCTGATCTCTGACGGACAACAAGGCAGTCACACACAGATGAGAAGACAGTCCTGATCTCTGATGAAGAACAAAGCAGTCACACACAGATGAGAAGACAGTCCTGATCTCTGACAGACAAGGCAGTCACACAAAGATGAGAAGACAGTCCTGATCTCTGACAAAGCAGTCACACACAGATGAGAAGACACTCCTGATCTCTGACAAAGCAGTCACACACAGATGAGAAGACAGTCCTGACCTCTGACAAAGCAGTCACACAGATGAGAAGACAGTCCTGATCTCTGACAGAGAACAAAGCAGTCACACACAGATAAGATGACAGTCCTGATCTCCGACAGACAACAAAGCAGTCACACACAGATAAGAAGACAGTCCTGATCTCTGATGAAGAACAAAACAGTCACACACAGATGAGAAGATAGTCCTGATCTCTGACAGACAACAAAGCAGTCACACACAGATGAGAAGATAGTCCTGATCTCTGACAGACAACAAAGCAGTCACACACAGATGAGAAGACAGTCCTGATCTCTGACTAAGCAGACACACACAGATGAGAAGACAGTCCTGATCTCTGACAAAGCAGTCACACAGAGATGAGAAGACAGTCCTGATCTCTGACAAAGCAGTCACACACAGATGAGAAGACAGTCCTGATCTCTGACAAAGCAGTCACACACAGATGAGAAGACAGTCCTGATCTCTGATGAAGAACAAAGCAGTCACACACAGATGAGAAGACAGTTCTGATCTCTGACAAAGCAGTCACACACAGATGAGAAGACAGTCCTGATCTCTGATGAAGAACAAAGCAGTCACACAGAGATGAGAAGACAGTCCTGATCTCTGACAGAGAACAAAGCAGTCACACACAGATGAGAAGACAGACCTGATCTCTGATGAAGAACAAAGCAGTCACACACAGATGAGAAGACAGTCCTGACCTCTGACAGAGAACAAAGCAGTCACACACAGATGAGAAGACAGACCTGATCTCTGACAAAGCAGACACACACAGATGAGAAGACAGTCCTGATCTCTGACAGAGAACAAAGCAGTCACACACAGATGAGAAGAAAGTCCTGATCTCTGACAAAGCAGTCACACACAGATAAGAAGACAGTCCTGATCTCTGATGAAGAACAAAGCAGTCACATACAGATAAGAAGACAATCCTCATCACTGACAAAGCAGTCACACACAGATGAGAAGACAGTCCTGATTTCTGATGAAGAACAAAGCAGTCACACACAGATAAGAAGACAATCCTGATCTCTGACAAAGCAGTCACACACAGATGAGAAGACAGTCCTGATCTCTGACTAAGCAGTCACACACAGATGAGAAGACTGTCCTGATCTTTAATGAAGAACAAAGCAATCGCATACAGATGAAAAGACATGACTCATTTGCAAAATAGACTACAACAGAACATGGCAATGAAAAAGCTCACTTCTAGTCTAATCTTGCCATCATATGAAATATCTTGTCAATTCAGTAAACATTAACTTCCTAAATGGAAATATTTGAAAGTTTGTCCTGTTTAAGAAATACTGAATGAAATTATCATTCAAAAATAATGTCTTAATGTTGGAAACAAAGTATTCGAAAATGTAACTGGTATTTATTCTAATGCTTAACCCCCAGGCTCAGTTTTAATTAGTAAGGAAAGGAACACATTTAGGCACCAGATACAATCATGCACAACTGATTCTCAGCAATTTTACATCTACTACTGAAGTAGTCAATCTGTCATGGCAAATTTGCAATTTTTCATCATTGTTTAATTTTCTTTTTTTTAAGTTTGAGTGTTCGTGTTTCAAAATCACTCTGAAGTGAAAAGATGTTAAACTGATGAGAAAAAGACAGCACAAACCTTTCCATCACATTGTTTAGATGGCCATTATTCTATTGATGGTGGAGGTTCATTAACAGTGCAAATAAACCAACAGACATACTCACGCAGTCCAAGGAAACTTTTTCTACATTGCTGAAAGTCGACTGGTCATCTAACACTTCATCAACCTCAATTTTTTTCAAAAACAATGAAGTTTTTATAGCAATTCTCCTGATAAACGCTTCACTTCTCATTATGATCATGGAGTTTTTCCCTAGAGACCATTTTTACATACTGGTGAATGTACATACACACCTTCACTGTAACTAAATCAACAGCTCAACCCCCCGACTGTCTCATTTGTTAATTAAGTGAATCTGTTTTGGTCCTTCAGGTGCCTTGATTTGTAAAATTAATGGAGCAATTTCATCACACTACTGCTCGACAAGGTAAAGATGGGAATGTTCCTAAACACTCAAATCTGAGAAGTGATTGTATTTATTCCAATTACACAAGATCAATGAGACCCAACTGAAGCATAATGGGATGCTGTTAGTAATCAGCACCACCCATCATGCAGACTTGGTCAAGCACTGACTATGAGCAAACAGTTGTCTGATTGTAGCTCTCTTGTACATGCAAAATGGTTAGGTCTAATGTTTTTTTTTAAATGTGGCAAGTCTACTGGCGACTGACTAACATAATCAATGGACATTTATGTTGAACTGGCATGGCAGAATATGGGCTGACATGCAGACATCCACATGATACCCTCGTGGGAAATGTGGCACTAGCTTTTTAGTCAGTCCAGGGACTTCAATGCAAAAAAAGTTGAAATAACACTGTTTACATCTCAGTTCTGCTTAGACAATTTACTGGGTTTTTAAAAAAAAAATTTTCTTAGGTTTTTAATGTCTTGTGAAGTGTTCTCACAGCAGAGGCATTAAACATAAATTCTTCTGCTCTGGATTATTAATACCAAAGGGCAACAACTCAGCAGCTAAAAATAACCAATCCTCAAATCATTCTGAGAAAATCCATCTAAATTGTACTGGTCTTCATTGTATTAAACTAATCCTCTGAATATACTTTTAAATACATTATTATACTGAAGAAGATTACACATTCATTGTTTTAAACATTTCATCATTTGACAGCATTTTTCAACAGTCAACTGTAAAAAGATTTAAAAACATAATGACAAAAACAGTAAGAACACATACACACAAATAAAAAAAAAAAAGCTACCCCCCCCCCCCCCCCCCCCTCCAAAACACACACACAAAGCATATGCATACAAACATTTAGTCTAGTCTGCTTACTTTTGTTTGACTTTCTCTTTCGCGCGGTAATTTCCTTGCACCAGTTCCTTTGCCAAACTGTTGAGAGCCTTGAATCTGTCTTTCTGCACACCCATGGAGTACAATAATGAGCAAGTTACTTCTGTATTTAATACCTGAACCAAATGACGAGAACACTCAACAAAAGTAAAACAATTTATCAAAGCAGGCAGAAGGAATGCACATTCCATGTATATCTGAAAAAAAAAAAAATCACACACACACACATAACAGAAACGCAAGTCAAGTGCATATATACTCTCATACCTGCTCTCTCTTTCTCTTCGTCTTACAGACACACACACATATCATGATACATTACAACAAACAGAAAATGGCAAGAGCAAGGAAAACATTTAACGGATAAATATTCCATTTTTTTCTCTGTATGCCCAACACCAACATATTAAAATCACTTCTTCATCCCCATACACCTCCCCATGATTCTCTCTATTTCTTTCTCATGAAAGGTTTTAATGCTCAACATTATCCGGTGTGGAATATGCACATGTGAACACAGATTTTCATTTGTGTGTGTGTGTGTGTGTGTGTGCGCGCAAGCGCACAAGCGTATGAGCATGTTTGTGTGTGTGTGTGTGTGTGTGTGTGTGTGTGTGTGTGTGTGTGTGTGCATACTCATGCGCATGTGTGTTTGTGTTCATGTTCATGTGTGCATGTGCATGCTTCTGTACAACATGTATGCAAGTGTGTGAATGTGCATATGCATGTGAGAGAGGGCAGGGGTTGGTGGGGGGGGGGGGGGGAGGGAGGGAGGGAGTGAGAGAGAGAGAAAGGATGAGAAAAAAACATGCAAGCAAGAGAAGACAGACTAACAGAGGGTGACAGAAAGACAAAGAGAGAGAGAGAGAGAGAGAGAAAGGATGAGGAGAGCTGTGCACATACCCTGGCCAGTATCTCAGCACTGATCGCCTGATGCTTCTTGACAGCTGCCTCAGTCTGTGCCGCATTGTTGCACACCATCTTCTCATCCAGAATCTGCTCCATGTCATTCAGCCAGGACTCTCGAATGGCAGCCTGACACACACACACACACAGAGAAAAAAAAAACCCATCTCATTACAACTGCAGTTCACTTCCGTCATACAGAAACAACAGCAGCAGAAAACTACTGACAAAACCTTCCTTTCCATCATGGCCACAGATCCAGGGTGATAACATTTTCAAAGAATCACCAACAACAAGTGAAACCTTTCAATAAAGAGCCTCCCACCAGTGGTCATCAGAATACGGACTCTGCCAATATAAGACTCCCTTCCTTAGAAAGAATCTTTTTTCCAGGATATTTTTGTCTTTGTACTAGACGGATCCTGCAACACACTTCCTTTCTCTAAAACCCAAGTTGTAGATGTCGCAATGCACATCACAAACAGTTATGTCAGAATCACAGGTTTTGTAGGGTTTTACAAAAATCTCTTGCAAGAATTACAAAATATATCGAAAAATTAGTCGAAGTACTTCCTGAAAAGATAGAACTACCAATACGAGAATTATAAACTGTCTTGGCCTCAGCTGGTGCTGATTCTGAAATATTCTGATGTGCTTAACATTATTTACATGAGTTTACTTTAAGAAAGAGACTTTCGATGACTTTCTACCATTATCTTTATTGTCCACTAAATTGTAAACACTTCAACAAACAGGAGCTTCAGATTCATAGTTTTAGTGTTGGTTTTAAAGTGGGGTCACTCTAATTCTGTGGTTGCTGTAGATTTAGTGTTGTTATTGTTCATCTAATGACACAAGGTCCTTTCAAGATTGTTGTGATTTGTTTTTTGGAAATGTAACCAATTTTTTGGTTATCATTTTAAGGCAATATAGAACACTATACTTCCATGCGGGCAAAAATGGAAGAATACTAGCACCTGTCACAAAAAAAAGTTAATCAATTTATCCATAAACGCATGAAATAAGTTCTTTCTATGAAACAGAGCTAGAAAGGAAAATTATGAATACATCATAGACAAGACAGAACATATCATGAAAAAGTCGTACCTTTCTTGCGAATCTCCTTGCCAGCTGCTCCAGACGTTCTTGTCTGGAAAATACAAAAAAAGAGAGAAAAATTAGCACCAGGGTACATTGCTTTATTTTGCAGTTATTCATATACTTTGTCATATTGATCCATCAAAAAGACGACCTGACCACCTAGCACCATTTTAAGGAATCACCTGTAAAAATTTTTGGGATCAAAAATACTTGTAAACTAGCACTAAAATGTGAAGTAAAACCA
Source organism: Conus canariensis (assembly GCA_033310375.1). Taxonomy (NCBI): domain Eukaryota; kingdom Metazoa; phylum Mollusca; class Gastropoda; order Neogastropoda; family Conidae; genus Conus; species Conus canariensis. The sequence goes on along the minus strand of CM065717.1, from coordinate 22,542,592 downwards.
AAATTCTTCACATAGGTTATTTAAGAACAACCAAATAATATATCCATTACTGGGCATTACAAGTGAAGCATTTGTTGAAAAAAAAAAGAAAGAAAGAACAAGACACCATCTGAAAATGGTTAGAGAAATAACCTTTCAATATGTGCATGAATTAGGTACTTGGTTTCATTCCATTACTTCAAAAAAACAATGGTTGAATATTCACGGTAGCGTTCCTTGATATATGCAATGCACAATTATGCACGGCAGTGCTTTGCTTCCTTTCTGATATTCACACCAACCCAACCATAACTGATACATGTCCGCTGATAACAGCCATTTCACCCTTGAATTTTTTTTTCCTTTTTTTTTGGCAGGGGGGGGGGGGGGGGGGGGGGAGGAGGGGGGTCTTTTTTTGTTGTTGTTGCTTTTTTTCTTCCATTTCCTCTCAGCAGCCCATGAAGCTTATTTTGACTCTCCTAACACAAATCTACACAGAGATCCATCCTGGCAATCTACAGCGAAATATTGCTCTCTAGTCGCCACACCACAACCCACCTGAGAAATCCACTTCACCTAACAATTTCTCACAAAGCATTCCAATGATTATTCCCGTATTACTCAGAAGGTGCTGGGGTCTTTTCACCTGATGAGTTCGTCCTTGAGGGCCACCTCACGGCCATGCTCACACTTCTCGAGCGTTGTCCAGGCAGTCTCGATGTCGTGGATCAGCTTGCCCTCTGGTGGTGTGTACACTTTCTGGCCATTGGCTTTCAGCCGTGCCTGGATGCTGAAGTACTGGGCCTCTATGTTACCACGCTCACGATACCTATGAAGATAATCAAGTATGGAGATGCACATACACACATACGTCACAGCAGCCATTTATAGCTCCAACAATGACAACAAAGGCAACACCTGGGCTGCGAGCAATTAAAAATGTATGAACATACGCAGGAATTTGTTCTCTCTCTCTCTCTCTCGTAGCTTTTTTGCCCTCACACCCAGGGTGACTGGGCTCTCATTATGAATTCTTTTTCTTCGTTTGTGCTTTATATTTTGTATTGTTTTTCTTGGTGCTTCAAAATTTAATGTCCTGCACTTCCTTGTAACAAACATATGAATACACAACGTATATACAAGCATACCACTCACCCACCCATTCACGCATGCACCCTTGAACACACACACACACACACACACACACACACCTACTAAACATGCAAACGTACACATACATATGTATATATTATAGTGCATATATAAACATTTCCATCCACCCACACAAACACCAACCCACAACCATACCCATGCACCCTTGAACACACTTGCATGCACAAACACCCCCTCAAGATTCACCACAGCACAATCACCACCAACTGACTTGGGCGGTTTCTCCACAGTCATGTACTCCTTGAAGTGGAGCAGCTCTTTCTGGATGCCCTCCAGGGAGTTGGGGAAGTTGCGGTCGTTCAGTGTGGTGATCTTCAGACGGATCCACTCCAGCAACGCTGTGGTCAACCTCTCGTAGTCATCCTGTTGCTTCTCCAGGTCCTTGATCATGCCCACGATCTGAAAACACCAAAGGCAAGAGAAGATTGGAAGACAGCCACAAAGACTGCAACACATTTGTATGCAGCTACATAACCAACATGACTGACAGGCACAATTCTGTCCAACAGCAGATGGAGTTTTCTAGTCTTGGTTTGTTTCTTATTTCTTTCTTTCTTTTTTTCAAATACGTTACACACTATGACTGACAGGCACAATTCTATCCAACAGCAGATGGAGTTTTCTATAGTTTTTGCTTGTTTCTTTGTTTTCTTTTTTAGCAAGTCACACACGCTGTTGCTTCTTGTTTCATTCTTTTTTTCTTTTTTTTTTTTTAAATAAGCCACACACGCAATTCAACAACTTTCACTACATTAACATTCACTTCAAAAGAGGAGAAACTTTACGTAAACTAGTTTAAAAAAAAAAAAAATGATACAATACCTGTACCTTTATTCAGTTTTAAGAAATATGTTGTATGTGTCATTCAAACTGCATTCATGACATTACGATTCAGACCGTTTTTGCGAGTGGTGTATTAGTTTGCTATACTTTGCCGCAAATGACAGAAATCTGATTAACAACAAATTATTGATGGCAGAAGCTCAGTTCCTAGAATCTTACAAAAATCAATAAACCTGGAGACAACTCCAGTTACCCTGAGTATCAAGTCAGCACTTTCTCTCCTAGGACAAAGGCTGCTTCACAGAATTAAGTCCCATAACCACAGTGGAAATACCCAAAAGAGACTGTTCTCTCATGCTCTCCTTTTGCAAGAATAATGATTGACTGAACAGTAAAAACAACCAATAGTAAATTGCAAATTTTCGGTTTATTCAGAACCCTTTTCAAGCTAAAATGCATTAGACCTGTAAGAATATAATACCAAACATGACTGAGAGGTGCTCAGTTGTTTCCAGCATGGCCAACTAGTTTATGAGCAATTCTGTTTAATCAGATTTTAGATTATTTCTATCATTAACGCAGATAATAAGACTAGGCCATCTTGAGTTCACAAGCCAAATTTCTTAGTTTATCACAATCGGGTCTTTCAAAATCATAAAAACTAACTGAATACATTTCAATGCAACTAGAAACATATATCAAATGGTGTGTTGGCAAATAGTAGTGCAATGTCCATAGTAATGAGTGGTTAACCTCCCAGTTCCTTGTGGTCAGACTTTACAACAAAAGAAAAGAAAAAAAAAAAAACAACAAAAACTAGCATGCTATGAATATTACAACCGAAAAAAAAAGTGTTAGACTTTGTTGAAAACTCTGTCACCAACGACTTCCTGCTGATGAGGTGTGGACAAAAAGATAAGAGCTGCTGTGATAAAATCAAGGAGGGAAATAAGGGACTTGTTCATCCCCTTACCATTTGCATTCCTGAGATTTTTCTTTTATAACTAAGAACCTCCCTTTTGTGCTTGTGCTCATAGCAGTGATGCATATCTCAGTGGCCAGAGCTTTCAGACACATCCACAACAGAAAGGTGGACAAGAGTTTCCAGCAGTACCTTTTTTTCCACCCTCCAGTCCAGGTGTGGGGGTGTGGTGGGGTGGAGTTGAGGAGTTGTGCCTTAATGCAGTGAAGGAATTTAGAGAGAGTGTGTGTGTGGTGTGTGTGTGTGTGTGTGTGTGTGTGTGTGTGTGTGTGTGTGTGGTGTGTGCCTCAGTGTGTGTTTATGTGTGTGTGTGTGTTTGTGTGTGTGTGAGAGAGAGAGATAGAGAGAGAGAGAGAGAGCGAGAAAAAGACTATGTCAATGGGTAAATGTGTGCGTATGAGAGAGAGAGAGAGAGAGAGAGAGAGAGTGAGAGAGAGAGAGAGAGAGAGAGAGAGTGTGTGTGTGTGTGTGTGTGTGTGTGTGTGTGTGTGTGTGTGTGTGTGTGTGTGTGTGCAAATATGTGCATAAGTTTGTGACAGAGCATGTGCATGGGTACATGCACGTCATGTGTGGTGACAGGGATGAGTAACAGAGAGTAACAGAGAAAATAAAGTATACGACAGTGTGCATCAGCATGCACCCAGTGATGCAAGGGCTTTTACATTCACATGCCTTTCACCCAACTCCTTATCTCATTCAAGTCTCTCTCTCTCTCTCTCACTTACAACCCCCCCCCCCCCCCCCCAACACACACACACACACATGCGGGCGTGTCTTCCTCTTTCACACTTGCCTTTATCTTAAGGTAAACACTGGGAACAATGCTAGGCTTCTATGACCATTCTCATCAACACAGATAACTGCACAGGACAGAGACCCATGCTATCATGCCCAGTCACAATTGTCTGACCGGACAGGCCGAAGACTATAGTTTTCATTATCACTGACCATCAAAAACACACCTGGCCAGACCCAAAGATTCCTACAGTACAGGCTGGTAGGTCTCTGTACAGTCGTTCTGTTCTCTATCAGCACATCATGCTGTTGTTGTTGACAGGAGAGCGGAACTGGCGGGTTTTGCCCAGTGATCCTGTGATCTCTCTCTCTCAATCCTATCAGTACGTGTCGAGTGGCCGGCCCGCCAGTGGCACTGACTTGAGCCATTGAGAGAGACTGGACGGACAGATGTGGAAGATGAGATAAGGAGGTGAGGGCTGGGGCAGGAGTACGAGGCGGTGGTGGTAGTAGTGATGGGGGAGGGAAATGATGCGCTAGAATGTAACCTTGCTTGCGGACAGAGACCCAGACACGACAGGAAAGGGGCAGTCACCCCGCAATTCATCCCCCCCCCCCCCCCCCCCCCCCCCCTATTCCATTCCTTGTTCTGTTTTTTACTTTTACACGGAAAGAGGAGGAAGGGTGTGTGCAAGGAGGGGCGTGGGGGGGGAGTGGGGGGCTGGAAACATGGGCAATTTAGGAGGGGGAGGGGGGGGGGGGGGGGAGGGAGGGTTGGGGTTACACTGGTGAAAAAATGGTTTTTTTTACAGGGGTTGTTTCCTGTGAAAATTTAAAAATTGTACCACGAAACCCCGAAAAGAGACCCTCCCTGTAAACTTAAAAAAAAAAAAAAACCCAAAAAACCCCCCCCCCCCCCGGGGAAAAAAAATGTATTACTTTGCCTCCGGTTAAAACCCCAACTACACACCGATGAGGTTTTAAAAAAACACACAGAGTACAGTCATAAAATGGTAACAGTTGTAATACAGTTGGGAATTCCCTTTTTCCCCTCTTTTGGTTTTAAACTTTGTTCAGTTTTTGGGAAACAAAAAAAAATCAGATTTTATTTGACAACGCGGCAAGACTTTTTTCCTAGCCGGCTTGGGATAAAAAAATTTTAAAAAAAAAAAGCAACCAAACAAACAAAAAAGCAATGATGGTAGCTTTTGGTTTTTAAATTTTTTTTTGTTTTTCCCCCGTTCTCCCCCAAAACAGCTATTCCTATCTGCCTACCATCCTTTTAAATTAAACCCGAAGTAATTGATGGGAAAAAGGTTTAACCTGCCCATTATTGCCGTGAGGGTTTTTACGGGCCTTTT
>CM065717.1:22496749-22537479 GCA_033310375.1 Conus canariensis | reverse complement strand
TGTGTGTGTGTTGTGTTGTGTTTTGTGTGTGCAAATATGTGCATAAGTTTGTGACAGAGCATGTGCATGGGTACATGCACGTCATGTGTGGTGACAGGGATGAGTAACAGAGAGTAACAGAGAAAATAAAGTATACGACAGTGTGCATCAGCATGCACCCAGTGATGCAAGGGCTTTTACATTCACATGCCTTTCACCCAACTCCTTATCTCATTCAAGTCTCTCTCTTCTCTCTCACTTACAACCCCCCCCCCCCCCCCAACACACACACACACACACATGCGGGCGTGTCTTCCTCTTTCACACTTGCCTTTATCTTAAGGTAAACACTGGGAACAATGCTAGGCTTCTATGACCATTCTCATCAACACAGATAACTGCACAGGACAGAGACCCATGCTATCATGCCCAGTCACAATTGTCTGACCGGACAGGCCGAAGACTATAGTTTTCATTATCACTGACCATCAAAAACACACCTGGCCAGACCCAAAGATTCCTACAGTACAGGCTGGTAGGTCTCTGTACAGTCGTTCTGTTCTCTATCAGCACATCATGCTGTTGTTGTTGACAGGAGAGCGGAACTGGCGGGTTTTGCCCAGTGATCCTGTGATCTCTCTCTCTCAATCCTATCAGTACGTGTCGAGTGGCCGGCCCGCCAGTGGCACTGACTTGAGCCATTGAGAGAGACTGGACGGACAGATGTGGAAGATGAGATAAGGAGGTGAGGGCTGGGGCAGGAGTACGAGGCGGTGGTGGTAGTAGTGATGGGGGAGGGAAATGATGCGCTAGAATGTAACCTTGCTTGCGGACAGAGACCCAGACACGACAGGAGAGCAGTCACACGCAATTCATCTCCCCCCCTCCCCCCCCCCCCCTATTCCATTCCTTGTTCTGTTTTTTTACTTTTACACGGAAAGAGGAGGAAGGTGTGTGCATGGAGGGGTCGTGGGGGTGGGAGTGGGGGACTGGAGCATGGGCAATGAGGAGGGTGAGGAGGGGGGGGGGGAGGGAGGCTGGGATTACACTGGTGTACAAATGTTTGTGTACAGGCTTGTGCCTGTGCACATTTAACATTGTACCACGAAACCTCCGAAAAGAGACCCTCCCTGTAGCTTAAAAAAAAAAAAACAACCCAAAAAACCCCCTGAAACATGTATTACATTTGCCTCCGGTTAAAACACAACTACACACCGATGAGGTTGTAACTGAACACACAGAGTACAGTCATAAAGTGTGTAACAGTTGTAATACAGTTGTAATTCCCTTTTCCACTCTTTGGTTTAATCTTTGTTCAGTTTTGGAATCAACAAAATCAGATTTCAGTAGACAACTGCGGCAAGACTTTCTCCTAGCCGGCTTGGGATAAAAAATTTAAAAAAAACAGCAACCAAACAAACAAAAAAGCAATGATGGTAGTCTGTGGTGTTAAATTGATCTGTTTCCCCTGTTCTCCCAAGACAGCTATTCCTATCTGCCATACCATCCATTTCAGTTAAACCTGAATGTAACTATGAGTGGGAAAATGGTCACACTGCCTATTATTGCCGACTGAGGTCTTCTTACTGGACCTTTTCAGACAGCATTCTTTGCTCCTCCCCCTTTCCCCTCTTCCCCTCTCACCCCCAACAGCCCAAGTCACAACTGCCGCTCCTACCGCCCACCCCACCCCCTTTTTACACCCCTTTCCCTCCACCTCCCATAATCACTCTTTAAGCGTTTCACCAGGCAAGTGCCGGTGTGTGTGAAGGCCTGTGGGACTGTCATTTTGCTATTCACCAACTCTATGATCAAACCTCGGGACACGGTCTTTTCGTACGGCCGTGAATCATTCTGGACTGGACGGGGAACGAGTGAACCAGTTGAGAAAGGGTGGGGGAAGGAGGTAGAGGGGAAGCTTGGCCGTGAGGGGAAAAGGAAGAGAAGTAGCATCACTGAGGGACAGCAGGCAGACAGACCATTGACGTTTATACATGGATGAGACAGACGAAGGTGGATGAGGTAGGGAGAGAATCAAAGCGGGCAGGAGAGGGGGGGGGGGGGGGGGGGGGGGGGGGGGGGGGGGCGCCAGGCTGAGGGGGAGGGGGGGAGTCCAGTGTGAGAAAGGGTGTGGATAGAGAGAAGGAGGGAGGGAAGGGGTTTGAAATGTGAAGGGGAGAGAGAAGGCTGCAGTCTGTAAAGAGTATGATGGAGAGAGAAAAGAGACGTGGGAGACGAGAACCCTGCCAGCTGTGATAGATAGGAAAAGAAAAATAGAGGAGGGATAAGGCTGGTGGAAAGGGTGGGAGTGGGGGAGCGGAGGGGGTGGGATGTGGGTGTTGTTAAACTGACAGACAGTTAAACCAGACCAACGGAGCAGTTATTATTTTCTTTTTCAGTTCGGCGAACAATCTCTAAAAATCGACATAGTAATTTCGCTCATGAACAAAGTAAACATGAAACAAAATTACATCTGCAAATCATTACTTAATGCTTTTTTTTTTTTTAAACGTCCTTTTGACTCGATTCATGACCAGACAGGACTACCATAAGCAGACCTCTTTGGTGAACTGGATGACCTGTGGGGAAAGCGATAGTTGGGCGGAGGGGGGGGAGGTGGGGCACTGGCGCCGACGCTACTGGTAGCAGTACTAAAATGTTATGTCAAATAAAACAATAAAGTTACTAAGAGTCAAAGTTCAATTTGATTCAACGCCCATCTTGCGCCGAATTTGAGAAGGTAAGTGGTTGCTCGTTCTTCTTTTTCACTGTCCTGAATGTTATTCATCTTACCTGAAGAAGACTTAAGAGGTCGAAACGCGTCATGTTTTGTCTTGTAATTTGTTTGTCCATGTTAACTGGCGGATTTACTTTAAACGCCTTTTAAAATTTAACACAATAAAAACCATGTTAACAGCATATTGTGTATCTTTCACTGCCAAAATGCTGTCGCAGCCTTCAGCTGGCAATTCTACCGGCTCCCTTCCCCAGGGCAGCAAACTAATTCCTTCCGCAGAAAAACAGATGCTTCACGATGGAGATACAGGAGCCTACCCTGGAAGCGCCACATCAGCGTAGAAAGGACCCTGACATGAGCAACAATCAACCCGTTAATAAAACACTGGATTCTCAATTCAAGAGTTGCACAGCTGATCCCGGCAGCACCTGGCGGATCAAGCTGTGGAGCAGGATTTGTCCAACCATCCCCCTGAAGTCAACCGGCATCACTCATGTGTAGACCAGTTGTGGATGAACCCCCATCGTGTGGTCCACGCACGCCCCGCAGAAGATCAGAAACGCAAGATAAGATCCTAACAGGTTTGTCACTGGCTTGGAACTCATAGTACTTTGGAGAGGAGATGGGCCTGCTGGTCATGGGACTGATGATAGGCCTCTATGAATCCCCCGTCGTTACACCGCAGACACGGAATAACCTCTTAATGCAGCAATGTCTTCGATGCCCCCCCCCCCCCCCCCCCTCACTGCCAGAGTGACAAAGTCCCTCCTTGTCCCCCTATCCAAACAAGGCTAAATCACCGCTATTTTACTTTCTTACCTCTGCCCCTCCCCTCTCTCTCTCTCTCTCTCTCCTCTCTCTGTCTGTCTGTCTCCCTCCCTCTATCCACGTGCATGTTAGAGGGGATCAGGTTTAATCGACCATGTAAACTGAAGAGTAGAAGAGGACCAGGGAGGTAAATGAAGTTAAGGAAAGTGGGGACAGGGATAGAGGGGAATGGGGGTCGAGGAATGCTGGGGTGGTGGGACTAAGTGCAGGGGTGGAGGGAAGTGTACAAGGGGTGGTGAGATCGCCGATTCATGAAAATAACTAATGAACTATGAAGTATATCTCGAAGGTTATTATCGTCTTTGTCATTCAGAGTGGCATTTTTCTAATTTTTTTTTTTTAAGAGTTCTCCTTTTATTCTTTACCTCTCTCTTCATTTCTTTCCTTTTCTATTTGATCTACAGACACAGCAATTGTGAAAATGACACATACACACAAACACACACAAGCATTCCCTTTTTCTTCTCGGTCCCCTTGTCTACATAAGTAATGTCTCGGTGTCGCCCGCTCCTAATCTGACAATGATCATGTGTAGCACGTCCCGCGCTGATTTATGTTGGTGTGTCGCTGAAAGCGTGTTTTGGCTGGGACTCCAACCACAGCGGCCTACAGTCGCTAGGTCCCACGACAAGAGGCGAGATTTCTGTGACACGGCGTGGTGCAGAATTTCACGCTTAATGTAGGATATCATGGTGCGTTTGATGTCTTCTCCATGGTGTGTTGGCCACATCAGCCTTTTTGTTTTCTTAACTATATAAAGAAACCTCATCGCGAATTGCAAATAAACACCATCTCCCTTGAATGACTCTTTTCTGTCGGGTGCATTTTCTTTGTGTGAACGAAATTTACTTCTCCCACACAGACCCCCTCCCTTTTAAAGACTTGTTTTCTCGGTAACGTTTGATCCCTTTACTTGCACGAGATTCATCTCCACTCCGCCCCCCCCCCCCCCCCCCCCCCCCCCCCCCCCCCCCCCCAAAAGACACCTTTCCATCGAAAGACATATTTTGTCTTTTGTATACACCAGCTACACCTTCGTAACATTATCAGTCTCCAAAATCCCCCGAAGTCGGAGTGTGGCTGCCCATGTGGCAGGGTAATCAAAAACGGTCATACACGTAATGTTCTCATACCCAGCTGATGCATTTGTACCATAGTGTTCAAGTACTTCGGCTGTTCGGATGATCCCTGGTGTCTTTCAGCCAGGGTACAACAACAACAACATATGCACAGAAATACCATCTGTAAAAATCCTTTTCTCTGGAACATTCTTTCTTGTCTCTGATCTACGAAAGATCTACCTCTCGATAAAGACTTACTTCCTTTGAAGGCTGCTTTTGCTTGGAACATTGTACTGTTTTTGTCTGGGATGTTATCTGTTCTTTTCCCCACAACAAATTCATCTTTGAAATGAAGTCTTCTCTTTGGGATTTTATTTTGTCCGCAACATTTTTTTCTGCTGTCCATACTAGACGTACCTCCAAACCTTTCTCGAACATTCACGTCTTCTGTCTATGCTAGAGTTATCTCCCACTAAACCTTCCCTCTGTCTAACGACCCGTTATTAGAACTTCGCCTCTCAATCTACACATGCACTACGTTTACCTCCCGCTGAAGACTCTTGAAACTGATAATATGTTCCTCCGCTGAAGACTCTTGAAACTGTGATAATATGTTAACTATCTACTTGAAACATAACCTTGAAAGGACTGTTTTTTGTTTGAACTTTGTTGTCTTTTATCTACACTAGATCTATCTCTCGCTGAAGACTTCCTCGAGACTCGTTTCTGTTTGGGAAAACTGTCATCGATTAGCCTACCTACACTAACCTCCCACTTAGCTCTCACTAGAGAGACTTGTTTTGTCTGGAATATTGCCTTTTATCTACATTTACACACACGGCCCCCCACCCACACCCACACTAGAGCTTTTGTGTCTGGAAAATTACTTTTTTAAAAATTTTTAATCGGTATTAGATCTTAACACCCCCCCCCCCCCCCCACACCACACACACACACACACAAAAGGATGCCTCCCTTGAAGATTCGTTTTATTTGGAATATTGTTGTCTTTACAGAAGATTTACCTCCCCCGAAAGATTCTCCCATGAAAGACTTTTTTGTGTGGAAACATTTTTGTATTTTATCTACACTTTATCTACCTTTCACTATAGATTCCCTTGAAAGCCTTGTTTCTGTTCGGAATAATGCAGTCTTCTATCTATACTAGATCTACCTCCCGCTAATAACTCCGTTGAAACACTTTTTTTTTTAAGACTTGTTTTTATCTGACACTTAACGTCTTTTATCTATACCCCTGAGAGAAAGTTTAAATGTCTGTTCTCGATCAGCAATCTTATTTCGCCCGCAAACCCCACTTTTCACATAATCAAATTTTCTCAACCAAAAAAATAGCTAAAAATCTACAAAATTAAACAAATCTAATTGCGTGAAAAGGGGGGTTTGCGGGCAAAATAATTTTCCTGCTCTAGAACCGCACATTTAAACTTTCTCTCTGATTAACTAACAGGCACTGTGTTTGGTGGGACAACTTGCAACTCTTCGCGAACAAACGATCTTTTAGGGGCAGGCTTTTTAGACGTAGTAGCACCGCTAGAAGAGAGAGTTTCTCTTAAATAATACACAGGAGGGGTTGTTTTCATAATTCTTTCAACTTCATATACATCTACGCTCCATATAGGGTCTGTGGCTCTAATTCTAACATCGCCCTCCGCCTCTCCAGGCGCATACAAGTATCTTACTTTTAGTCCGAACGGCAAGAGTTTTTGATTACTTTGGATGTCTTCAGTAATGCTAATTTTTTTTAATTTGATCGCGTTCACTGGCTTAAGGCCTGTTGCTTTAAATTCTTCATTGTTCATGGCACGTAAGACTGCCGGCAATCTTCTGACCCATTCTGTGTTGCGTGTTTTGTCCATAAGGTCTCTATGATATTGATAGGTAAACAGACGCTCAGCTAGATTCTTATTAAAGTTTTCTACTAGAGCCTGGGAGCGATGGTTGCCTGGGATCCCTCTCTTAACTGTAACCCGATGTCTTAAAAACAACTGGTTTACAGCTCCTTTAAACTCTTTCCCATCATCAACCTGGATCAACCTAGGATACTTTAATGGACCTCGCATGTATATTTGTTGTAAAGCCACAGCCACAGCAGTTGAGCTTTTATCTGTTAAAGGCTCAGCGTCTTTATACCTTGAAGCCATATCAACAACAGTCAGTGCATACTTAAACTTTTTTCTTCTAACTTTGTCATGTGGAAGATACAACAAGTCCATCTGGTGGGTGTCATTAGGAACTGAGTTAACAAATCGAGGCCTTATTATTCTTTTTGGGGCGGGCAGATATATTTGCCAGATCGCTTGTTTTGAAAGCCAGTCTTTCGCCTCTGATTCAGACACCCTAGCAGCTTTACTCAGTTTATCAACAGCGGCCTTTCCTTTCCAATACCCTCCAGGAGAATAATATATTTTGTACTTTGTATCGTCCATAAGAAGGGACTGTTTTTATTACATTTTTAACAATGTTTTTAGATTGAATATGCAAGAAGAAAGATTGCTCCCATAGCACCTATAATAAAGCCTATTTCTACCATTTTCTGATCCTCAGATGGTTCATAAAAGTCAGACAGTTCTGGCGGCGACGATGTTAGAAACTTCTTTCCTGTCACTAAGTAATATTCATTCATTGCGTCATCAACGTCTGTAAATGTGTGCTCTGCATGTCCCTGTTCTCTTAACTTTTTATTAATAAAGTCTAAGTGAGCAATTCTCCTTTTCTCGTAAGCGTCTTTTGCCTTAGCTAAATCTTCCATTGCCTTGTTATGGCGTTCTCTCTCTTCATCAGACCGCAATTTACTAAACATATAATTGCTGCCAGAGAAAGCCAATGCATTAACAATAGCCCCGCCCACCATCAGAACTATTCCAGACATCTTTTTTATAAATGAATGAATATTTTTTAGAATGAATTTTTTTTAGAATGAATCTTTTTTTATAAATCAATCTTTTTTATAAATCAATCTTTCTATGCATTGATGTTTTCTGGGATAATCCCCTGTGCAACAAGAAAGTCTTTTGAGGCAATCCCCGCCGTTATTACAGCTATAACCTTAACAACATCCTCAATGTCTAACCTTCCTAGATCAGCCGGCCTCATTTTAAACATGTTTTTTGCTAACATGCTATATCCTATACTAAGACCACCAATTACAGCAGAGTGGTAAATCGTATTAATAATCTTTTTTTCGCTCATGTTTTTTATTAACTAAAAAAATAATTAAAATAATCATAATATGAAAGACTGTCTATGTGCTTTTTAATCAGATAATCTTTTGTTGCCAGAGCTAAAAATAAGGTTGTAACTAGTTTCGGCGAATCTTCTATCTTTCCCATGTTGGGTGGTTTTATTCTTAACAAACATTTTGCTAGGGTTGAATAAACTATAACACCGACAATGGGCACTGCATAATTAACCAGCGTTAAACTCATGGTTTTATTATTTTTATTGTTTTTAAAAAGAGTTTAAAAATGGATTGCGACGAGCTATTAAAGTGTGAGGAGGCAGCAGACCTCTGTCATAAAGAAAGATTATACTCTCTGGCTGCGTGCGGGAAAACCAGGCAGTATTTAGGCGTTGAACTAAGTATCGAACAGATTCAGCAATTGTCTACATCAGACGTTGAGAAGTATTACGCCAGGTACGAAGCACAGCTAGGATCAAAAATGGTTAGATCGGTGGGGCAGACAATGATTAGTTTATATGCTAAGTTAATAGGCAAGATAGCGCCGATTGATTCAGAAGAAGATTTAAAATATGACTTAACACAAGATCCGGTTTTAACCAAGTCCCTAGAATCTCTTGCATGTGACATGTATTATAGATTTGGGACGTTGCTATGCCCATTCATCATGGGATTAATTACTTTCAATCATATTAATTTTAATCATATTTAATTTTAATCAGACTAAAAAAAATGAGCGAGCAGGAGAAGAATGTCCCACAGGAGCAGAATGCCCCACAAGTGAATTCTCCACAAGTGAATTTACAGGCGAGTGCCCCACAAGTGAATCCACAACTGAGTGTCCCGCAAGTGAGTGTCCCGCAGGTGAGTAGTGTTACTAAGTCTAAAAATCCTGGACGTGTTGAGGCCGGTCGTAAACTAGCTGAATACAACAGACTGCAAAAAGCAAACCAAGCAGCAAAACAAAAATTATTAGATAGTAATACAACATCAGCACCAGCACCGCCGCCGCCGCCAACACAATCAAACTATAAGATGTATTATTATGTACTGGGGAGTATTGTTGTTGGTGGAGGGCTTTTAGCATACAAGCGCCTAAAGCCATACTTAGCAGCAAAGTCACAAACCCCCACAAAAACAGTAAAAGAACCAGCTTCTGAAAAAAAAAGTACAACCTCCTGCTGTAGACCCATTTTTAATAAATTAGTTTTTTTAATGTGTTGTTAAGTACTGGTTAAGTACAAGCTAAGTACTGGTTAAGTACAAGCTAAGTACTGGTTAAGTACAAGCTAAGTACTGATTAAGTCAGTTATAACAAGTTAAGTGTAAGTAAAGCGCAAGTTAAGTGTAAGTAAAGCGCAAGTTAAGTGCAAGTCATGTTAAGTACTAGTTAAGTTCTTAAGTAAAGTACTAGTTAAGTACTAGTTAAGATCTTAAGTTAAGTACTAGTTAAGTACTAGTTAAGTTCTTAAGTAAAGTACCAGTTAAGTACTAGTTAAGTCGGCCAAGTCGATTCTCCAGTGGTCTATAGCGTATGAAAACTCGGGGTTAACGGAAGTTCGCTTGCTATTGGTAGAGTCTAGCGACTTCTTATTAACAGCGGCTGTGTTTACTTGATGAAGAGTAGAGCGCAGATTAACATTTGTGTGATAAAATACTTTGCGTTCAAAGAGAGCCTGCTTGTAGTCGTCGTGACTTTTTTTTTGACAACTTCTTTACCTATGCCCTTAGCTTTCTTCATTACAGAAGTCTGGGTAGCAATACTATACATCTTTGCCTGTAAGCCAACATATTCTTGTATAATTGTCCCATTAAGTTCATCCTTCATCTTTCCAATCACTTTCTTGTTCACAGTTGAATGTAAAGGCGAATCTTTAGGATAGTCGCATGTGTCGTACCACCCATCAGCTCCTTTGGCCACTTCTATTTCCATGTCTTTGTAAAAGTCTTCAGTTGGGATGTCCATAATAAAACTATCAGTGTCTGTGTAAACGACATTTGATTCTGGGTACAGCGGCTTAAAGTAGTCGTATAGAAATTCTAGCATTAATAACTTTGACAGCTCTAGCACGGCAAACCCGATAAACACCGGCTTGTCCAACTTCACATTCTGTTTCTTCATCATAATACCAACCAGGTTGTCGCTAAACCGTCTAACGTCTTGGTAGTTAGGTTTAGAGGTCAGCTTAATTGCTTGTTTTTCTTTTGTAACTAATCTTACATCTTTACGATTGTGTACGTTCTCCATGGTTTTGCCAAAACAGCTGTTGTTCATTAGTTTAAAAAAGTCTTTTTCTGAAGCGTCAGTGGCCGCAGTCCTAAGGTCGGTGTTCTTCATGATGTATTGTCTCATGAAAGGCTCTTGGTCGAAAGTAATTATTCTGTGAACAGCAGTGAGTTTTAACCCGTGCCTTAAGTAAAACTGTAACAGTCTGTAATGACAGACATATTTAGTCTTGTGTCGAAGATTAGGCACGAGTTTAGGCGGTTCTGTGGGACTCATCTTTATTCTTTCTGCGGCTAAGGGGAAATCATTATGGAGGTCATGTAATTCTTTAGGATAATCTAAGTCTACTTCTAAGATTAATCCTATTGGATTATCGGGCGTAAGATCTGACAATAGTCCTACCACCCGATCAACATCATGAGGCCCGTTTATCATTTTAAAGTTTCTTAGTGGCAGTGTCTGGCTCATGGCCCACCCATACAGATTGTTGGCGTCTAAGTACATTAGATAGTTGGATGGCTTGGTGGGGTCATAATCGTCTAAATACTTGTTGTTGGCTCTGCGGTAAGGATGACAGGCCATACTAATGCCTCCTCTCAGCCCATCCTCAATCATCTGGAGTGTATCCAGATCCGATATTAAGTCAATCTCAACGTTTGTAGACTTCATGAATGCATCCCAAGAAAGGCCCGGGGAAGAGATGTACTGTGACGAATCCAGACCGTAGTGTTTCATGCATGCGGATCTGTAATTCTGAAAGACGTCAGCTAATAAACACACGTCGGCCAATAAATATTGATCGTGATAGTCGCCCATCGTCTTGCAGTGTAATTCTGTCCAGGCTTTCTGGGCGTATTCATAGTCGGCGTCAGATATGCCTCCGCCTCTAAGACGGCTGTAAAAGTCTTCCTTTGCTGGCAGCGCCGGCTCGTCAAATCTCTCCCACGAGTCCATGTATTCATAAGGATAGACGCCTTTACGGACTAAAGATGGGTCGAAATATTGTTTGGTGATTGGATAGTCTTGCAGAGATCCCGCCAATTTATCTAAACTCCCCATCAGATGCTGGGCAGAGTCATAAAAGGATAAACAGTCTACAGTAAAGGTCATGTACTTTTCTGATGACTGTGCAATACAGCTAACCCTCTTACATTCAGAAGTTATTGCTTGCATGATAAAGTGAGAATCGTAGCCTCGTAAGTTATGAAAGAAGATTGGCAGTTTCCATGTCTTGGGATCAACCTTAAGTTGAAGATTACAACTGTTGTGTGCTGCTCCCCTGAATTTGCCAGTAATGTGATCATGGTCTCTTACAGCATCGCCTAATAATTCTCTGTTGCATATCCAGCAGTGGGTGGCTGATTCGTAGCGCCTTTGGTCTTCGGGAGTCATCTTAATGCCTGAAAGGTTCAGCTGATTGGAGAATTGATTGCGAAGGTGTTTCATGTGCTCCAAAAATCGATTAGCTGCGTCAGGGCCTCGGTAAATCTCCGGTTGTGTGTGTTGACCGTCTGACCTAACAACGACGAAAGCATAAGAACAAATCTGATGGTGGGTTAATAAGGTTGTTTTTTGTTCTTGTTGAGGGCCGTAGTACTGTGGCAAGATCGCCTCAAAGTCAGCATAGACTACGTATGGCCTCATCTGCATTTTGCGTACATTCTTAAAACTAACTTTAGACCCGGGCGGGGGCGTAAGAAGTTCGGTTTTACAGTCTACAATACTTTTACAATGTTTCTTATGTTCAGCAGCTGCCTCTATAGATGGAATTCTGACCAAACATCTTCTACAAAGCTCTTGTTTAGCTGTATTGTTTGTAGTACAGGCCATAAGTCTGCTAATCGATCTGATTAATACATAATGGCTCTTGGAACCGTCTGTAAACAGAATCAAGTCGACATGATTCTCAAGTGATTCGCCTAAAGTGGGAGCATTGGGAGAGATCCTTAGAGGGACTAGATTGTCTGCTACAGACCATGTGTATACGCTCACGGTTATTGGTTTGTTTTGTTCTTCAAACTGAGATATGCTTTCTATACTCACTGGAAAGGTTATGTTATCAAAGTTCAGGCTATCTTTATACTGCCAATAATTAGAAACTCTGTTTGCATTATTTTTAACTGGGTGTAAGTGCGCCAAAACACACCACATGAAACACATATTGTCAGAATTTTGTATGTTTAAGACTGCTCGTTTAAGAACTAACTCTCTCGGGAGAGGAATGTAAGAATTGCCGACTATAGGATAGAACTTTGCTTGTCTTAATTTGATTTCAATGACTGTTCCTTTAGACCAGCCAGAGCCGCGCAATTTCGCTTTTTCAATCGCATGATTAAACTGTGTGAGCATGTAATCAGCCCAGTCAGAATTAAAGTCGCGATAACTCATTATTTCTCTCTGTCTAGTTGAAACCCAGACTAGTATACTACTATCATCGAGGGTTATATATTCAATCTTAATGGTCAACACCACTTTCACTGGCGGGTCAATTTGAAGAGACTCTGGGATTTTAGAAATGGCATGTGTTACGCTTTCGTGAATGTTTATAGGGTTAATAATGTCCATGTCTAGTACTCTGGTCATATTGCCCGCCGGTTTTGGCATCCATCGCTTTTGTGATCGTCATTTTTAAGATCAAATAAATAGGTAATACAAAAAAATAAATACTAAAATTTAGCTAATATTTACTAATTTGAGGTAATACAAAAATACTAAAATTTAGTTAAATTGAATAGCTACTCCTTCAGGGTTAGTAAAAATAGACAATTCAACGCCATCAGGAGCCATAATATTAACTAAAATTGCAATACACTTTATAACTGGGTTGGGCCAAGAATTTGGCATTTTACTGATTAAGTCGGTTACACTTTCACGAATATCTGTGTGCTCAAAAAGATCCGCAATTAATTCGCCAAACTTGTTTCTTAACTCTTCTTCATTAGCCCCCCGCTCCATCATTAACTCTAAGGTGCAGCATATATTTTTAAGCTCTGTAACTACTTTGGTCGTCATTTTTAAGATCAAATATATAAGTAATACAATAATTAAATCAGGCTCGTTTTTGGGTTTGCAAGGTTCTGCTTTGCAATGTTCTTTCTGATTGCCTCAGCGTCTACCTGCTGTGAAGTAAAAGTCTTTCTCCATTTCTTTTGGAGGTCGATCTTTTGGCGTCTGTAATCATCACCGTCAGCCATGGCTCGTTTAAATTCTTCGTCTGTTACTTTTCCATCCAGTAATGTATTGCTTATAATCAGCCTTAATGAATGAAGTTTTGCTGTTGCTAGGGCTACAATGGCGGTGTGCTTTGTAATTTGGGCGTTAGCTTCTTTAAAACAGCACTAACAATCGTGGACATGGCAACTAAACCCAAACCAACGCTCCCAAAAGCTATGGATATCGGTGTCCCAACTCCAGTAGCTAAAAGAGCGACACTAGACCCAGTGCTTAAGCCGGATACAACCGATGAGCCGGTGATTATATAAGAAAGGACATTTAAAGCTTTAGCATATTTCTTTCTAGTAACCCTATACTTATTTAAGTCACTTTCTATTTCTTCTTCAAGCTCAGTCATGTGCTTTAATCTAAACTGCTGGCCGTCCTCCATTTTAAAAACAAGGTTATTTTTTTTTAATCTTGTACATATCTTCTTATTAACCCTTCTGGCAGCACCTCATCAACAGAGTAAAACGCAATAAAATCAACATACTTAATGAAAATAAAATCGAGTACTGTTAGTTTGTCTTTGTCAACCATCACAGTAACTTTGTCAGAAGATACAGAAGTGTTTATTTCATCCCCGTTTTTAGTAATAACAATAACAAGCCTAAGAGGACCACCCAAGTTTTCAGACTTTATTTGCACGCCTCTGATTAACGTATGCTCTGGCAAACTAGGATCAGACTCCCTTGGAGTAATAAATAAGCGAAAAAGCATCGTCATTTTTCTAGGCAGTGATTCTAGTTTTGGGTTAAACTCTAAGCCGACGGTGTCGCCCCCCACTTCAGCTAAGGACTTCTTTCTCCGCAGCATATATTCAGAGCCCTGCTTAGTTATTTCAATCTGCTTTTTCTGTTGTGTTCCTGGGACTAGGCTAGCAAGAAGGCGTCCTTCATTCAAAGCTTTTCTAAAATTGTATTTCTTATCAAAGTATACATAGGGGCTTCGTAGTTCAAACTTTAAATGCCAGTTAATGTCAGGAAGCAACGCCCAGGCATTCTCTCGTTTATGAAGTTTGTATTCATGTTTGCCAAAATCGTTTGCCCTTAGATTTCTTATCTCTTCCAGGGTAGGATATTGCTGTCGTTTTTTATCTTCAATTTCTATTCGTTTGTAAACCCCATCGTCGGTGTACTCAAATCCATAAACATTTCCTGTCACTCCTATCAGATCAAAGTCAGTTGTGTCTGCTAGATCTTTTAGCTCTACTGCAGCGCATTTAGGAGCTAACTCTGCTTTTGATTCTGGCCCTCGAGACATTCTTTTTAATATAAACAATTTATTATTAAACAATCTATAATGAGCAATCTATAATAAACAATCTGTAATAAATAATCTGTAATAAACAATCTATAATAAGCAATCTATAATAAACAATTTCTTATAAACAATTTGTTATAAACAAACGTATTGAACTGGCGGGTCAGTCCGTAAGCATAGTTTAGCGTGCTTAGATTTTTCTAGCTGCTCTTTTATTTTTTTTAGTTCATCCTTGTTCCTGATTATATAGTTTTCACTTAAACACTCTTCAAAACTATCCCTGTCCTTAGTATAGAATAATACAACCGATTTTAACTGCGATCTAAAGTCTTTTAAGACAGCATTGTATTTTTGAGTTAAGAGCCAAACAGAAACTAATGCGTGTCTTCCGCTAAAGGCCAGCTTAGACAGAGTCCTTCTTTTTTTAACAATGTCTTGTTCAGCTGAACAGTCATCAATAATAAACAGCGTTTCAGTTCCCTCAAATAGCCTATAGTAATGTTCTAAACAGTCGCTTAGCTTGTCAGTAGGATCAACTAAAAATATATTCTCGTCTGTCCAAACAAACTGCCTTTCTTTATAAGACTTGTTGTGCTTAATGGTTGTGCAGAATATAACAATGTACTCGTAATGAAATCTGTAGACTGTTTGTAACAAATCAAGCACGAAGACAGTTTTCCCACACCCAGTAATCCCACAAATAAGCGAACAGTGCGGGTCTTTAGGCAAAAAGTTCAAACTATCCATCTGTTTTAATAGGCTATTTCTTTCAGTCTATTTTCTTCAATGTTTAGCTGGGCGTCATAAACCACAAAAACGTGCATTTGTATCTGACCATTCTCCTCCTCTTCCTTATTAATCTGTATGAGTATGCCATCTGACCCTACCCTTCTTCCGCTCCCGTGCAGTCTGTTGTCATACGTGGATCTAAAATCCAGCCATAGTCCATATTTGTCTGTTAGATAATCTTCGAGTCTTACACCGTGAAGGTGAAGTTTTTTACACACATGATCGGCTGTGGGGCTTGTCTGTCTGCCTCCGGCGAATAACTTTCTTATTTCATCATAGTGTTGGTCGGGTAAAAGTCCAGCTGAATACAGCTGAAAAGGCTTTCCATCTACTGTGCAAGACAGCTGCTCAATTTTTGGGTTGTAAAACACCTCAGATTCTCTCTGAAAAGGAGCTGAGGGTTCAGTAAATAGCAAGAGAACCCCCTTTAGGGACCTTAAAGAATTGCTTATAGCTATTTCCCAGACAGTGTCTTGCTTGTTTTTAATCGCTAGACTGTGGTGTAAAACTCTTTCAAAGTAAACAACCGCCCTACTTTTATACTGATTTAAGATTATTCTAGCTAGTTCAGGGTTAGTAACAACGTCAAAATTAAGAGAGATGTTACTGACAGTGTATCTGGCTGTTGGGTCATCTGATAGAATAACAGACCCGCTGTCATTGAATGTCAGTTCGTAAGTAAGTTTGTCTCTTAGTGCGCCTTGGTAATATGGCTGATGGGTTTTTAACAGTTTAAAATCTAGAGGAATGCAAAATCTGTTCTTAAATGCTCGCGCTATTGCCTGGTCTCCCTCGTCTTCCTTTGCATCTGCAGCATTAAGCCTGTGCTTAAGGCCGTTTGGGCTCTGGATTCCTTGAAAGATTTTGTCTTTTCTTTCTGTTCTAGGCAGCCACAGATCAGAATAGAGATTAAAAATGTCTGCGCTACTCAGTGAGAAGACTTCTCTACCCTCCAGTTTAATTACCATATTTTTAATGATGGCCCTGCCCAGGTTAACAACGACAGTAGCATTAGGATCCGTCGACTCAATATCTATTTTGAATGACAGCCTGGCAGTGCCTGGCATTATAACATCGTCAGGCCCGAGGTCACTAAATCTTACTGTTAATATTTCATTAGGCTCAATTGTTGATGGATTATTTACAACGCGCACAGTCTGTCTTATGCCTTTTATGCCGTGGGGTTCCTTCGCTTTTCTGAATGGATCAAGGTCGCAGCCGTATGGGTTCATTTTTTATAAAACAAAAAATAATAAATATATAAATATGTCTGGTGAGGGCGATTATGATGTGTGATTAGTCCTATTGAAGAAGATGAAGATGAAATAGAGCCGGGTCGTTCATTGCAAGATGAACTTGAGGGAGCAGAAGCACGTCCTTTACTCCCTAGACAGCCTCAAGATGTAGGTTCTTCACTCCTTAGTGCTCGTCAAGAACTTTTAGGAGTAGGCTCTTCACTCCCTAGACAGCGTCACGAACTATTGCAACGACGAATTGAATCATTCTATAAAAATATAGAACGGGAGCTGCCAGAAATACTTGATCTTAACGATTTTGAAGAAGATGGCGGCCATTTGTATATTAGGACTAGTGAAGGAGGCCGCGTAAGAGTTACTACAAAGCCAAACGCGACCAAGTTTTTAAGTCTAAGTACAATTAGACGAGACCTCCCTGCTGCTGATGCAGAACGATTAAACATTACAAATTTAAGGTCTGATGCTGTTAGACTTTTACAGAAAATGGGGCGGGCGTTGCCAACACGATCTGAAATAGAAATCGCCTCTATTCCAGCGTTAAGTCAAAAAACAGATGAAGCAATAACAGAATTTGAGACGAGTCTTATTGAGGAGACGAGTTTTATTGAGGGGCCAATTGGCGGTTCGCCTAGGCAAAGAGAAGGTGAGCTGAGTCCTGAAGAAGAAACAGCTTTAAAATCAATTGATGATCCTCCATTGTCTACGAGTGAACTCAGGGATATTAGAACTGCTCTGCGTGAACTCTTGAATATTAAGTCTGCTTTAGCAACTACGAACGAAGAACTAAAAAACAACTTGGCAAAATTTAATGAGCTAAAGAGAGAGATAGACGAAGAAAAATATAAGCTGGCTGATGCAGATGATAACAATTTAGGACAAGAAGAAAAGGCTAGAATACAGGCGAAAATACAGGATTTAATGAAAGAAAAAGCAAACGTGTTAGCGGCGTTGTATATTAACAGAGAAAAAATAGCAACCCAAATAAGCAGAATCAGAGAAACTATAAACAAAATGATTTATGAAAATACTACGCTAGCAGAAAGAATAAGGACTCTGTTCAGAGAGCAGGGGATTACAATAGTTAGTATATTAACGGCCGTTGGGTTTGCTATCTCTACACTGGTTTATGCATTAACCGGCAGTGCGCCAACAGGGTCAGTAGCGCCTCCAACGCCTCAGCCTGGTAAAAGTTGGATTAGAAAACAATTGCACCATCTGGCAAACTTATTAAAGAAGTTAGCTGCCAAAGCGCTTGGTGCACTGCCTGGCATAATAGGCGGTGTTGTTAGTTCGGTTTTGTCTACAATAGGCAAAGTGGTTGGTTATATGGCTAACCATCTGTGGACTTTGGGGGTGCTGGCCGCCGGTTTAATTTTTAGTAAAATAAAGTATGACCAGTCCAGTAAAAGTTAAAAACACAACAAGGGCCGTCTTTTCGCTAGTGTGTCTGTCGGGGTGAGGCACATCGACGGGTGGGGGGTCGCTTTCTGGGCTGCTTATAACTGGCGGTGGGGGGTCGCTTTCTACAGGTTCTGGGCTAGATACTTTTTTAAAAATGGCTGGCGCGGGCCTTGTGTTTAAGCCTTGATTGTGTCCTAAGTTTTGATCGTCTCCGGCTATGAGGATTTCATTATTATAATTCTGTATCATGCCAATCTGCAGTCTGAGGTCAGAAGGCAGCATGTATAATCCATGACCTACAACAAAGTCAACCTTTGACCTAGCATGTGAAAGAACGTTTTGGTACCTTTGTATGCTGGAAGGCAAATCAACAGCAGAGTTAATAGCATCTTCTAAATTGGCTAGAAATTGTTTTCTGGCGTCAAAGCCTGTAGATTGATCCACTATGCTAGACTTGGTCTGTGCTTGCGCTCCTAATAGGCACCAAACGTACGTTCGTATGGAGTCATTAAGTCTTTGCACTCCTGGCATTGTTAGGCCTTTACTTTCATCCAAGATAAATGTTGCCCAAGCAGGGTGTTTTTGTTCTATTGATCCCAATCTAACTTGGGAGTTTGACTTAAAAGTGGTGTGGCCGGGCCAGTAGTCAAAATTATATTCTCTACGCTGGCCCCACAAATACAATGTGCCCAGCCCGTGATTGCGGTCTAACTTTTGTCTAAAGTTATTTGAAGGGTTAATGTTAAATTCGTTGCAGATTCTTTCATATGCATTATTGTCCATTGGGCTGAGAAATGGATTAAACGCGTTGTCATTGGGGAGGCGTACTTGTAGTTCAGTTAGTATGCGCCTATACTGATAATAAACATGAAAGTTGTATACTGACCTTACTAAGAGGTTGGGGTGGTTTAAATGGTTTGTATATGAAACACCGCAGCCAGTGGTTGAGCAGTAAACTGCAAAATTTAACTGATTTTGGTAAAAAACCATAGGGTTGGATGACCATGCTGATGGCACTCTATCACTCTTTATTGGAGGATTTAAATATCTAGTTAGGGGGTTTACAAGCCTGACTAGAAAGCCATATGATTCATCCACTGCGATGGTTAGGCTACTAAAGTCCAAAGATTTGGGCTCATAAACCCCCCCTACGTCGTAAGTGGCACTTTCATTATATTTAAAAGGTTCCATTTTAAATAGATTTTTTTAAAAAGGATTTAAAAAGGATGCACATTTATATAACTAAACAAAACACGCGTGTGTTCTTAAAGTATCCAATTGACAATAGGCGCGGTGATAGTAGGGTTGCTCTTAGAGAAATTGGTTTTAAAGTTAAGTGGTTTAATATATCTGAAGAAGCTCAGAATAACTGGATTAATGTTAGTAACGAGGGGGGCAATCAAATAACTCATGAAAAAATACCAGAAGGTTATTACAACTTTTGTTCTTTAAAAGAAGTACTTAACGAATTTGGCATATTGCTAAAAATTAACGAAGCAAACCTCAAAATTACTATGCATTTTCCACCAGAAGAAAGAAGAGAATACACTTTTCCTAAAGGCCTTGCTAGAATCTTGGGCTTCCACAGTACTAGCAGAGCTTATAAATTTAGCACAAGAGAAGACATCTATCAATTTGAAAGTAATGAACCATCTGATTTTCTCGTGAACCCAATGTTGTATGTCCATTTACAAGAGTTAAAAACAGATACTAATTTATTTGATGGCCATCCATCTACAGTTCTAAGAGTACTACCATCAATTAAGGCGGGGTTTTGCGATTATCAGTTAAGCACATTTGGTGAAAACAGTCGGTTTAAAGAATTAGTTGCAGGGTCTATAAATTCAGTGTGTGTAAAAATAACTAACCAAGATGGAAAACCAGTTGTTTGTTCTGATTTATTAGTAGTGCTTGAGGTAGAAGAGCGTACTAGAAAAATAGTAAGGGCTCAATCCCGCGGGCGTTAATCAGAGAGAAAGTTTAAATGTGCGGTTCTAGAGCAGGAAAATTATTTTGCCCGCAAACCCCCCTTTTCACGCAATTAGATTTGTTTAATTTTGTAGATTTTTAGCTATTTTTTTGGTTGAGAAAATTTGATTATGTGAAAAGTGGGGTTTGCGGGCGAAATAAGATTGCTGATCGAGAACAGACATTTAAACTTTCTCTCCCTGGCACACTAAATGTGCACATACACGCACGAAGAGAGGTGAAGACAGACAGACAGACAGACAGAGGCCGGGGCCGTGGTAGGACAAGCCAGGCAGGCCATGGCATTGGATGGGGGACGAAATGAGCGGCGTGGGTGCAGTGCCGCTGAGGTGGCATGGAAGATATGAGAGAGAGAGAGAGAGAGAGAGAGAGAGAGAGAGGAGAGAGAGAGAGAGAGGATAGAGAGAGAGAAGAGAAGAAGAAGAAAATAAGGTAACGTAATGTTACTTATAGCACAGCCGACCGCAATGGGCCATATCAGGGCTGTCACCACGTTAAAATCAACTCACAAGTCATTCATTCACATAATTCTTTAAAATACATCAAAAACCCCACCCGAAAATTTGTTAAAAATCTTTCCACTGTAAAATCTCAGATCCGATGAAAAATGTTAATCTCTTTCAAGAACTCAAATATCGCGTCAGGCGGAACATCTCTGAACAAGAGAAGAAGAAGAAGAAGAAGAAGAAGAAGAAGAAGAGAAGAAGAAGAAGAAGAAGAAGAAAGTTCCCCAACCTTAAACAGAAGAAATCAATGTGCAAGCCGGCCTAAAGCAAGCGGAAGCGAGGCCGACCAAGAGGCACTTGGCTTCGGGACCTTGAAGCAGCCCACCAAACAAATGGGGCAGACCAGGGGACTGCTGGGGAGAGGGCCCCCGGATAGACAGCTCTGGCGGACTGTTGATGAAGGCCTATGCCCCGGGAAAAGCGACGGACGACGACGACGACGACGACGACGACGACGACGATGATGATGATGATGATGATGATGATGATGATGATGATGATGATGTGATGATGATGAACGACGACGACGACGACGACGACGACGACGACGACGACGAGACTACGACGGTGATGAATCATTTGTGCCCTTTTGTGTTTGTCTAAGATGAATCATTTTAATCTGCATTTACGTCAGCATACTTTCTCCTGTTTGTATTAGTATTTATGAATTACTCATCTATTTGACATTTGGAGGGAGGGTAGGAGGAATGAGGATGGAGGAGGAGGAAGAGGAGGAGGAGGAGGAGGGAGAGAAGGAGCGGAAAACGAGAGGTCGATAATCATGGGTTAGAAGAAATGAGGCGGAAGAAGGTAGAGGGAGAACGGTGGGAGGAACGAAGAAGGTAGAGAGGTCTGGAGGACGGAAAGAGGAGAGGGATCTTGGAGAAGATGGTGCCAGGTCAGTAATACGTGAAATGAAAGGAAATCTTGACTCTCTAAATGGGTTGTCTCTGCTGCGGATTCGATCACCTTTGTTTAAAAAAAAAAAAAAAAAAAGGGGGGGGGGGGGCATTTAAAAAAAAAAAGTTCCCCATCAAGAAATGAAGAGGACCTGTGACCTGAATATGGCTTCTACGGAACCATTCTGTAAGCCCCCTCCCACCCCAACCCTACCTCGTCCCCTCTCCCTCAACAAACACACACACACACACACACACACACACACACACACACACACACACACACACACACTGTTAGAGAAGGGGATGGTGAGAGTATAATTGGATGAGTGAGAAAAGGAGAGAAGAGAGAAAAGGGGATGGGTAGGTGAGAGAATAGTGTGTGTGTGTGTGTGTGTGTGTGTGTGTGTGTGTGTGTGTGTGTGTGTGTGTGTGTGTGTGAGAGAGGTGAGACTGACGGTACGCGCGGCACTGTGTGTGTGTGTATGTGCGTGCGTGTGTGTGTATGTGAATGTGTGCGCGCCCGCACGCACGGTCGCGCATGCACAAGCGTACGTGTGCATATTTGTGCGCGCGAGCGTGTGTGTGTGTTTTGAGTGTCGCCCACCCCCTTCCCTCCTCTCTCCTGTCCCTGTCACAAACTCCCGCTTTGAAGTGAACGGACAGTCAGCTCTGCCCCAAGCAGACAGGAACCGGTTGTGTACTGGACGCCGCCGCCGCCGCAGCCGTGGGAGTAACCCAGTTCACTTCCCCCGGCTCTTCCCCTGGGCCGCTGGCGGGATGCCAAACACCCGAGTATATAGGCACTGTCAGGGCAGTGATGCGGCGACATCACAGCAACCAACAATACAAACCGGAGAGTGGGGAGGGGGGGGGGGGGGGGAGGGGGAGGGGGGCAAGGAGAAGAGGGGGGAGAGGTTAGTAGCGGAGAGGGTGAATGAAGTTGACAGTGATGTTGGCAGGGCACTAGCTGTGTTGCTGTGACAAGTCAGGTCATAGCCATGACTGCTATTTTCTAGCTTTAAAATGCGCTGGCTGTTGAACACACACAAAAAAGGTTAAGGGATAGTGTTGCTTATAGCCCAGCCGACCGCGAAGGGCCGTATCAGGGCTGTCACAGCGTTGAAGCCAGCTTATAAGTCATTAATTAAGAGAAAAAGAAAAAGCCATCCATACAACCCTCTAAAATACACCTTCGAAAAACACACCAGAAATTTCGTTAAAAAGCTGAGATCAGATGACAAATGACGATCACTTCCAGAAATTCAAAGGTTACATCAGGTGGGACATCTCTGAACAAGGTTTTCTTGGAGTCTGCTGTAAAAATTGTCTCACATCTTGTTAGTCCCAACACTCTAAAAGAACAGGCTTCACTGTAAGTGGTACATGACATGGAATGCACCACTGAGCTTCTTCACCTTTTAAAAGATAATGGGTGTAAAAGGAGTGGCCTGTGTGCAAACGGCACACGACTGTTACGACCGCCCCTGGAACATGGCAAAAACTCTTTCAGGTTTGTTATCCGTCTGCGAGGTCCATTCCTCTTGCCAGAGGTCTTTGACGTAAGACTGGGCTTTGGGTTTTAGCTCAGTGTGAGGGACAGACAATCTGCTCAACTCTTTCTTTGTGGCACTTTTGGCAAGTTGATCTTCAACATCATTGCCTTGAATGCCCGCATGGCTGGAAACCCAAGCAAAAACTATGTTGCATCCTTCTGATTTCAGAGAAGTGTACAGTTCGAATAATTTCAGCAGTTGAGGGTGCTTGAGGCTACGGCTGGCAATGGCCTCCAAAGCAGAAAGGGAGTCCAACAAAATGAGGAAATCTTTGTTTTGATTTAGAGACCATTTTTAAGAGCCAGGACTAAGGCTGTCAACTCATTAAAAAAGTTAAAAAAAAAAAATAAAAAAAAATAAAAAGGAAAAAAAAAAAAGAAGAGAAAATTTTTTTTAAAGCCTCAGCTAGCTCCTGTACTGTTTCTGTGGCCAGCACGTTTTGTTTGTTTTTTTTTTCAATCAGATCTATAGTTCATCACCACCACCCCCTCCCCTCACACCATCTCTCAAATCTGCTCATCTTTCTCTCTCTCCCTCACTACCCCCATCTCCACCCATCCCCTCCCCTTCTCTCTCAAACGTGAAGTGTAAATCCGAACAGATAATTTCAGAATGATACAGGGAATTTACAGATTTCAGAATGATACAGGGAATTTACAGATTTCAGAAAAGATTATACAGGATTTCAGAATGATACAGGGAATTTACAGATTTCAGAATGATACAGGGAATTTACAGATTTCAGGGAATTTACAGATTTCAGAATGATACAGGGAATTTACAGATTTCAGAATGATACAGGAATTTACAGATTTCAGGAATTTACAGATTTCAGGGAATTTACAGATTTCAGAATGATACAGGGAATTTACAGATTTCAGGGAATTTACAGATTCAGAATGATACAGGAATTTACAGATTTCAGAATGATACAGGGAATTTACAGATTTCAGGGAATTTACAGATTTCAGAATGATACAGGGAATTTACAGATTTCAGAATGATACAGGGAATTTACAGATTTCAGGAATTTACAGATTTCAGAATGATACAGGGAATTTACAGATTTCAGAATGATACAGGGAATTTACAGATTTCAAAAGGAATTTACAGATTTCAGAAGATACAGGGAATTTACAGATTTCAGAATGATACAGGGAATTTACAGATTTCAGAAAGATACAGGGAATTTACAGATTTCAGAAGATACAGGGAATTTACAGATTTTCAGGAATTTACAGATTCATCAGGGAATTTACAGATTTCAGAATGATACAGGGAATTTACAGATTTCAGAAAGATACAGGGAATTTACAGATTTCAGAATGATACAGGGAATTTACAGATTTCAGAAGATACAGGGAATTTACAGATTTCAGAATGATACAGGGAATTTACAGATTTCAGAAAGATACAGGAATTTACAGATTTCAGAAAGATACAGGGAATTTACAGATTTCAGAATGATACAGGGAATTTACAGATTTCAGAAAGATACAGGGAATTTACAGATTTCAGAATGATACAGGGAATTTACAGATTTCAGAAGATACAGGGAATTTACAGATTTCAATACAGGAATTTACAGATTTCAGAAGATACAGGGAATTTACAGATTTCAAAAAGATTAGGATACAGGGAATTTACAGAATTCAGGGAATTTACAGATTTCAGAATGATACAGGGAATTTACAGATTTCAGAAAGATACAGGGAATTTACAGATTTCAGAAAGATACAGGGAATTTACAGATTTCAGAAAGATACAGGGAATTTACAGATTTCAGAAAGATACAGGGAATTTACAGATTTCAGAAAGATACAGGGAATTTACAGATTTACAGAAAGATACAGGGAATTTACAGATTTCAGAAGATACAGGAATTTACAGATAGTACAGGAATTTACAGATTTCAGAATGATACAGGGAATTTACAGATTTCAGGAATTTACAGATTTACAGAATGATACAGGGAATTTCAGAATTACAGGGAATTTACAGATTTCAGAAAGATACAGGGAATTTACAGATTTCAGGAGGAATTTACAGATTTCAGAAAGATACAGGGAATTTACAGATTTCAGAAAGATACAGGGAATTTACAGATTTCAGAAAGATACAGGGAATTTACAGATTTCAGAATGATACAGGGAATTTACAGATTTCAGGGAATTTACAGATTTCAGAATGATACAGGGAATTTACAGATTTCAGAAAGATACAGGGAATTTACAGATTTCAGGGAATTTACAGATTTCAGAATGATACAGGAAATTTACAGATTTCAGAATGTTCGAATGGGCCTGAGAGTGCGAGGGGTGCGTGCGCACTGGAAAGGAGGAAGGAGTGGAGGGGGTGGTGGGGGAGGGGGCACAGGATGGAAAGGACTCAATCCATAACAGTTGGAAAAAAAAAAAAAAAAAGGCAGAAACCGTTGCCAGGGACATTGTAACGATGGCTACGGGCAATGCCGAAACACACACACACACACACATGAACGCAAACAGTGCGCGCGTGCACGCATACACACACGCACGCATACACACACGCACGCATACACACACACACGCACGCACGCACACACCACAAACACACACACACACACAACACACACACACACACACACACACACACACACACACACACACACACACCGCGCGCGCGCGCGCGCACACACAGAGTGACAGACAAAATCGGACAGACAGACAGACAAGACGAAGCAACGGTCGTGGCGCCCACCCACCTTGGCGATTCTCTTGCCGCCAGTCATCTCGCTCTTCATCTTGGCGAAGTAGTGATAGTAGGAGGCCACGTAGGTGACGATGATCTTCTCGTCCGGACGGTTGACGTCCACATCTGTAGCACATGGGGAACGGACAGGGCGTCAGGGTGGGTGGGTGATGTGGGACATCAATACTTGTCCGAGTATTTTGTTTTAGTTCTAAGCTCTTGAAAGGGATGGGGCTGCATGCAAGTCTTTGATAGAATTCTTATCATCATCACCAAATTAAACCCTTTGCTACTATATGGATATTGTAGTCTGCAGCTGTCACACGCACGCGTGCACACACACGCACGCACGCATACGCAAGCACGCATGCACGCACGTGCGCACATACACACTCACGCAAGCCAATCACTACACACATCATAACCAAAACAAAATCATAGGAACGCAAATGCGCGCATGCGCGCACGCACACGCACACGTATCCGTGCACACATTCTATCTTTCTCCCTCTCTCTCTCCACACACACACACACACACACACACACACACACGCACGCACGCACGCACGCACACACACAAACACACACACAACACACACACACACACAACACACACACACACACACACACACACACACACACACACACACACACACACACACACTATCCATTCCCACCCCTCACTCCTCAAAACCCGCACTAGCCCTCGACAACGGTAACGAGACTGCAAAACCAGACGAGGTGAAGCGCTGACCTTCAGCATCCAGAATCTTGGGGATGCCCAGCTCATTGGCGGCTGTGTCGAAGGCGTTGTTGAGGTTGCCAATGTGGTCACTGGGGTCCAGCCGGTCATAGTCGATCAGGTCGGGTCTGTAGGTAAGAAGGGGGGGGGGGGGGGGTGGAGAGAGAAAAACAGTCAGTGAAAGAACCACCTTTCCAATTCAAATTTCACAAAAATTTTCACTATAATTGTAATAGTTTATGTTGGGTCTGGCTAGATTGGATAGATAAACAGTCAGTGAAAGAATTACCTTTCCAATTTAAATTTAACAAAATTTCACTGTAATTTGTAATAGTTTTATGTCGGGTCTGGCAAGGGGGTGGGGGTGAGGGGGTCGTCAGTGAAAGAATAAAACTTTTTCATTGAACTTTCACAAACTGTTCACAGTAACTTGCAACCATTTATTGGAGTGAATAACCTTATTTCAGTTGGTTGTGTTTAGTTTTGTTGGTCGTTAAAACTGACGTTACCACTACGGAAAGATGAAGGTGAAATCAATTCAGTTCAGTATAGAACGGGAATATTTGAGAGAGACATTAGAAAGGAAAGGACCGGGGTAAAGGATAGAAAGGCGTGGGGGGGGGGGGGGGGGGGGGGGGGAGGCGGCAGAAAGAACGAAACAAAGAAACAGAAAAATGTGAGAGAGAGAGAGAGAGAGAGAGAGAGAGAGAGAGAGAGAGAGAGAGAGAGAGAGAGAGGAGAGTGATGAGAGTGATGAAGTGAGAAAAGGGAGGAAGGAGAGAGGGACGAAAGAAGAGGAATGACGAGACATAATTTCCGTTATCTCCCGCATTAATCTCTCGTCAAAAGTAAGCCTCGCTTCGTGCAACGGAAACGCGTGTTCAGTATGTCGCGAACAGCCAAAGACGACAACATACAGAGCAGCCAGACAAACGTTTTCTTTCGCTGTCCGCCACACGGCACTCACCTGTGGGCATGGATGAGGGCGTTGAAACCCAGTCCATTTCTCCAGCTGGTGGTGAAGTTCTGGATGTTGACTCCAGGGTAGCTGCAACCACCATCACCACCACAGATCGTTCAGAATCCAATGATCAGGCAGCATCATGGAACATTGCACACGCATCGGTATGTGTTCCCTAATTCCTCGCATGCTAGCATAAACATGCACACACACATGCAAATGTGAACGCGTACAAACGCGCGCCTGCACCGATTCTTAAAACGTGCACACACACACACACACACACACACACACACACACCACACACACACACACACACACGCACACATACATACAAGCACATATTCACTCACCCTGTATGCACACAAGTACGCACATATACAGCCGTGCACACACGCACACACACGCACACACACATACACAAATATACCTATACACACAAATATGACGTAGACCAGCATGGACGTACAACAGCAAATCTACAATACTCTCTTGCTTACAAATGAGCTCGTGCGTGTGTGAGCACACATGTGCATTTGTCACAATATGTATTTGCACGTGCGTATATATGACAATAAATGGAAACAAAAACAACTGTAATACCACTGCAAGTGAAACTGACAACCGGATCACCATTCGATGTGAAAATGACAATACAAAAAAAAAAAAAAAAAAAATGAACATTGAAACTCTGCACAGATAAACCCAGCTTAACAGGGCGACAACAGCAAGTGAACACAGCCACAACTTGAAACATCACTGGTAGAAAACAGCAGCAACTTGAAAAACCACAGCGAGTGAAAAACAACAACTTGAAATACCACAGTGAGAGAAAAAACAACACCTTCAAACATCACAGCGGGTGAAAAACAGTACCGTTTTGAAACGTCATAGCAGAAATATCACACGGCAAGTGAAAACAGTAGCAACTTGAAACACAGCAAGTAAAAACAGCAACCACCTAAAACAGGGACAACTTAAAGCATCACCGCAAGTGTAAACTTCAACAACTTAAAACAGTTACAACTCTGAAAACTTCACAGGAGCTGAAACAATTTTGAACGGGCGACAACTGGAAGCATGACACAAGTGAAAACAGTGACAACTTAAAAGGTGAAAACAACAGTAACTCGTGACGGCCACAAAGTGAAAACGACAGTAACTCGTGACGGCCACAAAGTGAAAACAGCAGTAACTCGTGACGGCCACAAAGTGAAAACAGCAGTAACTCGTGACGGCCACAAAGTGAAAACAGCAGTAACTCGTGACGGCCACAAAGTGAAAACGACAGTAACTCGTGACGGCCACAAAGTGAAAACAGCAGTAACTCGTGACGGCCACAAAGTGAAAACAGCAGTAACTCGTGACGGCCACAAAGTGAAAACAGCAGTAACTCGTGACGGCCACAAAGTGAAAACGACAGTAACTCGTGACGGCCACAAAGTGAAAACAGCAGTAACTCGTGACGGCCACAAAGTGAAAACGACAGTAACTCGTGACGGCCACAAAGTGAAAACGACAGTAACTCGTGACGGCCACAAAGTGAAAACAGCAGTAACTCGTGACGGCCACAAAGTGAAAACAGCAGTAACTCGTGACGGCCACAAAGTGAAAACAGCAGTAACTCGTGACGGCCACAAAGTGAAAACGGCAGAAACTCGTGATAGCCACAATCTAAAACATCCAAGAAAGAGAAAACGGCAGACTTAAAACATTACAGCAAGGTGAGAGACTGAGTGACCACCAAACTTACAAAAAAGTGAAAGACTGCGTGACCATCAAACTTCCAAGCCACCATGCAGCAGAAGTCACAGCCTTTTTCTCACCGGCTGCTGTATCTGTACCGGGCGGCCACGGCCAAGGGTCTCATGGGCACGTCCTCGAAATACAGCTGTCCCTTCTTAAACCGATGATGGCGAAACATGGCAGCCTCGTCTGTTTCCTCCTAGGCCTTGGAGAGAACCGTCATTGAGTAATGTGATCACACAAACTCCGACAGGTTTCTAACAATACTGCAACAGCCAATGACCATCCACTAGCGTTCA
Organism: Conus canariensis; assembly: GCA_033310375.1. NCBI lineage: Eukaryota > Metazoa > Mollusca > Gastropoda > Neogastropoda > Conidae > Conus > Conus canariensis. Next base: position 22,508,098 of record CM065717.1, on the reverse strand, counting down.
TCCGCTAACGCAATACTTACGTTTTTTGTCTGTGGGACTCTCTGTGTTCTGTGGGATCTCTACGTTACGACCATGCAGAGTGAGTTACTATCACAGACCGGAATTGCCGTTGAACATCACCTCCTGAGCAAGCCTGCATTCTTTCACGTTTCGCATCACAACTCGAGATGAAACAGAAACATCCCGGAACAAGACAGATACACAATGAAATACATCTTGGGGGTTCACAAATATCTCATTCTCACTGATTTAAATGCACGGAAACTGGCAAGTGAGTCCTACAGTCAGAGTAGGAAAGAGAGAGAGAGAGAGAAAGAGATGGGGAGAACACCACAACAAGCAACACTTCCTGTACAAGTGGCTGCACGCTCCAAGCCTGCCGCCGGAAAGCGGAAGAAGGCCAGACAAGAGATGAATAATTAATCCCGCTCTGCTGTCTTCCACCTTCTCTGTTTCAACCCATCCCCTCTGATCAATGCTTGCTCAGGCCTTCCGCTGCCCGGCCGGCTGACATCGTTTGCTCTCAGATCGAACAGAATACTGTTAGCTGTACACAGGAAAGACCAGTATTCCTATGAGTCATTAACCAAAAAAAAAGAACGTGGCCATGCACAGGTATACCCAGCGGTCCCTCCCAAGGATTCCGTTATCCTTCCCGGTGTAAAGTCAGTCTTCTGTATGACACAGGGGGAGAAGGGCGTCAGTGTAGTAGAGGTTACGGTGACCGACTTACCCTGCTGTTTTTCTCTGGCACCACAGCAGCAAGGCATCTTTGGCTGACTTCTTTTCACTGTCTTCTTGTTCTTCGTCCTGAAACAGAAATGAAAGTGAAGCTTGGGTACCGTGCAAGTCCTGCCGTTACTCTACTTAATCTGCGTGTGTGTGTGTGTGTGTGTTGTGTGTGTGTGTGTGTGTGTGTGTGTGTGTGTGTGCGCGCGCGCGCGCGCGCGTGTGCGCACGCCCGCACATATATGAGTTTGTGTGCGAGTAAACTCGTACGTGCCCGCGCATTTGTGTACGAGCCAGTGACAAAGGGTGTGCATTCAAGCATATGAGTCTGAGCGTGCAGGTTTTATGTTTGTGCTCATGAGCTCGCGTACATGTGAAGAACTCCCTAGTGCGTACAAAAGCTCAAGCATTGCATTCTGCTTGAATACTGAAACCACCTTTGCCTACATCTGATGCATATACCACACATAGAAAAGGAGTAAATTAGCAGTCACGAACAAAATACAAGGATGGAATGAAGAAGCGACCAGGATGTGTGTGTGTGTGTGTGTGTGTGTGTGTGTGTGTGTGTGAGAGAGAGAGAGAGAGAGAGAGAGAGAGAGAGAGAGAGAGAGAGAGAGCGAATGGTGGTGGTGAGGGGGGGGTCGGTGGGCTCGTAACTCAAATCAATCTGTCACAGCCGACAGATTACATTCCCCCAGCTGACGCCACCACCAGTCCCAGCTTAACCTTCCATCACAGTAACAGTTTTATGCTGTTGACTCCCTTTCACACGGTACATCCAGACCTGGCGGAGAACACTCATTTGCCTCTTCGCCAGCAAAGAGGAAGCACTTATCTGTAATGGCAGCAATAGCGGTAAATTGATGGACCTTATGGACCTTTTACGCCCGTTATCATGTACAAATTTGGACATATTCTTTCGCCTTTCAAGCTGTAGCGGCTTCGCAGGCATCACAGCACGTTTTAAGAGCAAACTCCTTTGAAGACCCTATCTTCAAAACTGAACATAAGCCATTGGGGTTTGCATTAGGAAAATACAAACAACAAAAGAAAAGAAAAGAAAAGAAACAAATAAAAAAAATAAGGTAAGCTGCAAGCTTAATAAAACTAAAAGAAGGTTACTCCAGTGATGTAGTAACTCTGATGCAACAAAATGCTATTCTCCGGATATTAATATTGGGTACAGTGAGGTTGGGACAAACGTGTAGTTTAGGAGGTCCGTATGTTTTGTTCCGATATTCTTTGTACAGTCACTTTTCACATTAACAACAGAAAACAACAAACGTTTTGAGTCGAAAAAAAAGTTTTCAAGCATGTGACAAAAAGCTTTTTTTTTTTTTCTTTTTTTTTTTTTACATTTTTTTTTCCTCTCCAGACCAGCGCCGCAGTTCTGCACGAATCAACCGCCATGACAGTTTCACCGCGATCTGGGTCGGCTGACTTCCGGGACATCCCAAACCACCTCGTCTTCGTCTGAGCTCGGTAAATTACGTCAAATGACGTAAAAGGCAACAGAGCCAGACTGTTGCCGTTTCTTCAGCTTCATCGATCTGACGGCCAGAGTCATTATTGATTATTCTGCCTGGTCGGGCGTTTTGTAACATGCAAAGCCGAAGGAAAATGAAGTCGACAGCTCGACCACATACACAAGATGGAAGAACATGATGGATTGACGTGTCAGGTGAAATAAGTTCCTGACATGAGTGTACTTGTAAGCCATCAAGGACCTCAGTTAGAACTGAAAGAAAAATGGCTGACTGTGAAAATCGGCGTAAAAACTGAGGCCCTCCAGCATTATAGTATTACCACGATCGTCTCATAAACGGATGCTAGAGGCACCCTACATCTGTAGGGACCAGAATTATCAAGACAATCCCAACTGACTCCCTTTTCTGTTTTTACATAGGAACAATTAGGCCTAACCACTAACAGACAGGTGGACTGGAGTACTGTATTTTGGTAGGTGGACTAGTGTATTCTGGTAGGTGGACTGGAGCAGTTTATTCTGGTAGGTGGACCGTGGAGTAGTGTATTGTAGTAGGTGGACTGGCGTAGTGTATTCTGGTAGGTGGACTGCAGTAGTTTATTCTGGTGGGTAGTAGTGTGTTCTGGTACGTAGACTGGCGTAGTGTATTCTGGTTGGTGGACTGCAGTAGTTTATTCTGGTGGGTAGTAGTGTGTTCTGATAGGTGGACTGGAGTAGTGTATTCTGGCAGGTAGACTGGAGTAGTGTATTCTGATGGGTGGACTGGAGTAATGTATTCTGGTAGGTGGACTGGAGTAGTGTATTCTGGTAGGTGGACTGGAGTAGGGTATTTTGGATGCTGGACTGGAGTAGTGGATTCCGGTAGGTGGACTGGAGTAGTGGATTCTGGTAGGTGGACTGGAGTAGTGGATTCTGGTAGGTGGACTGGAGTAGGGTATTCCAGCAGGTGGACTGGAGTAGGGTATTCCATAGGTGGATTGGAGTAGTGTATTCTGATAGGTAGACTGGAGTAGTGTATTCTGGTAGGCGAACTGCAGTAGTGTATTCTGGTAGGTGGACTGGTGTAGTGTATTATGGTAGGTGAACTGGAGTAGTGTATTCCGGTAGGTGAACTGGAGTAATGTATTCTGGTAGGTGGACTGGAGTAGTGTTTTCTGGTAGGTGACTAGAGTAGTGTATTCTGGTAGGCGCACTGGAGTAGTGTATTCTGGTAGGTGGACTGGAGTAGTGTATTTCCTGGCATTTCCACTCGTCCTCTATCCCCCCCCCCCCCCCAACCCCCCGTTCCGATTTTATAATCATACGTAACAGCATACGTAACTGACGGCAACATTTAATCTGCCGAAATACAAAAAATACGACTCGCGGATCCTGTTTGTTCGAACTGCACATGTGTTTAAGATCTCCTAGTAATCCGTTACTTTTCAGTTTTGGAAAACAGGGACGATGCATCTCGTTTATCACATTCTTTTATGCGTGTTTTGCCAGCTAGGCACCCTTTGTGAAATAGTCTTACTTTCTTTTCAGAATCCCGACACTAGTCATACGAAATGCGTTGGTAGCGGTTTGACTCAACGGTTCGTAAGCTGACTTCACCTTGTAACCCCCGACACTACGTCAGACTGGATAAGCTATCGCCCTATGACACCACTCTGTCATCTGGACTTTATGAATGACCTAGGGTCGTGGGAATTCAATTCATGTGATCTACTACTGCCCAGGCGATCACACGGGCTCTATCAGGTAAATTAATGTGAAGGCGAGTGCAATGCGTTCTCCCGTCAATTACAGACAAGGAGGCTGAAGATGAGTGATGGCAGAAACAACGGCTGAGGCAAGCGATAGCACTGAGGAAGTTACGAGAACAGTGGATCAGGCATGCCTTGATTCCAACCTAAATTGGTCTTTCTTTACCTACTGCAGCCAGCATGATTACAAAAATGAACTCTCTCTGTCTCTCTCTCTCCAGCAACTGAGGTCTACATCAGAAATTTGGTAAACATGGAGGAAACTGTGGCGTGTGTGACAGTTGAATTAAGACTGATAAATCAAATCAATTTATTAGAAGAAAAAAAAACACAGCAAACTGAACATGTTTCAATGGCATGGTTTAACTAATTGTAGTAGCATGTGACAATGCTTTAACTTAATACACACAAACAATCACAAACTAACAGTCTAGTGAACATCGCAAAAGGAAGAAAGAAATACTGCTGAAATAATAAAGCACTACTGATGATCACTGACATGTAGGCTTACTGGTCAGGATCGAAATAAATCAAAAGCAAACTTATGATCAGTGACATATGAACAAAAATCCAAAATCAATTTCAATTCATGTTGTTCACAGGCTAGCCGACCGCAAAAGGCCATACCTGGGCAGTCAGCTTGTTGAAAAACAAAACAAAACGAAACAAAATGGTTATAACGTTAGTAGTGCAGACTTTGGGTAAGCCTGTAACAAGAAGTAAATTTCGCTCGTATTGAAGCGATGTAGTTTTGGCTGTTAAGATTCCCCTGGGTTCACTGAACTATTTACATGCTCATGATGTTTCCTTTCATTACGACCAACACTCCCCAACAAAATCTCACACAATTTTCCTCACTTCCACCGCCTTGGGCTAGCGGAAAGTCGTCTGCCGCCGGGAGAGAGATGACTGATGACCGGAACGCGAGCGAATTACAGCATGTCTAACGTAACGGCCATCGCCAGGAGGGAAAGTGACCTCGAGATGGATACATGCATCACTAACGGTACTATCGGGGTTTCATCAAAAGGGTGAAAACCTGTACTCGATCGACCCATCGTCGTTAACGTTCAGCCTCGGTGTAGAAAGAGATACGTATGGTGAGGTTGTGCGTTGTTGCCACGTGTGGGGATTAGGCCTCTATAAACTCTGACACGCGGATAACCAATCTTGCGCCGAATTTGAGAAGCCTAGATTAGCTCGTTCTTCGTTTTCACTGTCCTGAATGTTGTTGATCTTGCCTGAAGACTTAAGAGGTCGAAACGCGTCGTGTTTTCTCTTGTAAGGGTGGAGATGAAAGGGAAAAGGAAGACGATGGATAGCAATGACGAAAAGCGTGGGGAGAATGAGGGGAGAAGAGCTGGAGGAGAGAGAGAGAGAGAGAGAGAGAGAGAGAGAGAGAGAGAGAGAGAGAGAGAGAGAGAGAGAGAGAGAGACAGACAGACAGACAGACAGCGACAGAGAGAGAGAGAGAGAGAGACAGACTGACAGACAGACAGAGACACACAGAGAGAGAGAGAGAGAGAGAGAGAGAGAGAGAGAGAGAGAGAGAGAGAGAGAGAGAGAGACTCACCAACAGAAAGAATGATGTACAGACAAGACACCATGCTTATGAGACAATAAGAATAATCCAGGGGAAACACACACACAACACACACACACACACACACACACACACACACGCACGCACGCACGCACGCACGCACCCCACGCCCGCACAGAGGAGAGAGAGAGAGAGAGAGAGAGAGAGAGAGAGAGAGAGAGAGAGAGAGAGTCCAAAGTTGAAATATACCGCGACAGTCCCAAAAAGATGACTGGCATGCTAGTTGTCCCGAACATAAGAACGTCCCAGACGTGACAAAAACACAGCCAGCCATAACGCAACGTGACACGGCCCAAACGTGACAGCCGAAACGTGACACTCCCAGAAAGCGCTATAAATGCGTCATATCTCTCCTCTAGCTTGAAGAGCGCAGCCAGCCCAAGGGAAACAACTGGGAAGCAAATAGCAGAACGACACGACCACCACAAGACCTGTCAACGACCCCAAAACCTGTGACAGTCCCAGAACAGCGAGTGTCAGGTAAAGTAAGGTAATGTTGCTTATAGCCCAGCCGACCGCAAAGGGCCATATCAGGGCTGTCGCTGTGTTCAAATTAACTTACAAGTCATCAACAGACGAACAAAAAAAAAAAAGAAAAAAAAGAAAAAAAAATTCACACAACCCTTTATAACACACCTTCCAAAAAAACACATCGGAAATTTTGTTAAAAAATCTTTCCTCCTTAAAATCTTAAGATCAGGTGAAAAATATTAATCTCCTTCAGAAATTCAAAAGATCACATCAGGTGGAGTGTCAACAGAAAGGGAAAAAAAACAAGGACAAAACGAACAGACAAGCAGGCAAACTGGAGGGAGGACACACGCACACAGATCATGACACCGATACAGTGCGTGACACTCACCACGTCCACCACGATCTCCTGGATCTGGAAGCGCAGGATGATGGTCCAGATCAGCCCCAGAATCAGACGTGGGTTGCCGTCCACGATGTCCTCTGCCCCGATGTTCTCGAAGTACACCTGCCAAACATCACAGGCGCTTGCACGGTCAATGATGCAAGACTTGGTTTAGTGACTTACCGTGGGATTGACTTTTTTTTTCTCTTTCTCTCAGTCTTTCGCTTTATCGTGTTTACTATTTCTTGACTTGCTCATCTTTACACCCTAGCTGTGTTTCTCGTCTTCCCTGTGAATTTGTTTGTCTGTCTGTCTGCAAGATAACTCGGTTACAGGAGGGTAAATAACTAAGTTTTACAGTGTGTGTGTGTGTGTGCGCGCGCGCGCGCGTGCGTGTGGTGTATGTGTGTGTGTGTGTGTGTGTGTGTGTGTGGTGTGCGTGCGTGCGTGCGTGCGCGTGCGTGCGTGCGTGCGCGCGTGAGTGCGTGCGTGCGTGTTTGTTTGTCGGGACAGTATCTGAAAGATTGTCTATATGATCACAGTGTCTGTGTACAGAGTTCTTTTTACGGTCAGTATCTACAGAGTTGTTGGAGGGGTCGGTGTATTCAGGATAGTTTAGTGCATAAGCATCTACAGATGCCTGTAGGGTCCGTGTCTACAGAATTGTTTGTAGGGTCCATGTTTACACGTTCGCTGATAGGATCAGCACTGGCAGTGTCTAAAAGGTTGCTCGCAGAATCAGTGTCTACAGGGTTGTTTGTAGGGCCAGTACCTGCAGGACTGTTCATAGGATCAGTGTCTAGAAAATTGTACGTTGAGTCAGTATCGACAGGGTTGCTTGTAGGGTTAGTGTTTACAAGGTTGTTTGTAGGGTCTGTACTTGCAGGGTTGTTTGCAGGGTCAGTGTTTACAGGGTTGTTTGTAGAGTCAGTGTCTACACAGGGTTGTTTGTAGGGTCAGTGTCTACAGGGTTGTTTGTAGGGTCAGTGTCTACACAGGGTTGTTTGTAGGGTCGGTGTCCACAGGGCTGTTTGTAGGGTCAGTGTTTAGAGGGTTGTTTGTAGAGTTAGCGTCTACAGGGTTGTTTACAGAGTCAGCGTCTACAGCGTTGTTTGTAGAGTGTCTACAGGGTTGTTTGTAGGGTCAGCGCGTCTACAGGGTTGTTTGTAGAGTCAGCGTCTACAGCGTTGTTTGTAGAGTAAGTGTCTACAGGGTTGTTTATAGGGTCAGCGTCTACAGGGTTGTTTGTAGAGTAAGTGTCTACGGGGTTGTTTGCAGGGTCAGTGTCTACAGGGTTGTTTGTAGGGTCAGTATCTACAGGGTTGTTTGTAGGGTCAGTGTCTACAGGGTTGTTTGTAGAGTAAGTGTCTACAGGGTTGTTTGTAGGGTCAGTATCTACAGGGTTGTTTGTAGGGTCAGTGTCTACACAGGGTTGTTTGTAGGGTCAGTGTCTACACAGGGTTGTTTGTAGGGTCAGTGTCTACAGGGTTGTTTGTAGGGTCAGTGTCTACACAGGGTTGTTTGTAGGGTCAGTGTCTACACAGGGCTGTTTGTAGGGTCAGTGTTTACACTGGGTTGTTTGTAGGGTCAGTGTCTACAGGGTTGTTTGTAGGGTCAGTGTCTGCACAGAGTTGTTTGTGGGGTCAGTGTCTACAGGATCGTTTGTAGGGTCAGTGTCGTAGGATCGATGTTAACAGTGCTGTTGCGTGCTTGTTTGTATGGACAGTCGGCTACAGGATTGTTTGAAGGGTCAGTATCGCAGGATCGGTGTTCACAGGGCTGTTGCGTGCTTGTTTGTATGGACAGTCGGCTACAGGATTGTTTGAAGGGTCAGTATCGCAGGATCGGTGTTCACAGGGCTGTTGCGTGCTTGTTTGTATCGACAGTCGGCTACAGGATTGTTTGAAGGGTCAGTATCGCAGGATCGGTGTTCACAGGGCTGTTGCGTGCTTGTTTGTATCGACAGTCGGCTACAGGATTGTTTGAAGGGTCAGTATCGCAGGATCGGTGTTCAAAAGGCTGTTGCGTGCTTGTTTGTATGGACAGTCGGCTACAGGATTGTTTGAAGGGTCAGTATCGTAGGCTCGGTGTTCACAGGGCTGTCTGTGGCCTGGTCTCACGTGGACCTCTCTGCCGGGCTGTGACCAGACGAAAATAAGTGCACCTCTGTATGGACAACCAGAACGAGTGGAGAGTGGGAGTGGGAGTAATACCACTCGGAGGAGGTGGGGAAAGGGGGGGGGGGGGGGGTTAACAACATTACATAAATTTACAATGAAATGAAAATAATGAAGCTGCTGTGCAGGATATGGTGAACATATGGAAATGAGCGCGTGTCAGCAGAAAGGCTTGGTCTCGCTCTGTTAGCTAAACATAGACGCCAGAGGGAGAAGTAACAGAACGGAATATGACAGAGCTGTGTGTACGTGAGTGTTAGAGTGCGTGTACTTGAGTGTGTGAGTGAGTGAGTGAGCGAGTGAGTGAATTGTGTGTGTGTGTGTGTGTGTGTCGTGCGTGCGTGCGTGCGTGCGTGCGTGCGTGCGTGCCTGCGCGCGCGCGCGCGCGCGCATACACGCGCGTGGACGTGTACTTAAGCGTGCACGCACATTGCACAAGCCTGCGTGCATGCGCGTGCGCATGCGTGCGTGTACGTGTGTGTCCATATGTGCGTGCGAGTATTTGTGTGTGTGTGTGTGTGTGTGTGTGTGTGTGTGTGTGTGTGTGTGTGTGTGTGTGTGAGAGAGAGAGAGAGAGAGAGAGAGAGAGAGAGAAAAGAGAGAGACAGAGACAGAGACAGAGACAAAGAGAGAAACAGAGAGAGACAGTGAAAGAATTTAAGGGAAAGGATCGTGTAAGGTGGTGAATTCTCTGCGCAGACGGCACTGCAGGCCGTGCAAGGTGAAGCCTGACATTGACATACACACCTGCCCAGCAGGACATGCGTGCGACTGGTGCGTCAGTTTCCCGTCATACATCATTTCACCTGTTCCGCGTGCGTGCATACATGCATGTATGTATAACGCAGAGGCAACTATCGACTGTTGCAGATGGCTATGTATGGGGAGGGAAATAATATGATCAGGATGCTACACGCCGCGCCTTGTCAACTCCAAATAAGGCCACTGTAGGCTGATACTAGTGAAGGCTGCTGCTGCTGTTGTTGTTGTTGGTGGTGGTGGTGGTGGTATTTTCACTTCAAACGTGATTTTCCTGATCAGAGGGTTAGCATTATCCTAACTGGCGTGCGCGTACGCGCCCACGCTAAGTGGGAACTTAATTCTTTTTTCAGGGGAGCTAAACCGGTTTTGTTTTTTTTCTCACGCATGGCTTCCTTCATAATGGACGACTCGCTTTCTACTGATCAATACGTCACTTCCGCCTGTTTACGTCAAGTTAATAGAGTGACAGTTATATTATATGCTGTATATGATATCATTTATATATTACATATAGCTCTTAGCGACTGAAAGATGAAATACTTGTTCTCAACTTCCTTGCTTGCAATACAAATGACTGCCGCAAACAGCGGGCACTGCAGGCGGAAATCTAAACAAATCATAAAAGGTGTTTATTGTAACTCCGCCACACAACGTGGACAAACCAATAAGGCTGTTTGGCGGAGTTATTATAATCACTTTTTTAAGATCTGATACCAAATGACAGCCGTTCACAACAACATTCATTCAAAACAGATTTTTTGGAAAGGTCCTACACATCGCGCAATTGCTACAATGCTGACAACAAATTTACAAGGATGTGAGCTTGAATCTCGCTCGGGACACGCAGCTTAAAAAAAAAAAAAATAAAAAGGACATAGTTTCATCTGACTTTAACGTGCTGTTGTTCAGTTCGGGTGGAATATACAGGTAGTGGAATGACTAATGGGCTGCAGCAAGTGCAGGGAATCAATGCCTCTGTCACTATAGACAATGACTCCTCTGTGTGTGTGTGTGTGTGTGTGTGTGTGTGTTTGTGCGCGCACGCACACACACACACACACACACACACACATACGCATGGGGTGGGGAAAAGAGAGAGAGAGAGAGAGAGAGAGAGAGAGAGAGAGAGAGAGAGAGTGAGAGAGAGGGTGACATGTAAAGGAGGCAATTCTCTTCTTCCATTCACCATCTCCCTCTACCCCCAGCCCCCCTTTTTTCTTTTCTTTTTTTTTTTTTTTTTTTTTTTAAAACTTTTCCGCATTCTCTTTTCCATCCATTCAAAAAGCAGTAGAAATATAAACGTGATAACGATGATGGATGATGCACATGAAGCGAAGCCTCATGAATATTCATTTTAAAAGCTGAACACGCACTTTTGTGTTTGTTCTCCTCTCCCCCTTCTCTCTTTCTCTCTCTCTCTTCCCCCCCCCCCCTCCCCGTCTCTGTCTGTCTGTCTGTCTCTCTCATGCAATCAGGCTCACGTCCATACATGACATGTCATCCTTGTCGAGCGAAATTAGCTCCCCCCCCCCCCCCCTCCCTCCCCTTCCATCTCCCATTCCATTCCATTTTGTTTCTGCTCGTTTTGGCCCTTTCCTCTTTCATGTGACGGCATGTAACCACCCCCCCCCCCCTCCAATCCCCTTCCCCCCCGTCCCTCACTCACACACACACACACACACACACACACACACACACACACACACACACACACACACACCCCATTTCATCCATCTCCACTCTCATTAAACATCGTCATTAATTTTCACCTCATGTCCCATCTTCCCTCTCCCTCCGGCATTTCCTTTTAACATCTAGTACTAAACGGTTTAAGAACACGCTATATACATTCAAGGTAAAGGGATCAATGGAGGGATCTGGTAAAAAAAAAAAAAAAAAAAAAAAGAGAGAGAGAGAGAGAGAGAGAGAGGAGAGAGAGAGAGAGAGAGAACAGCTTAATGTTGCCCAGCTTCTTCAATTTCAGC
>CM065717.1:22484249-22486749 GCA_033310375.1 Conus canariensis | reverse complement strand
GTGTGTGTGTGTGTGTGTGTGTGTCGCTGTCTGTTACGTTATGCAAAAGACCACGATTTTTTCCGATGATATAGGTATCCTCATTATATAGGTCAACATACAACCTTCCACATAGGTCAGAGATTTTTAAAAAATTTTAAAAAAAAGGGGGGGGGAGAGGGGTAGAGCGAAGGGGAGGGGAGGGATAAAGGGAGAGAGGGAAGAAGGGAAAGAGAGAGGGAGGGAGGTGGGGAGGGAGAGGGAGATAGACAGACAGACAGACAAAGAGACACAGACAGACAGACAGAGACAGAGAGAAGCACGAACCAGGTCAAAGCCCTGACAATGATATATCACACAGAAGGGTCGCTTGTCACAGGCAAAGCGGATCTTGAAGGTGTACTCATATTGTCCGTTCTTTCGTCAGGAGGTGGTCACAAATCACGTTGAGAGAGTTCTGGGATTTGAGAAGAGGGGGAAAGCAGGGTTGGGGTTGGGGTGGGGGTGGGGGTGGGGTGAAAGCGGGTGGGGCTGGGGACGTGTTGAGCAATCGTTGAGCAGAGTTTTTTTCCGGACTAAACCCACCTCAATCCACATCCATCCCTCTCACCTGCACTCTGCTTATTTTGAAGAAATATTATACGAGCATTCGTCGATGACACACGAGAAGTAAGACGAGCGCAGCAAATTTCAAGTTAATTTTACCGCCATTTCAAATTTATTTCTCAGCTGTTCCAAATCTATTTTACAGCTATTTCAAACACGCTTTGGATAGCAAAAAAAAAAAAAAAAAAAAAAGAAAAAAGAGCACATCAGCATCTTACTCAATGTTTAGGTTTATTCCTTTTGGTCAAGTGTCGATGCAGTGGACAAGACACTGAAAACTGAATTCGACCGAAGAGGATACAGAATGAGTAGACTGTAACATGAACGTCATAAGAAGTCATTTACCATGGAATGTCCAAAATATCAACCTCTGCGAAATACACTTTCTACCAACCCCACCCCTGCACACACACACACACACACACACACACACACACACACACACACACACACACACACACGCACAACACACACACACACGCACACACACACACTTCTCTCTCTCTCTCTCTCTCTCTCTCTCTCTCTCTCTCTCTCTAACATTCTTTCGTCTGAAAGTGTAAAAAGTACAGCTACTCAACCTGGCTAAACTGATCAACACAGAGAGCGTGCCTTGCTCATCGATGTCTGTTCATCTTGCTTTTCTTTCGTTTGATGGGTTTAACCAATTCTACTGTCTACTCTGTAGAAACACGGTCACCCCGTTGTATTCGCCATGCTCCGAACAGGGGTCAATGTAAATCTTGAATGTCTTGAACCTAAGCTGATCTAAAGAGCACTAAACAATTTACCAGCCGCCGTGGCCCGGTGGTTAGCGTCGCGGATTCCCCGATCAGGGTTCATGGTTCGATTCCCATCAGAGACATTTAGTTGTGTGATCTTTCTACCACGACCGGCTCCTTCCCAGAGCTGAGTTTGCTTCTGAGTCAACTGAAAAGTCTGGAATCACAGGGTGCCTGTTTGTGTTGCTCAAAGCATTCTGACTAACACTGCAGGTGTCTGTATCTCTCGAGCCTGTTTGACGGCGGGGTATATCATGAAGGTAAGCGTAGGGTACAATATTGTAGAGGAGTCTCAGACCGGAATGGAAATCCGTAGCTTCATTATCCTCATTCTTATTGATCGGCATTTAAAAAGAAAGTACTAAGAACTTCTTCATCGTTGGTGTGCAAGAGAAAAGAGTTTCTTGAATATTTTTACCTAATCTAGAAAAAAAAAATTGCAGGAGAATATGATCTTCTTAGGCAATGGTCTAAGCTGACAAACAATCACGGTTTGTCTACACAGAAGTTTTTTTTTTTTTCAATCGTTTGGTTACACTGGTCTCATTTCAGAGTATTTTCAACAGAAAAAAAAAAATCGAACATCTTAGGCGCTCAGCTGATGTGGAAAGCAAGTTATGATTGTCAACAGGAAAAAAACATTCTTAGACGTTGGTCTGATCTCAAATGCCATGAATGATTTGTCAACAGAACAGCCAGCACTTAGTGGGACGTTGATCTGATCTGGAGAGCCAGGAATGATTTGTCAACAGAACAGCCAGCACTCAGCGGGACGTTGGTCTGATCTCAAAAGGAAAGTGAGGACTGTCGGCAGCAAACATGAGGACTCTCTCCCCCCCCCCCCCCCCCCCCCCCCCCCCCATCCCTGGCCGCTGTCGAACTCCGACAACTCCACACCACGACCTGATGGCCCCTTCCCACCTTATCGCCATGGCACTGTGCGTGTATGCGTGCGTGCGTGAGTGCGCACGCGCGCGCGTGTGTGTGTCTGTGCGTGCGTGCGTGCGGGTGTGTGTACACGTGTGTTTGTGTACGTGTAGTTTGTGCGTGCGTGCGTGCGTGCGTGCGTGCGTGCGTGCGTGCGTGTGTGTGTGTGTGTGTGTGCGTGCGTGCGTGTGTGTCAATCATGACCG
>CM065717.1:22469249-22476749 GCA_033310375.1 Conus canariensis | reverse complement strand
ACGTGTTCACCCAGATCCGTTGTGTTCGTCTGTGTTTATCATGGCTGTTTATATGTCATGCCTGTCAACTCAATACATGTCACTCAAGAATCTACCTCAATGACATATAAAAACAGAAAGAGAAAGAAATCGTCTGTGGAACTTGTGAGTGGGAAACTAGAGCTCTGTACACGTCTAAAACGTTGGGAATGTTTCTCTTGTCTGATCTAAAAGGCCATACTGAAATCTTCAGACCGACCAAAAAAAAATAGTACGCCCCACTGACCCATAAACATCCGAACACTTCTAACTGATTTGTCATGCGTCCCATCAAAAAGTGAACACACACACACACACACACACACACACGCACACAGAGGCACGCGCGCACAAACACACACAAACACACACACACACACACACACACACACACACACACACACACACACACACAAACACACACACACACACACACACACACACACACACACACAGTGTGACACTGCTCAAACACTCGATCAATTCGGTCACGGTCTTCATGTGTGGTTTCAACCACAGCTGCGACACCGACTCAGACCTTGTGTCTCTCTCTCTTCTTTGTTGCTGTCAGTTAGTCCCTCCTTATCATAAGTACGGCAGACACATGGTATGCACATTACGGTCGCAATAATGGGAGCTCACATCGTCACAACTTCGCACCATTACTCCGCGCTGACGTGAGCTATCCGGACATGCTTTGCCGCCGTCAAATTAGCATGCAAGGCCGACAACTCTGTAAGCAGCGTGGACAACTTTGACAAGCTCAATTGCTGTGTTTTCGTGACGACTTGCTTTTCGATAGCTAGCTACTTACTTGCAGACTGCTGGTGCTTGGCTCTTACACCTGACTATCTGTGTGTGTGTGTGTGTGTGTGTGTGTGTGTGTGTGTGTGTGTGTGTGTGTGTGTGTGTGTGTGTGTATGCGTGTGCGCGCGCGCGCGCGCGCGAAATCGCTTCCTTACTTTTTGCTGAAACTTGTGAACAGACATATAAACCAACAGACATGGGCAAAATCATGGCCTCCTTGGCAAACGGAAAATGTGAGGGGGGGGGGGGGGGGGGGGGGGGCATGCTAGCTTCATAACCCGACAATAGCTGTTTTCTCTGTTTTTCTATTTTCGCCGCTTTCCTCCTGGTTAATAACGCGTTTCCCGAGGAAAACAGTTATTACTGCCTTTAGACCTTGCTATGCTGCCACAGTCATCTGCCTGATCCATCTTGTGCCGAGTTAGAAGTAAGGCACATCAGCCTACTCACCACTAGGTATAGCTCGAGTCCGATCTGGGAGCTAGCTGACGTCACAACCAGTCCTCAGTCCACTCTGTTACTCAGTGCTGCCATCACATATTACCCCGGCTCGTTCAGTCCACTCTGTTACTCAGTGCTGCCATCACATATTACCCCGGCTCGTTCAGTCCACTCTGTTACTCAGTGCTGCCATCACATATTACCCCGGCTCGTTCAGTCCACTCTGTTACTCAGTGCTGCCATCACATATTACCCCGGCTCGTTCAGTCCACTCTGTTACTCAGTGCTGCCATCACATATTACCCCGGATCGTTTTACTGCCGGCAAACTAGCCAACGAGACCGCGACAGCTTTGTAATTATGGTCACGACAAGCTTTAATTAACTCCATCATTGCCCTGTTCGGCGTACCAAAGTCCGGTCGTAAACACGTGACGACATCTGACGTTGCTGTATTATTCTCGTTCGACTAGTATCTGGATGCCTCGTTATTTTAGATGCAGTCTGGACTGGTAGATGGCCTGTTTTCAAGCTAGCTGCCTGTAGTTCTAATACTGCCGACTGTTGTAGATCTACCTTCGACAGATTCTGGTTCCCATATACCTAAAGCGTCAGCTGCCCGATTTTTAGCTCAATTTGCATAATAAGACAATACATTTGCATAATAAGACAATAAATTTGCATAATAAGACAATACATTTGCATAATAAGACAATACAATGTGAAATGAATCCGCTAATCACATCCACATCACAATTATGGTGACAAATCTCAAGGCTCAGACGAAGTGCTAGAACTTCAGAATCACTAATTATGGTATGAACACGCAAAACAGAAGATTCATTCCTTCACGAACTGCAAGAATTTCAATATCACTAGTTATGACGTAAACACGTTGAAGTGAAGATTCATTCATTCACGAACTGCAAGAATTTCAATACCACTAGTTATGATGTAAACACGTTAAACAGAAGACCCATTCATTCACGAACTGCAAGAATTTCAGAATCACTAGTTACGGTGTAAACACGTTAAACAGAAGACCCATTCATTCACGAACTGCCAGAATTTCAAGCCTGCGACGTCCCACAAGTTTTCAGAGATAGATCTATAGTGGAGCCGATCACGCGGGAGCGAGACCTTTTTCTGGACAGTCACCACACAAGGACAAAAAAGGTCCCCCATCTTGAAGACCAAGACAACATGAACATCTTCCCATCAGTTGACGAATGACACGGTAGCTAAACGGCTGACATTCTCACGGCGAACAGAACTAGGCTGTGATCGCGGTGATGCTGTCCTGAACAAACAACACGTTAAGAAGACAGGCAGTTGGAAACGGCCACTGGTGCGCTGGGCGGCCAAGCGAGCTTGGAACCCGCAACGTACTGGCTGCGTGCGAACTCGGTGCTTTAACCGCAGAACCCATCTGACCGACTCTCGTTTCACTTTCTCCTGTGCGTCTGTCAAACAGACAGGCAGGGCGACAGTCTATCACCCTGACAGAAATGGGGCGGTTGAGTGGCGTTATCACCGGATGTCCACAACGGATCCTTCGGGGTTATCGATAAGGGTTATCTACCTGTCAAGAATCCTTGGTATCTGATCCACTGATACCGTGAGTTTTACTCTATGGTTTGGTTTTATTATTACTGTTCTGATGGTGATCAGTGCCTGCCCGACCACTCAGTCTTTTCAAGGCCGTCACCATATGTTCAGGAAAAAAAAATCATCCTGAAGCGCGCACGCGCGCGCGTACACACACACACACACACACCACACACACACACACACACACACACACATCTAATATAATATGACATTAATGGCAGATAAAACTAGGCCAAGCTGAGAGCGTCGGGCAAAATAATGAAATGAAAACTATGAATAAAAAAATAAGGCAGAGTTAAAAAGAGCGATGGTCAAGAGAAAAATCACAAGCAGAGAATTTCCAGAGGGCTGGAGGGGATACGGTCTGTTATAAAACGGACCCCAAGACATCAAAAAGAAGAGATGCGGCTGAGGTACGAATTCATGACAGTTCACAGGTAAAGTGGACCGAGACCACGACTGGCCTCTAACGTTCCTCCATTTATAGCTCAGCCTCTATCTGGACAGCCAACTTTGTTAATACGTTCAGTGACCCAGCGCCCCCCCCCCCCCCCCCCCTTGCCCCCGGGCATAACACAGGCACACTACAAAAGGGTTTTTTTTTTTTTTTTTTTTTAAAGGAGGGGGTGGGGTCCAGGGTATGCACTGTCGTTTGAAAAGACACGACACAAAACAGGGAGGGTCAGAAATAACCGTGTCTCTATAAGAAAGGCATGTGTGTGTGTGTGTGTGCGCGCGCGCGCGCGCGCGTCTGTATCTTGTGTGTGTGCGCCCGCGCACGCGCGTGTGTGTGTGTGTGTGTGTGTGTGTGTGTGTGTGTGTGTGTGTGTGTGTGTGCGTGCGTGCGTGCGTGCGTGCGTGCGCGTGCGTGCGCGTGTGTGTGTTTTGTGTTTGTGCGTGTGCTTGTGTGTGTGTGTATGTATGTGTGCGCGCGCGCGCGCGCGCGCGCGCGCGCGCGCGCGCGCGTGTGTGTGTGTGTGTTTGTGTGTGTGTGTGTGTGTGTGTGTGTGTGTGTTTGTGTGTGTGTGTGTGTGTGTGTGTGTGTGTGTGTGTGTGTGTGTGTGTGTGTGCGTGAAAGAGAGAGAAAGAGGAGGAGAAGGAAGGCTGGGGGAAGGACAGAGAGAGAGAGAGGGGGGGGGGGGAGGGGGGGGAGCAGACACAGAACGAAAGAAAGAAGGATGTAGAGATAGAGAATGAACGAGTTATGAAAAGAAATAAAAAATGATAATGAATCAATCTCCTCTCTCTCTCTCTCTCTCTCTCTCTCTCTCTCTCTCTCTCTCTCCAGGGGAGGAACACACATCTGCTGGAAGGCATGCATCACTGAGCAATGTTGTTTACTAGACAAGCAGAACAGAAAGCGTGGAGTGCGTGTACAATATCTGAAAGCTTCTACACAAGCAGCAAGAGACACACACCCCCCACTCCCCGCCACCCAGCGTGTTAACAGCTTGCAGTCCATGCGTATCCGGACAGGCCTCCAGTGAAGAGGCTCAGTGACAAAGAGACTTGACGACGCTTGAAAGGAGCTGTTCAACGACAGCTCTTTGGGGGGAGCTTTCAACATCATCACCGCCGCCCTTTTCGTACACATCGTCAAGATATACATATACACGCTTGGAGGATGGGCGCCTGGTTTTCTTGGTGATAATGGGGTTGCAGGTTCGAATCTCCGCCGGGGCGTTTCGGTACAGGTTCCCCCCCCCCCCCCCCCCCCCCTCGGAGTTAACATTGGTTCTGACTCCATTTCCCATACAGTCCTTCGAATGAGAATATAAACCGAGGTTCCGTGTGTGAACCCACGCATAATCTCTTGCACACACGTAAAATCCCATCACCAACTTTCGGAAGAGTAGGCTAGTTTGGCCGTTGGTATGGATGACACGTTACACATAGCATGCACCCTGCGTGAGAAATGGAAAGAGTGAAGGAAGTAAGGAAATTGAGTGAACGATATTGGACGATATTGACTGGATGACACGGGAAACGACTGAATGAAGCGCCAGCTGGCAGCTCTTCAGTCGGCACTACCCAGGTAGGCAGTCCGTTGTGTAAACGAGTGTTGATTGTAAAGCGCTTAGAGCTTGGTCTCTAGCCAACAACAACAACAACAACAACAACAACAACAACAACAACAGTTCAGACTATGATCGTCCAACCCAAGTATCTGTGCAAACAAGATCATTTACCGTCGGGTTTCATTCAAAAATAAACTAGGGTTCGCCATTAATTCGCGAACTGGTCCATCAATGCATGCGATTAATTTAAGAGCGGCGTCGAGGGACATGACACCGTATGAATCTGGCTTCGTCCACAGTGTGGACAGTGTTGGAACGAGGTGATACAGCCCAGAGACACGTATTTTGTCCATAGTGTGGGACAGTGTTGGAACGAGGTGATACAGCCCAGAGACACGTATTTTGTCCATAGTGTGGGACAGTGTTGGAACGAGGTGGTACAGCCCAGACACTCTAGTTTGTCCATAGTTTGGGACAGTGTTGGAACGAGGTGGTACAGCCCAGACCATAGTTTGGGACAGTGTTGGAACGAGGTGGTACAGCCCAGACACTCTAGTTTGTCCATAGTTTGGGACAGTGTTGGAACGAGGTGGTACAGCCCAGACCATAGTTTGGGACAGTGTTGGAACGAGGTGGTACAGCCCAGACACTCTTATTTTGTCCATAGTTTGGGACAGTGTTGGAACGAGGTGGTACAGCCCAGACCATAGTTTGGGACAGTGTTGGAACGAGGTGGTACAGCCCAGACACTCTTATTTTGTCCATAGTTTGGGACAGTGTTGGAACGAGGTGGTATAGCCCAGACCATAGTTTGGGACAGTGTTGGAACGAGGTGGTATAGCCCAGACCATAGTTTGGGACAGTGTTGGAACGAGGTGGTATAGCCCAGACCATAGTGTGGGACAGTGTTGGAGCGAGGTGATACAGCCCAGACCATAGTGTGGGACAGTGTTGGAACGAGGTGACACAGCCCAGACCATAGTGTGGGACAGTGTTGGAACGAGGTGGTACAGCCCAGACCATAGTGTGGGACAGTGTTGGAGCGAGGTGATACAGCCCAGACCATAGTTTGGGACAGTGTTGGAACGAGGTGATACAGCCCAGCGCATAGTTTGGGACAGTGTTGGAGCGAGGTGACACAGCCCAGACCATAGTTTGGGACAGTGTTGGAGCGAGTGGTACAGCCCAGACCATAGTTTGGGACAGTGTTGGAGCGAGGTGACACAGCCCAGAGCATAGTTTGGGACAGTGTTGGAGCGAGGTGATACAGCCCAGACCATAGTTTGGGACAGTGTTGGAGCGAGGTGACACAGCCCAGACCACAGTTTGGGACAGTGTTGGAGCGAGGTGACACAGCCCAGAGCATAGTGTGGGACAGTGTTGGAGCGAGGTGGTACAGCCCAGACCATAGTGTGGGACAGTGTTGGAGCGAGGTGACACAGCCCAGAGCATAGTGTGGGACAGTGTTGGAGCGAGGTGGTACAGCCCAGACCATAGTGTGGGACAGTGTTGGAGCGAGGTGACACAGCCCAGAGCATAGTGTGGGACAGTGTTGGAGCGAGGTGATACAGCCCAGACCATAGTTTGGGACAGGGTTGGAGCGAGGTGGTACAGCCCAGACCATAGTGTGGGACAGTGTTGGAGCGAGGTGATACAGCCCAGACCATAGTGTGGGACAGGGTTGGAGCGAGGTGATACAGCCCAGACCATAGTGTGGGACAGGGTTGGAGCGAGGTGATACAGCCCAGACCATAGTTTGGGACAGTGTTGGAGCGAGGTGGTATAGCCCAGACCATAGTGTGGGACAGTGTTGGAGCGAGGTGACACAGCCCAGAGCATAGTGTGGGACAGTGTTGGAGCGAGGTGATACAGCCCAGACCATAGTTTGGGACAGGGTTGGAGCGAGGTGGTACAGCCCAGACCATAGTTTTGGGACAGTGTTGGAGCGAGGTGATACAGCCCAGACCATAGTTTGGGACAGGGTTGGAGCGAGGTGGTACAGCCCAGACCATAGTTTGGGACAGTGTTGGAGCGAGGTGGTACAGCCCAGACCATAGTGTGGGACAGTGTTGGAGCGAGGTGGTACAGCCCAGACCATAGTTTGGGACAGTGTTGGAGCGAGGTGACACAGCCCAGAGCATAGTTTGGGACAGTGTTGGAGCGAGGTGATACAGCCCAGACCATAGTTTGGGACAGTGTTGGAGCGAGGTGACACAGCCCAGACCACAGTTTGGGACAGTGTTGGAGCGAGGTGACACAGCCCAGAGCATAGTGTGGGACAGTGTTGGAGCGAGGTGGTACAGCCCAGACCATAGTGTGGGACAGTGTTGGAGCGAGTGACACAGCCCAGAGCATAGTGTGGGACAGTGTTGGAGCGAGGTGGTACAGCCCAGACCATAGTGTGGGACAGTGTTGGAGCGAGGTGACACAGCCCAGAGCATAGTGTGGGACAGTGTTGGAGCGAGGTGATACAGCCCAGACCATAGTTTGGGACAGGGTTGGAGCGAGGTGGTACAGCCAAGACCATAGTGTGGGACAGTGTTGGAGCGAGGTGATACAGCCCAGACCATAGTGTGGGACAGGGTTGGAGCGAGGTGATACAGCCC
>CM065717.1:22434249-22436749 GCA_033310375.1 Conus canariensis | reverse complement strand
CATTTAAGAATCTCTTGAGTGCAAACAAATGTACTTTTTCAATAATTGAGTTGTTTGCAGTCAAACCCCATACTTCGGCACCATAGCTAAGCATTGGCTGGACTTGACAGTCGAAAAGTTTAAAGAACAATTTCGGGGAAAGACTTTGAAACTTCCACAGTAGTTTTATAATATTGATGACTTGACGTTTTGCCTTGGATGCTAAATCCTCAAGGCAATGGGAAAAAGAAAGACCCGTGGAAAAGATAACACCTAAATATTTATACTGATTAACAATTTCTAGTTGCCTACTGTCGTAGAACCATCTTTCCCTTGAGGCGATATACCCCCCATTTCTAAACACAATAACTTTTGATTTTTCTAAATTTACGATCAAATCGAGTTTTTTCGCTGTGCTACACAAAACATTTAGTTGCTGCTGGAGACCAATGACGGTAGACGCTACGAGTGCAACATCGTCGGCAAAAAGCATAATTAGTATCTCTATGAAGTCTGGTAATAAGGGAATACCATGTTTACCGTATTGAATTATTTCTTCAGCAAGCTCATTGATGAATAGCGAAAATAAAACCGGACTGCATATTTCCCCTTGCTTCAGACCCCGGGGACACATAAAAGTGTCAGTTAAATCTCCCCCCACTTTAACCCTAGCTTTGACATCTGTGTATATGCTTTTAAGTGCATTGTACATCTTACCGTTTATACCTTTTTTCTTTAAGATTGACCAGAGTTGGTTTCTATCTACCGAATCGAAAGCCTTTTTAAAGTCAATAAAAGCAACGTATAATTTCTTGTGGTTAGAGAGTTGCTTTTGTACCAGAGAAAAAAGGGTAAATATATGATCAGTAGTATTATAATTCTTTCTAAAGCCAGCCTGCACATCGTTTATTACATCACAATCTTCAATCCATTTTGTTAAACGCTTGTTTAATATGTAAGTATATAATTTTGAACTAATGTTTAAAAGAGAGATACCTCTGTAGTTGTCTGGGTTGTTTATATCACCCTTTTTGTGCAAAGGTTGAATCAGAGAGAGAGAGAGAGAGAGAGGTGGTCGCGAGCGCACCTGTGTTTGCGCGCGTGGGATCCTTTTGCATCTTTGTATGACTAGCAGAGAGACGCAAAATGAAAACCAAAACAAACAGACCACATTACTTCATCGAACCTAACTCCGCAAGGAGCACCGGCAACACCCTTTCACACCCACCCCCTCCCTCTCCAGTTTCCCTCCACCACGACAAAGTGCGAAGCCGTGTCAATGCAAAAGCCCCCATCTCCCCTCCCCCCTCCCCCCCCCCACACCCTCGGTCCCTTCCCTCCCCTCCCCCTCTCTACTCCCCCTGTCGCCTCCCACTACAGCTTCCAGCTTTAACATTAACGAGCCTGAACGGGCAGGTCACTGGAGGCCTCCCGCAAGACGGACTGTGGCCGTGTTGATTCCTGGACTTAGTGGAACAGGGGCCCAAACATTGTCCATGAATAACAGTGCGTAAGACTTGTTGTGTCCCACGACTTCTGCAAGACCTCGGTCCCTCAAGAAGTCAGGCTTTTAACAGGACGCTGATAAGAATCACTCTTCTACTTGTTGTTGCCGTCCCATCTCCTGCTGTCTACGAACACCCCCCCCCCCCCCTTCCCTCCATGATACGACGCAAAATGTAACAAAGCAGCAGTCTCCACAAGACACGTACAAGCTGCGTCCGTAGTCTCCGAAAAGTGTAGCACAACGTCACACATTTCTGCATATTAAGGTGCTTTAGCATTCTTCAGCATCTCTCTGTCGGTCTGTCTCTCTTTCTCCCCCTCTCTCTCTCTCCACACACACACACACACACACACACACATAATACACATGTGTGTGTGTGTGTGTGTGTGTGTGTGTGTGTGTGTGTGTGTGTGTGTGTGTGTGTGTGTGTGTGTGCGTGCGTGCGTGTGCGCGCGCGCGCGCGCGAGCGCGTGTGTATCGCTATATCAGAGTAAGACCATGTTAAAAACCAACAAGGTCAGACCGACCGCCTGGGGGGAAAGAAACAGAACTAATGAACTAATCAGTGATCACCTACCTCGAGAAGTTTCAAACTTTTAACATCCGGCGGTAAGGTTTCCGTTATGCATGAGAAGAGCAATATGTGAGTTTCCGAGAGAGAGAGAGAGAGAGAGAGAGAGAGAGAGAGAGAGAGAGAGAGAGAGAGAGAGAGAGAACTCAGAAAACTTATGAGAGACAGACAGACCGACAGACCGAGTTTTAAGTGCTGCTGAAGAGTTGAAACGAATGGAAATAGCATAACCTATTACCCGTCACCCATAAAAGATCAAGGCCTCAGCATCTCATCAGATTTAGTTGCTATTAATCGATAAAAACCCGAAGACAACAACAGTCTTGACCAAAAATATAAAATAAACTGAAACAAATTATTAGAAATCGCTACATTGTTCAAGCATCCCTGATGACTGAAAACTTTGGGGGACAGTTGCAACACTGTTCGTGCTTCATGCAAAA
>CM065717.1:22421749-22429249 GCA_033310375.1 Conus canariensis | reverse complement strand
CAGAAAAGGAAAGGAAAACCCGAGTGGACAGAAACGACTTAACCATCAAAGTATCCCCGTTATTCATTTTTGTTCATTCCCCATCCTTGCTTTTTTTGGGGTGGGGTGGGTGGGGGCCGACAAGAACTCTCTCCCTCTCCCCCTCCTCCCCCCCCCCCCTCTGTGTCTGTGCGCGGTGTGTGTGTGTGTTTCTGCCCCCCCCCCCCCCCCCCACCCCAGCTGCAAACACCGATCCCCACCTTCCCCCTTCTTCCTAATTAATTTCAAATGCACACCGAAAAAGTTACTTTAATGTACTTTCTTCTCTTAAAAAAAGAAAAAGCAAAATGTCAACGCTTGTCTCTCCCGAACATGTCAATACTACCTCCCAGACAGTTAACCGATTCGTAAACCATAACTTTCGTCGTAAACCCTAACTTTAATGACTGCATGGTCGGGACAATGTGTGTTCATGGTGCTACGCGGATCCTGGATCTGCCGACTGATCTTCTATCGGAACCAAAATTCCATGGCTTCGTTCCAGGAGCACATCCAGTCTTCCCAGCAAACTACTGAAATCGGGGCAGTAGTGTTTGCGTAATTTTGTTAAAGACGAAATTGAATTTTTAAAAAAATCGGTGCAGTAGTTGTTGCGTAATCTTATTAAGACGAAATTGTATTAAAAAATCGGTGTAGCAGTTTTTGTGTAATCTTATTAAGACGAAATTGTATTCAAAAATCGGTGTAGTAGTTTTTGTGTAATCTTGTTAAGCCGAAATTGTATTCAAAGATCGGTGTAGCAGTTTTTATGTAATCTTGTTAAGACGAAATTGTATTGAATTCGGCGCAGCAGTTTTTTTAGCCTGATCTTGCTAAGTGACAGACAAACCACACAACGGACGCGGATGAAAGCACAACGTTGGTGGATCTAGTTGCAATGTGAGACGACTGCAGGCGGAAATCTAAACAAATCTTATATAGATGTTAGCGAACCGCCAAGAGAAACGTGGACAAACGAGTCACAAGACAAAACACGACGCATTTCGACCTCTTAGGTCTTCTTCAGGCAAGACACAAACAAATAGGACAATGAAGATGAACGAGTTTGCTACTTAGCTTGATCTCTTCAGCGCAAGGTAGGCGATGAGTCTCTCTCTCTCTTTCTCTCTCACTGTGTGTGTGTGTGTGTGTGTGTGTGTGTGTGTGTGTGTGTGTGTGTGTGTGTGTGTGCGTGTGCGTGTGTGTTGGTGGAGCTAATAACGCGAGTAACGAGACAATGTGCTAACGCCACATTAACACACCGACCCAACGGACGTCACTGTCAGATTGTTTCAGCTCTTGATTATGAGATGGGGGGAGGGGGGGGGGGAACGCCGAGCAGAATCCAAAGACACAAGCCACGCGTTATTCTTTGTTATAAAGCACACACACACGCACGCACGCACGCACGCACGCACACACACACACAGAGAGAGAGAGAATAGCTTCATACAAGCATTTGTAAAGAACACTGTAAAATAAACGAGGCTGGGAAATAGATTCTTCGACAGCTGCCATTCCCAGAGGGTTTTAACTTACAGCATTCCCAACATGGCCGCTTAATGATGATCGATTTCTCTACACCAAACAGTAAACAAGTTGGGTATTTTTTGCTCCCATAAGAAAACCTAACACAGAGTAACTTTTATTCAAGACTGGCACAGCCTTTTAAACTTGAATAAAGTCAGACAAATACATAGACGAACAATCTAATAGTGGGGGAAAAAACAAGCGCAGGCCAACTGAACTATCTTCATAGTAATGACTTGGCAAAGATTTGGACTTAAAGGAGGGGGGGGGGGGGGGTTATTTGAAGATGGAGAAACTGGGAACATGAAATTAAGAAAATATGTTACAGATATGAAAACTCTTCACTAGCTGCATAAGGGAACCATCGCAATCTCTTTTGAAGGCAGATATATTTGTATTGCCTGCTCCGAGGCCTTTCGTCCGCTGGGTCGGACTCATCAGGGAGACACGGCTGGTTGTGTCTGCGCTCCTGGCGTCAAATAGAGACACACCACAGTCCATAATACTGTGGTGTTCTCACCATCAAGAGTGCAAAAAAGAATCCAATAGCACTCCCAAAGCAGCCAGCGAAGAGTAGTAAATGAAACCAAACGAAAGTGTGGGGAGGAAAAAAGTTGCTGAAAAACTAAAGACATTATGCAAACAGTATAAAATAAAGGGGACAATCTTTGAGCCTACGCTTGAGGATCCACCCAAAGATGCAAGGGAGATCAAAAGACAAACACACAGACGGACAGAAACAAATACAAATAACCTCAATTTAATCAAAACAAAAATCGGAAATGAAATGAGGCAGGGAACAGTAAACGATAAACAGTAAACAAGTTGGGTATTTTTTGCTCCCATAAGAAAACCTAACACAGAGTAACTTTTATTCAAGACTGGCACAGCCTTTTAAACTTGAATAAAGTCAGACAAATACATAGACGAACAATCCAATAGTGGGGGAAAAAACAAGCGCAGGCCAACAACTGAACTATCTTCATAGTAATGACTTGGCAAAGATTTGGACTTAAGGAGGGGGGGGGGGGGGGGGGGGGGGTGGGGGTAATTTGAAGATGGAGAAACTGGGAACATGAAATTAAGAAAATATGTTACAGATATGAAAACTCTTCACTAGCTGCATAAGGGAACCATCGCAATCTCTTTTGAAGGCAGATATATTTGTATTGCCTGCTCCGAGGCCTTTCGTCCGCTGGGTCGGACTCATCAGGGAGACACGGCTGGTTGTGTCTGCGCTCCTGGCGTCAAATAGAGACACACCACAGTCCATAATACTGTGGTGTTCTCACCACCAAGAGTGCAAAAAAGAATCCAATAGCACTCCCAAAGCAGCCAGCGAAGAGTAGTAAATGAAACCAAACGAAAGTGTGGGGAGGAAAAAAGTTGCTGAAAAACTAAAGACATTATGCAAACAGTATAAAATAAAGGGGACAATCTTTGAGCCTACGCTTGAGGATCCACCCAAAGATGCAAGGGAGATCAAAAGACAAACACACAGACGGACAGAAACAAATACAAATAACCTCAATTTAATCAAAACAAAAATCGGAAATGAAATGAGGCAGGGAACAGTAAACGATAAACAGTAAACAAGTTGGGTATTTTTTTGCTCCCATAAGAAAACCTAACACAGAGTAACTTTTATTCAAGACTGGCACAGCCTTTTAAACTTGAATAAAGTCAGACAAATACATAGACGAACAATCTAATAGTGGGGGAAAAAACAAGCGCAGGCCAACAACTGAACTATCTTCATAGTAATGACTTGGCAAAGATTTGGACTTAAGGAGGGGGGGGGGGGTAATTTGAAGATGGAGAAACTGGGAACATGAAATTAAGAAAATATGTTACAGATATGAAAACTCTTCACTAGCTGCATAAGGGAACCATCGCAATCTCTTTTGAAGGCAGATATATTTGTATTGCCTGCTCCGAGGCCTTTCGTCCGCTGGGTCGGACTCATCAGGGAGACACGGCTGGTTGTGTCTGCGCTCCTGCGCTTGTTTTTTTCCCCCACTATTAGATTGTTCGTCTATGTATTTGTCTGACTTTATTCAAGTTTAAAAGGCTGTGCCAGTCTTGAATAAAAGTTACTCTGTGTTAGGTTTTCTTATGGGAGCAAAAAATACCCAACTTGTTTACTGTTTATCGTTTACTGTTCCCTGCCTCATTTCATTTCCGATTTTTGTTTTGATTAAATTGAGGTTATTTGTATTTGTTTCTGTCCGTCTGTGTGTTTGTCTTTTGATCTCCCTTGCATCTTTGGGTGGATCCTCAAGCGTAGGCTCAAAGATTGTCCCCTTTATTTTATACTGTTTGCATAATGTCTTTAGTTTTTCAGCAACTTTTTTCCTCCCCACACTTTCGTTTGGTTTCATTTACTACTCTTCGCTGGCTGCTTTGGGAGTGCTATTGGATTCTTTTTTGCACTCTTGGTGGTGAGAACACCACAGTATTATGGACTGTGGTGTGTCTCTATTTGACGCCAGGAGCGCAGACACAACCAGCCGTGTCTCCCTGATGAGTCCGACCCAGCGGACGAAAGGCCTCGGAGCAGGCAATACAAATATATCTGCCTTCAAAAGAGATTGCGATGGTTCCCTTATGCAGCTAGTGAAGAGTTTTCATATCTGTAACATATTTTCTTAATTTCATGTTCCCAGTTTCTCCATCTTCAAATTACCCCCCCCCCCCCCTCCTTAAGTCCAAATCTTTGCCAAGTCATTACTATGAAGATAGTTCAGTTGTTGGCCTGCGCTTGTTTTTTCCCCCACTATTAGATTGTTCGTCTATGTATTTGTCTGACTTTATTCAAGTTTAAAAGGCTGTGCCAGTCTTTAATAAAAGTTACTCTGTGTTAGGTTTTCTTATGGGAGCAAAAAATACCCCACTTGTTTACTGTTTATCGTTTACTGTTCCCTGCCTCATTTCATTTCCGATTCTCTACACCAGTTTCTGTCCCTCCCCCCCCCCCCCTCTTCACCCCCCCCCCCCCCCCCCAGCCCTGCTGGTTGGCGTGACGTTTACTGACGACCGGCGCGTGACGTGTGACACGGTTCCCCCAATCCACACGGCTGTCCCTGACCACTGAACTAGAAAATTGGCCTGCACAACGAATTCATCCCTCTTCATGAACAGCTCGCTCAACAAACAAAAACGAAAAACAAAAAGGAAAAATTAGAAAAGACCAAAAAAAAAAAAAAAAAAAAGTAAAAAGTAAAAAAAGAAAGTAAGGAGATGATATAAAATGACGGTGGTGCATTTTCAGACCACGCTGATTAAAACAAAACAAAAAACAAGGAAATCTTTTTCGCGGATACAACAGGTTGAAGATTGGTTTACAAACAAAAGAAAAGAAGAGAGCAGTTGTTGGTTGCGTGGTTGCTTTATATCACTATTCATTCATCTCTCTCCGGACCACAATCAACCTCGGTGTTTGTCTCTCTGCGGACCACAATCAACCTCAGTGTTTGTCTCTCTGCAGACCACAATCAACCTCAGTGTTTGTCTCACTGCGGACCACAATCAACCTCAGTGTTTGTCTCTCTGCAGACCACAATCAACCTCAGTGTTTGTCTCTCTGCAGACCACAATCAACCTCAGTGTTTGTCTCACTGCGGACCACAATCAACCTCAGTGTTTGTCTCTCTGCAGACCACAATCAACCTCAGTGTTTGTCTCACTGCGGACCACAATCAACCCCAGTGTTTGTCTATCTGCGGACCACAATCAACCCCAGTGTTTGTCTCTCTGCGGACCACAATCAACCCCAGTGTAGATCTCGGTTCGGCGGCTCAGCAATTTCGGGATTTACGTATCGATCGATCAATCGATCGATCTATCTGTTCACTGATCGATCCGTCTGTCCACGTATCCATCGATCTGCTCGTCGGGTCTTTCTATCTGTACATCTGTGAGCAAACACTGTCAACAAAATGAATAGTCCTGTTTGGCAGAGAAACGAACAACAACAACAAAAGTCATCCTGTGAGACGGAGATAAGGTAGTATAGTAGTGTTTTTGCCTACATCCTGAAAGCACCATGATAGTCGTTGGCAAGCCCAGACTACATAACAACTGATGTATGATAAGCAGAGCACTGACTGTCTCCACATTACAACCCGTTATGTGATAAGTAGAGCACTGACTGTCTCCACATTACAACCCGTTATGTGATAAGCAGAGCACTGACTGTCTCCACATTACAACCCGTTATGTGATAAGCAGAGCACTGACTGTCTCCACATTACAACCCGTTAAGTGATAAGGAGAGCACTGACTGTCTCCACATTACAACCCGTTAAGTGATAAGTAGAGCACTGATTGTCTCCACATTACAACCCGTTAAGTGATAAGCAGAGCACTTAAGTACTGATATCCAACACCGATTTTGCCCTTTCTTTCTCTCTCTTTCTCTTCATCTTTTTTGGTTGGTTGGTTGGTTTTTGTTCGGTTCTTTTTTCTTTTTTTTGGGGGGGGTGGGGGTGGGGGTGGGGGGTTGTGTGTGTGTGTGTGTGTGTGTGTGTGTGTGTGTGTGTGTGTGTTGGGGGGGGGGGATATTTTTGTTGCCGCTGTTTTTTTCTTTTCTTTTTTTTTTCAAGTCTGCTTTCTTTCAAAATAGTTACAATACTGATGGAAACAGTAACTTCTTACTGTGGTATAATAAAATAAGAACAAATAAAAAGGAAAAAGGAAAAGAAAAAATTAACAGCTAGGAACTAACACTGGAGGGGAGATGGAGAAATGAGGGCTGGGGGGGGGGGGGGGGGGGGGGAAGGGAGGGTGCCCACACGTAGGAGGGACGAGGGAAGGAAGAGAGGGGACGGCAAGGGGAGGGAAGCGAATGGGAGCATGGCAGACGGAGCTGAATCGGGGTAGGGAGGGGGGGGGGGGGGGGGGGGGGGGGGGGAGGGGGGGGGGGGGAGAAGCGCGGGGAGCGGCAGTGCTATCGAGTGTGCTGGCAGACAAAGCTGTCAATCGCCATTCAGATGAAATATATATCACATGGGTCACAGCAGCCTGAGTGATAAAGCGAGAGGACAAACGTCTGACTGTTCCCAGCCCTGGGATCATCTGTTCTCCGCTGACGCCCGATTGATCGGGACACCACACACAGACACAGACACAGACACACACACACATATACACGCGCGCGCGCACACAACACACACACACACACACACACACACACACAACACATGTAAACACCACACACACACACACACACACAACAACGCACACATGAAACACACACACACGGCACACACACACAGGCACACCACACACAGGCACACATACACAGCGCCACACACATCACATGTAAACACACACACACACACACACACACACACACACACACACACACACAGAGGCGTGCGCGCACGCCTTAGGCACGCATGCACAGTCGTGCACGCACGCACGCACACAGTCATGCGTGCGTGTGTGTGTGTGTGTGTGTGTGTGTGTGTGTGTGTGTGTGTGTGTGTTGTGTGTGTGGCGCGTGCGTGTGTGTGTGTGTGTGTGTGTGTGTGTGTGTGTGTGTGTGTGTGTGTTCGTGTGTTCGTGTGTGTGTGTGTGTGTGTGTGTGTGTGTGTGTGTGTGTGTTTGTGTTCGAGCACGCACAGAGTAGTGGTGTGTAGTGGTCTAACATGTAAAGTCGGTTTCTTGAGAGGCAAACAACAACAACAACAACAAAAACGGAAAACAGTGGCCCCCACCCCTACCCCACTGCCGCCCCGACCCGTCCCCCTCAGCCCCTCTCCCTACCACCACCACCCCACCCCCACCCCACCCTCGGAAACAGTTTGTTTTACATCTCAACACATTTTCATTGTTGAACATGTTTTGAAAATAATGTAGACCTGTGTGATTGGGAAAGGAAAATCAGTATTTAATTTTGTTGTTGTTGATATAGAAAAAAAAAGAATCAAAAGACGAGGTACAACATTC
>CM065717.1:22411749-22419249 GCA_033310375.1 Conus canariensis | reverse complement strand
ACTCTTTTTGATGAAACAGACAGACAGATACAGACGCAGACAGACAGCAATTACTACGCACACGTTATCTTCTATAAAGAGTCACCCACAGGTACATTTGCTAAAACAGCGATTTAAAACAACCCCGAGCCACATCCCATCAAAGATTTGGTTTTTTATAACTACCACCGACAGTAAGTACCTACCATGTGACCAACACCGTTTACTGATCGGTTTTTCAGTACTTAAATGTTCAGTTCAAAGGTCGAAGCCTCGCTCCAAAGGGCACTTCCGGAAACCAAACTCTCAGATTGATAGCTCTCCAAAAATAAGTAGATGTGTGTAGCCATAAGCTGACGATGACCTCATCAATCCACCTTGTAACCGAGCATGACGAACATTTATTCAACTCAGTGTGTGTGTGTGTGTGTGTGTGTGTGTGTGTGTGTGTGTGTGTGTGTGTGTGTGTGTGTGTGTGTGTGTGTGCGCGCGCCGCGCGCGCGCGCGCGCCATCTTCTTTGCCCCTGTATCTGTATCCCCTCTCTCTTGATCTTTGTCTTTCTCACTCTCAATGACCGGATTCAAAATTCGAACACCACCCCACCCCACCTCCGTCCCCGTCCTTCCCAAACACTCCTCTCTCTCTGCCTTCCTCTACCCCCTTACCCTCCCCCCCCCTCCCTGTGAATCTCCTTTTCTTCATCTATTTTTTCTCCCCCCACCCTATCCAACCCCCGCTCTCGCTCTCGCTCGCTCTCTCTCCGGCAAATTCAAATTTAAGGCTTCCACGAGTAGTGTCTGCTTTCGGGCACAGCACAGTTGTGTGACTCTCAGTTGATAGGTTTGAAAACGAAGCTCAAAGGGACAGAGCCAGCTTTACACAGTTGGCCCTTGTTCACTTGCAGCGGGATTTCCCTTAGATTCATTTTCAGTCGCGAAGTTACAAAGACGACTTACACGTTCAATGTTGACTGTTTTGAAACGCTGGCGACTTTTTGCCGGTGGAAACTCAGCGGTATCTTTTCCTGGGACAGTCACGTTTGCCTTTTCCTCATTTTCTTTTTCAGTGTCGTCTCTTTCTCGGCCTAAGCTAGTCAGCCAATCAAAATGCTGGTGACAGTCTGATGATGTGACCATAAGCATCAGGCATGCGAAGAGCCAAACGATCAGTACAAACACTACACAACAGTCACGACAGGAAACGTGTCGATCGACAAATGAAATTCGAGCACAGTACGTTACTTTCCACACCATAGAAAGAGCAAACATCAACTGAAAGGTTTTCAGCCCTGATTTAGCAAGCTCAAGACTTTTTTTTCCCTTTTAAGACCAATGACAGTCATAGCGGACCATAATATCTGACCCTTCGTTATCACGAAAAGAGGCCCTCGAAGGGATGATCTTCACTTCACTTTCATAGTGCAGTCGCTCATTCATTCGTTTGTTCCTTTATTTTGGGGGGCCCTTTTTTTCGTTTTAAATCAGAATTCACGCACATGCAACAGGCGCAAAACGTTGAGTCATGCAAACCGACATGTCAGTCAGTCAGTCCCTTCGCTAACGGTGACCTAGCAAAAATGACCAGCCAGTTGGCGTCTTTCTTTTTCTTTCCTTTTTCTTTTTTTTTTTTGTTTTTCTTCCCTCCCCTTCTTTTTTTGAGGGGTGTGAAATCTGACCCCTGTCCCATCTTATACACGGGTCGGTCAGTTTGTCCGCGACCTGACTGTTCACCTCGCCACTGTCCAGTGCAAACCCACCCTGTTGGTTTCTGCTTTCTCACACACACACACACACACACACACACACACACACACACACACACACACACACACACACACTCACACACACACACACACACACACACACACACACACACACACACCTCGCTCTGTCCTTGTCCATTCAGGTTCAATGTCCACACCCCACCCATCAAAGCCAACGCAGGGCTGGCGACAGTCGCCTTTCCTACGACACAAGCGAGGACGGAGAAATCTTCAAAAGTGTTTGAAGTAACTCCGCCAAACAACACGGACAAACTAATCACAAGACAAAACACGACGCGTTTCAACCTCGTAGGTCTTCTTCAGGCAAGATAAACAATACTGCTGACAATGAAAATGAAGAACGAGCGATCACTTCTTTTTTTCCTTATACGGATTGCTCGTTCTTCATTTTCTTTTCTTTTTTTTCGTTGTCCTGAGTGTTGTTTATTTTGCCTGAAGAAGACCTAAGAGGTCGAAACGCGTAGTGTTTTGTCTTGTGATTCGTTTGTCCGTGTTGTTCGGCGGAGTTATTTCAAAACACTTATTAAGATTTGTTTAGATTTCCGCCTGCAGTCGCCTCACTCTGCAACTAACTGAGGGCGGAGAATGCACATTTCGACGGCCCCTCCATTCCACTCATCAGAAGGCTGCTTCTAATGCACGAAGGGAAAATGGTTGTTGAAGACAATGAGATAAGACTTCCTACGAGATCTCTAATCCTTCAAAGGAAACGTTAATCTTGTTTGTGTCAAGAACTAAGTGGATTTTTTTTCAAAAGGAGATAACCTGAATTCGAAACTAAACCGTCCAAAACTTCGTCTTTCTTTTTTCATCTCCTGTCTCTTTTACCTATTAATTTTCGTACAAAGGTTGGGTTTCAAGATTCGCCGAATTTTTGCCATATTCCCTGCGACTAGTTAAAGAACAGCCGTTCAGATTTACCTTTAGGGAGGAGTGAAGCGGGCGGGGGGGGGGGGGGGGGGGGGGAATTGGAGTAGGGGAGAGGATTAAGGGGACAGGGGAGGTGGTGGTTTGGGAGACAAAACAGACGGAGAGACAGAAAAACAGGCACTCAGACACGCATGCTCGCAAAGGTCACACACACGCACGCACGCACGCGCACACACACACGCACGCACACACACACACTCGGACACACAGAAAGAGACGGACAACTTCCAAAACAGTGGAAGACAGACAAACGGCCAGCAGAACCATGTCATATACAGCAGATAGAGACAACGGAATCGGAACAAGGCTCCAGAAATGAAGCCATAAAAAAAAAGATCGGAAATGAAATGAGGCAGGGAACAGTAAACGATAAACAGTAAACAAGTGGGGTATTTTTTGCTCCCATAAGAAAACCTAACACAGAGTAACTTTTATTCAAGACTGGCACAGCCTTTTAAACTTGAATAAAGTCAGACAAATACATAGACGAACAATCTAATAGTGGGGAAAAAACAAGCGCAGGCCAACAACTGAGCTGTCTTCATAGTAATGACTTGGCAAAGATTTGGACTTAAGGAGGGGGGGGGGGGGGGAGTTTGAAGATGGAGAAACTGGGAACATGAAATTAAGAAAATATGTTACAGATATGAAAACTCTTCACTAGCTGCATAAGGGAACCATCGCAATCTCTTTTGAAGGCAGATATATTTGTATTGCCTGCTCCGAGGCCTTTCAAATATATCTGCCTTCAAAAGAGATTGCGATGGTTCCCTTATGCAGCTAGTGAAGAGTTTTCATATCTGTAACATATTTTCTTAATTTCATGTTCCCAGTTTCTCCATCTTCAAACTCCCCCCCCCCCCCCCTCCTTAAGTCCAAATCTTTGCCAAGTCATTACTATGAAGACAGCTCAGCTGTTGGCCTGCGCTTGTTTTTTCCCCCACTAGTAGATTGTTCGTCTATGTATTTGTCTGACTTTATTCAAGTTTAAAAGGCTGTGCCAGTCTTGAATAAAAGTTACTCTGTGTTAGGTTTTCTTATGGGAGCAAAAAATACCCCACTTGTTTACTGTTTATCATAAAAAAGAGCCTGAGTTCCATTTGCCCTGTGTACCAATCGGATTGCACATCACGGCGACACTCCCCCCCCCCCCCCCCTTTCCTTCACCACCTCTCACCCCCTTCCTGCTCCTCTGACCCTTGCCCACTTCTCGCTCCCTCTCCCTTTCTCCCTCCCCAGTTCTCCAACCTTCATCAATAAATCAGTGTGGCAGAATGCATACTGGCAGGTGCCTTTACCACTCAAACGACATAAAAAAAAAGAATGCGTGCACGTATGAGCGCGCACACGCACGCGCGCGCGCGTGCGCACACACACACACACAACGCCACACATCACACACAAATGTGGACGCACGCACGCACGCACGCGCGCGCGCGCACACACACACAACACACACACGTGCACACGTCCCCCTCCCCCCCCCCCCATACACACACTGAAAGAGAGAGAGAGAGAGGGGGGGGAGGAGGAGAGAGCGAGAAAGAGACAGACAGACAGGCAGGCAGAGCCCACCACACACACACACACACACACACACACACACACACACACACACACACTACACCCAAACCGAAACCCCTTATCCGCAGGCCACAGTCTTCTACCACCACCACCACCCCTCAAATCACCCGTCTAGGCTTCTCACCCGAAATCTGACCCACACCACACCACCACCACCACCACCACCACCACCTACGCCCAGGTCTCCCTTCTCCTCCAGACGACCCTAACCTTAAAAAAACAGCAGCAAGAAAAGAAGGCCGGCTGGAAAAGAACCCGTTTATTACACACCACCACCACCACCACCACCACCACGGCCACCATCACCACCACCACCACCACCAACACCGCCAAGCACACGCTCTGTCGTACAGCACGGTCCCACCACCACTTCGTTGTATTATTTCAACTCGACCTGCATCGCAAGGACGCCGGCTGAATGCAAATCACAGCGCGCCCGCCCACTGATCAATATACAGAGAGACCACGGGGATAGATAGATAGATAGATCGATTACCACAGCAAGGTCGAACACCAAGTGCATACCAACATACACACCCATGGACAGACAAGCGCACGCGCGTGCGCGCACGTTGAGCCTGCGCAGGTGTCACGGGAAAGTAGCTTTTTAGTACATCTCTTACTCACCTAGGAAGGTACGGTACCTCTAACTGGTCCACGATGACCACGGCATCTTTTGCACTCTCTTCGCTCACTCACACCCACGAAAACCGCTCCTTCCTCACCTACGACGTTTTCTCTTACTCACCATCGAAGACTACCTCTTGCACACCTACGAGAACTACCTCTCACACACCTACGAAACTACCTCTTAATCACTTATGAAGACTACCTGTTACACACCTACGAAGACTACCTCTTATTCACTTACGAAAACTACCTCTTACACACCTACGAAGACTACCTCTTATTCACCTACGAAGAATACCTCTTACACACCTATGAAGAGTACCTCTTATTCACCTACGAAAACTACATCTTAAACACCTACGAAGAATACCTCTTATTCATCTACGAAGACTACCTCTTACACACCTGAGGAGACTACCTCTCACACACCTACGAAGAATACCTCTTATTCACCTACGAAGGCTACCTCTTACTTACCCACGAAGGCTAACCCTCACACACCTACGCAGACTACCTCTTTCTCATCTAAAAAGGCTACATCAGTTCTTCCTCACCTATGAAGACTGCCTTTTACTCTCCTACGAAGATTACCTCTTCCTCATCTATGAAGGCTACCTCTTACATACCTACAAAGACTACCTCTTACTCACCTACAAAGACGACTACTTCGTCACCTGCGAAGAATACCTCTTATTCACCTGCGAAGACTACCTCTTACTCGCCTACGAAGACTACCTCTCACATACCTACGAAGACTACCTCTCACATACCTACTGAGACTACCTCTCACATACCTACGAAGACTACCTCTCACATGCCTACGGAGACTACCTCTCACATACCTACGGAGACTACCTCTCACATGCCTACGGAGACTACCTCTCACATACCTACGGAGACTACCCCTTCTTCACCTATGGAGACCATAATACCTCTTGTTCACCAGCAAAGACTACCCCTTACTTATCCACAGATCCTTTCACTCACCAATCTTCGTCCACGAAGACAAAACAACGAGACCTTTTCACATACCTACGAAGACAACAGTGCGTTTCACATACCTACGAAGACAACAGTACCTTTCACATACCTACGAAGACAACAGAACCTCTTATTTCTTTACGAGGACTGCCTTTTTACTCATCTTAGTAGACTGTCGTACTTCTCACATATGAACAGTATAGAACCTCTTACTCTCCTACGAAGACGACAGTAACCCTTACTCGCATATGAAGACTGCCTCTAATTTATTTACAGTGACTGTCCTCCTGCTCATCGAGAGAGACCATCGCTTACTCGTTTACAATGACCACATCTTACTCATCTACGAAATTACTCCCCCTTCACTCGCTGATGACAATAAAAAGTTATGTCCTGCTCACATATTTTCTCACTCACCTCCGAAGAGTGCCTCTGTCTGTCTGCAACCGTGTGTGGCTGTTTCAATCGAAGCTATACAGTGTGCTGACCAAAGTTTGCTGCTGCTTTCAAAACGCCATAATCACAACATTGTGAAAATTCTTACGTGCGCCCCACACCTGGATATACCAGGCTCCATATTTGGACATAAAAAAAAGAATCTCTCGGTGCGATTTACTTATTCCCCTCCATTGAAAAAAACCTCGAAAGCGGCGTCCATGATTGATGAGATTTTCTGCATGAGTGCGCCCCCACACGCACCAGTCTTATGTCCTGTAAATGCCGAAGAGAGAATGTGGACAAACATCGCCTACAATGTCAATGGAAACTATTTCACACAACACGCGCGCGCGCGCAGGCACGCACACACACACACACACACACACACACACACACACACACACACACACACACACAAACACCCGTATCCATCTCCCCCGTCCTTCTCCCCCTGCCCTCTACTCTAAACACCTCCACTATCTCCACACCTCTACCCACTCAAACACACACACACACACACACACACACACACACACACACACACACACACAAACCAATATATTGATTCTCTTAAGCTCACACACACACACACACACACACACACACACACACGCGCGCGCGCGCGCGTATTCACACACCCATCTATATCCCCCACCCCCAAACCCCCTCCCCAACCCACTTCCAACAAGTCAACATGCACACAGCACAGCACGGTGTACACACAACGCAAAACCAAACAATCATGCGTGAACCAACACTTCTGCTGAGCCAAAGCCGAGCTACCCTTTGCTTCAATGGCTTCTGAGGGGCGGCCAAGGGGTGACAGCCCTCTGCAATATTTGCATCATTATTCTCCGTGGACTGTGTGCTGTACACTAAAAAAAAATTCATGGCCTGGCAAGCAGGCAGCCTCTCGAATGGCCGATTCCAGGCAGCAGCATACAATTCAGTGCCTGTTTACCGTGCAAAGAACCGGACTGTAACTAGCTTTACCGCCAGTAACAATCAGTCTTTCTTCTTTTTTATTTATCTATTTTCATTTTTTAGGAGAAGAGCAGGAAAGAATGGAAGAGAGTATCAACAGTACCGACGGATATGGTATGATCGTCGGGTGGGCAAGGGCTCTCAAACCGAGCGGCCCGGAGTCCAAGCCCCCCAGCAATCCTGGAGAGTT
>CM065717.1:22395413-22399149 GCA_033310375.1 Conus canariensis | reverse complement strand
AATTAAACATTAAAATTTATTCAAAAGGGAAAATCTTAAATAGGGGAACAATGACAGTGAACACGTAATAACAAACAAGAAAGGTGACTGTACCCCTGTTTGGTTGTGTGCTCTGTGTCGTCTTTCTCACAGCATTCCGTGTCACAAAGCACATTCGTTTGGGGGATTATGGGCCCGTGTTTTAAATTCATCGTGGAGCGAGAGTTACCCTGCTGGTTTGCTGTTTCAAATTGACTCGCCTTAGAGTCTGCTTGCGGGAAGGTTCAACAAACCGAAGCACACACGAAGTAAACATGTGGGCGAGAAAAATCAAGTTAAAGAGACATTGATCAAGGTGCACTTTCCCAACTTGATAAGATAGATAAACTGGGCACTTTTTTACTATTACGATACCACAAATCAAAACAACCTCTCCTAAACTTAAACCAATTTCCTGCAAACATTCTCATCCAGCCCCAATATGTCCTGCGCGGTCGGCCGAATTCTCAACTACATGATTTTGAGTCCATGTGCCCTACCTAGTTCAATTCTGTAGTTTAACCGGTAACTACTGAAATCAAATGGGAAACGGGAAAACAAGGTAAATATTTGGGCAAGATGATCACCGTGATCACAGCATACGGCATCTCGCCTCACACCGTCTACCATTCAGCATGATCACAATCGTTCAACGCGATCATGGCAGATCGGACAACATCGGTCACATCTGACGAGGAATACGTACATCATACATGCATGTACGACTGATGTACAACGCTACGTCGTACGGCCTAGTTCGATCTCAGGGTATGAGTGTGCGGCCACCACTGTCGTTTCCAGGAAGAAAACCGAGAAGATGAAGTAAGTCCTCACGCCACACACACACACACACACACACACACAACACACACACACACACACACATGCACGCACGCACGCACGCACGCACACACACACACAGATGACCAATTGTTTCCTTTCCTGCACCAGTAACTCTAGGAAGTTGTCTCCCTTTCTGTTCTCTCCTTCGCACCATCAAGGAGCGGAACTCTCTTCCACCTCTGGCGATAGATACCGTCCTCACTGGAAGGATTCAAACATTCACATCCAAGATCTGAACTCTTTAATTTACCACTCATCCCTTTCCCTCCCTTCATCCCCACCTCCTCCCCCCCCCTCCCCCGCTCTGTGCAGGTTCACTCCATCTCCGCCCCACCCATCCCCATTTCTCCCACTCATCCCTTCCCTCCACTAGCTTGACCCCGTTCTTCTGGGCACCTGTCCTTCTCTAGAACCACTGGAAGCTCCCTACCGCCCTCCCCCCCCACCTCCACCCCCCAATCATCCACTCAATGTCAGAACCACTAACAAGATCATGACGGATACTGGGGGAGGGGGGGGGGGGGGGGGGGGGGAGCCAAGTGGACGGAGGAGAGCGGAGGGAGAGGGGGGAAGGGGGACAGAGGAGAGAGTGGTGGGCGCCATATGATGCACATCCCGAGTTCCACATACTGTCCGTTGTTCTGTATTGCACACAGGACAAAGCTGTAGCGTCTGCATGCGACTGTGTCATCCATCTTCCCGCGCGCACGACGCTCACAGATTCTCACAGCAGAACTGCAAAGGAAGATCCCGGAAGTGGAGATGACATGCTCACTTAAGAAGGGAACTCAGCATCCGGTGCTCTGAACATAACATATCACGAGCGACCAAGTCCCCCAGCATGATCAGACTAGGCGCCGCTGAACACCACCGAAGTGACTCGGCTGCAAGCGGAGTGTCTCCTCCGATGGGCTGCCTCTTGACGACTTGACACTGACCGTGCTCCCTGTAGAACTTCCGGTGCCGAGGCTGCCGCGGGCCGGGCCGGGCTGCGGCTGTGGACGGGGGTGTTCGGAATGAGCGGCGTGGGTGTGCTGCCACTGAG
Organism: Conus canariensis; assembly: GCA_033310375.1. Classification (NCBI taxonomy): domain Eukaryota; kingdom Metazoa; phylum Mollusca; class Gastropoda; order Neogastropoda; family Conidae; genus Conus; species Conus canariensis. The sequence goes on along the minus strand of CM065717.1, from coordinate 22,397,243 downwards.
GTGGCACAGAAGATGGGACAGAAAAAAAAATCCCCTAGCATCATCAGGCAGCACGTGAGTCGCAATGAAGACCTGTCGACCACAGCAAAGGAAAGGAAAGCTGTAAGGATCAGGCAGACTCGACTCTCCAAGGCCACCGCCAACACCACACCTCCAAAGGGCCAATGCGAGGGAAGATACGATCAGGCAGACTGAGAAAGGTGGACCGCCGAAGAGGGTCCCCCCAGAGTCCAGCCTTGGGTCCAACCTCCGATACTCGTATCTGGTTGGCCAGCCGGGGATGGCAAGGGATGGGGGTGGGGCGAGGGGGGGGGGGAGGGAGGGGGGGGGGGTCGGCGACAAGTTACGGTATTCTACCCGAGCTGGCCGAAATTGGATCGTGTGGATTCACATCAGTGGCCCCGAGAGGGGACCGTACAAGAGCTGGGGAGGAGGCTGCCACAGAGAGCCGACGACCAGCAACACCGACTCCGACCAATCACCGCCGGGGACAGCAACGCCAAGAACTACACAGACTGGAGTCTAAGGAAACTTTGTCCTTAATGGCCTCAGGCCTGTAACAGGACGTAAATCTTGCCCATCAAGTCAAAAGAAAGATGGACAGAAACCACTGCCCGAATGGGTGTGCGTGTGTGCGCGCGCGCGTTTGTGTGTGTGTGTGTGTGTGTGTGTGTGTGTGTGTGTGTGTGTGTGTGTGTGTGTGTGTGGTGCGTGCGGGCGTGTATGTGTGTGTGTGTGTGTGTGTGTGTGTGTGTGTGGCGCGCGCGCGCGCGACATGCATGTCTGTGTGTGCGTATAAGCGCGCGCGCATATGTTCGTGTGCACGCGTCCGCGTTTTTGTGCACAAACGTGCGCGCGCGTGCGTGAACGAGACCTTGTGGTGAATGAAAAGCAGTTGGCGCGGTCTCACTGGCTGAACAAAGCTTGTGTGTGGACGATACCCGGCACTTCACCGGCAATGCCCAGTGAACGGACCCCCCCCCCCCCCCCCCCCCACCGTTCCCCTCCCCTTTCACCCACCCCTCCTGCCGTCGTCACGCGTCAGCGAGCAGGTGATTTTCCAGCTTCCAGTCCTTGTCACGTATCGCCTTCCTCGCTTGGGAGTTACGTTCCCCCAATGGAATGCCGGATTCTTCACCTACACACCCATCGCGCGCGCACACACACACACACACACACACAAACACTCATACATTTGTGCACGCACGCACGCACACGCACACAAGACATCACACACACACACGCACACAGTACACTACACACACACACACACACACACGAGCACAGTGACTGCGCGCCCACACGCACACGCGCGTAACTCATTCACACGGGCATCCATGCACTCCTCGAACGTTGTTTTTGTTTTGTTTTGTTTTGTTTTCCTGTCAAACACACGAAAGAATATCTGGCCCCGTCACATACCCCTTCCCCATGAGACACACGATTCTTACTAACATCGCGTGACAACACGGGTGACCGATTTTTTAACCGTTTAATTTGCAGTGCCAGACCTATCAATGGGAAGGGTTGGAGGGGGGGAATGGGGGGGGGGGGGGTGCAGGTCAGGACGAACTTTCAGCACATCGACTGAAATGACCACAGAAACTGACATCACAATTTTATATGCCATTCAGCGACCGAGAAAATGGGAACAAAGCGCGCGCATGCGCTAACAACACACATTTTGTGCAAACAAACAAAACAAAACCAAAAAAAAAACGTACGCTGGGAGGGGGTGAAGATCAGGTGAGAGAGACTGAGAAACAACGAAGCACGCGCGCGCGCGCGCGCGCGCGCGCACCCACACACACACACACACACACACACACA
>CM065717.1:22365413-22387913 GCA_033310375.1 Conus canariensis | reverse complement strand
GTTAACTGGTATAAAAGGCAGTCTTAAATGAGGCAGACAGTAAATAAGGAACAAGTAGGGTAACTCTTGCTACCCCATGATAATTTTTTTTTTTTTAATGTATATATCCAAACGACACCGAATCGTCTAGCAAGAAATGACATCACAGACCACACAGAGCACACGGGGATGGCTCCTTGCGTGCTCTGTGTTGTCTGTGTTATCACCTCTGCCAGGCGATTCGATGTCGTAAGCAGCAGTCGTTTGGAGTTACAGGCGCGTATTTGTTTCGTCATGGGGAGAGCAAGAGTTACCCTACTTTTGTTCGTCATTGACAGTTTCTTCTTCTTTGCGTACGCAGGCCGATACTCCTGCGGACACTCCCTATATGGGCAGGCAAGTATTAAACCCATCTACCCAGCTAAGGGAGTGGAGTTTCGTGTGTATGACCGTTTTTTTTTCCCCGCCATTAAGGCAGCCATACTCCATCTTCGGGGAAGGTGCATGCTATGTGTAACGTGTCATCCATACCAAGGGGCCAAACTGGCCTTCTCTTCCGGAAGTTGGTGATGGGATTTCACCCCTGTACCGAAACGGCCTGGCGGAGATTCGAACCCGCAACCCTTGGATTACGAGTCCGGCGCTCTACCAACTGAGCTTTTCCGGCCCCCCCATCATTGACAGTTACTAACTGCCAGTGTCAAGTGTACTCTGTAAGGAAGGGCCTGCGCGGATTCAGTAGTTAAAAGTCCGGGTCTGTGTCAAAGACAAGAAGCCCTGCCACTGAGAGAAACGACCGACAGTACCAATGGGCCGCAGGTTGCATAACCCGCTTTGTGCTACCTGTCTTAGCCAACCTCTCCCTCCCTCACCCCCCCCCCCCCTCCCATTCCTCACCTGCCGCTCCCATCCCATTTTCCACCTTCCTCCCTCACACACACACACCCTCCCCGCGGCGTTCCTCGCACCCCCCCCCCCCCCCCACACACACACACACACACACACACACTCAGAACTTGTTTTGATCCTTCTAACGGGTCCGCTTCGTTTGACTCATCTGCAGTTCTGTGGGTTGGTCCTGCCGGAGCTTATCGAATCAGATTCGAATTCCAACCCTTCAATGCTCACACCGTCACATCTCTTGCCACTTTCACCTTTAAGTTTTTTTTGTTTTTTTTTCTAAGAGTTAAACGGCCTGCGTTGCCTTTTTCGGTCGCAAGGTTTGTGAGCCCCCTATCACCCCCACCCTTCCCCTATCCCTCTAGCGGTACACACCCATGCTGAGGGCTGCGCGCGATTTGGGGAGTCCATCTGTGTGAGTGTGTGCGTGCGTGCGAACGTACGTGCGTGCGTGTGTGTGTGTGTGTGTGTGTGTGTGTGTGTGTGTGTGTGTGTGTGTGTGTGCGTGCGTGTGTGTGTGTGCGTGCGTGCGTGCGTGCGTGCGTGCGTGCGTGCGTGCGTGTGTGTGTGTGTGTGTGCTTGCTTGCTTGCTTGCTTGCTTGCTTTCTCTATTGGCATCGTCTGAAGGAGATCTCTGTCGGAATTCTACAAGTTTTGCATCGTGTATCTACTTTCTTGCTTGTGTGTGTGCGTTCATTTGTTCTTAGTGACGCCGCTGCAGTGTATGTCAGTCTCAGGGAGCGGGGTGTGTGTGTGTGTGTGTGTGTGTGTGTGTGTGTGTGTTGTGTGTGTGTGTGTGGTGTGTGTGTGTGTGTGTGTGTGTGTGTGGAGGGGAGGGCAAATCATAACGATTTCTCATTCTCTTGTGTTCTTGAAAATTTGCGTTATTCAGTAAGGGAAGCAGAAGAAGACGATGATGATGCTAATGATAACAACCCTGAAGTTTGGGAGCCCTCTATTCAAAACTCCACTCCTTTTAAAGAAAGCTTCTTTCCCCCAAACAGTATGGCTACGTAGCTAAAATAAGCCTGTCTGCTTGCTTGCTATTTGTAGAATATTCATAGGGGGTTCTGATCAGTCACTTATCTTTGCGGGAATGAAAGTATGACGCAGGAAGAAAAATGTTTGAATGCGTGCGTGTCTAAAATACAGGATCCCAAAACTGAAGGTCTGCCGTGTAGCCTAAGAGAAGTGATTAAGACAATTTTGAATGGGCTTCGATTTCTCTAACAATCCCCTCTGACCTTGCTGATAAAGCAACATTGACAATTACAAATTACACACACACACACACATACACACACACACCACACACACACATACGCATGTATGCGCGCGTACACATTCGTCCGCGTGCGCGCGCGCGCGCCACACACACACACACACACACACACACACACAGGCGCGCGCGCGGTCACACACACACACACACACACACACACACACACACACACACACACACACGCAAATACTGACAGGTGTTTTACCAACTGATTAAAACCTTTCTTCCCGGCTTAAAAGGGGTTTTCGGTCACCCCACCATCACAGTTTGACGACGTAAAAACCGCTGCAAAACATGTTCTATCGAACAACACGAAGTAAACTATGAATGCGCTGTGCCTTTTCAATATGAGAATTGTGTAAAGATCCCAATCCACACATAAGTGGCTAGCTCGCATAACACTTCGCATGCACACTCCTACATTCACGTCCTTTCCACAGACAAGTTGAACTACAGGTTTGGAGAAACTCACCTTTTAAAAAAAAAAACACTCACAACTCCAGGCTTACTTCCAACTGGCACAGAACTTTTTCACACTGTCACGGTGTTGATTTCTCGTCGTCGATTCCAACTGGATTTTTAGTCGCTGGACACAAAACGAGCGAGTGCAAGCACGGGGTCACTCACAAACTGTCAGCCATATCAACAAACTTCACACTGATAAGAAGCAAGCCAAGGTGAGTCCTTGGGGGTAGGTAAGGTAGTCCGTGCTCAAGTGTTACGTCCGAAGCGCGCGCGTTGACAGCGCAGATTTCGTGTACGCCTGCCCGTGACGGTTTAGGCGGCGTGCCCCGTGTTCGCCTCGCTGTGTGCCGCCGAGTGCGACAATGTGATAATATGGGTGTGCGCGATTCGTGTCTTCCCGTGTGGCCGCCGACTCTTTGTGTGTGTGTGTGTGTGTGTGTGTGCCGACTTTTCACGAGCGTGGCGGGTGCTGTTGAGGTGACGAACGTGAGAGAAGTTTCGTGTGTGTGTGTGTGTGTGTGTGTCAGTGTCGATTCAGGAATTAAAGCTGAGCAGCTGTGCGAGCTGAAGATAATTGTATTGTGTTTGCCGTGCATATGATATATTCGGAATGGTCAATGAAAGGAAGAAAGGAAGAGAACGAAGAAAAAGAAAAAAGAAGGTGATACAACCAACAGGCCTATGTAGTTAATCCTGGCGACGAGGACACCGCGTGACTGGAAAGACAAAACATTAAATACATAAATCTAGTTGCAAAGTGAGACGACTGCAGGCGGAAATCTAAACAAATCTTAAATAAATGTTAGCGAACCGCCAAGAGGAACGTGGACAAACGAGTCACAAGACAAAACACGACGCGTTTCGACCTCTTAGGTCTTCTTCAGGCAAGATACAAAACAAATAGGACAGTGAAAATGAACGAGTTTGTCATTTAGCTTAGATCTCTTCAGCGCAAGGTAGGTCACCTTCATTCAACGCCTACCTTGCGCTGAAGATATCTAAGCTAAGTGGATCGGACACACCCTCAGGAAGCCAGCATCCAGCACCATACGCCAAGCCCTGACCTGGAACCTGCAGGGAAAGAGAAGAGAGGCCGGCCTCGCAACAGCTGGAGGCGAGACACTGAGGCGGAGTTAAAACAACAAGGGACCAATTGGACTGGAATGACCAGAACAGCCCAGAACAGAGTGTGATGGCGAAGGGTCGTCGATGGCCTATGCTCCACCGGGAGCGATGGGCATGATGAATGATGAAATGAGTGTCCATTTTTCTCCAGTGCTCGTGTTGGTTGTATTTGTCAAGTTTTCGTTGTAGAAACATTTACCAAAGAAATCATTTAATTTTGTTGTTGTTGTTGTTGTTATTGTTATTGTCACACGCCGCCTTTGCATACAATCACAAACACAGCATGTTCAGTCCATACCCGCGGGTCTACTCCATTCATTCCAAGGAGAGAATGAGGACCCAAGAATTCACTTTTTTGTGTGCTCCCTTTACCAAAGCACAACAAAGAAATCCATAAAAACAATCAACATCATATATAATGCCCCCTTTTTTTTTTTTTTTTTTTTTTTTTTTTTGGGGGGGGGGTCCAGTTTTCATGTTTATTTAACACATAAGCATTTCCAATCACTTTTCAATCTACAACATACACATTTCCAAACACTTTCTTCAGTTTTCCTTTTTGTACTGGATAATACTGGATATAAAAATTATCTCTTTGTTAACATCCAGTTGCAGGAGGTAGGTTCAGACCACCGGTTGGACGCTGAGGTTTTCCCTAAGGAATCAATGCTATAACAAAATCCCTAGCAGACTTCTGTCTGCACTACATCAGTGACCACTCACTGGTCGCTCGGAAAACAACGTTTTCCATTTCAACCCCCGAGGTTGAAAAATATTTGTCTAACAGGCATATCCTCATGTTTGGCAACTCGTGGTCTACCATACAGATCGGGAACACACCCGTCCTACAAACGGTGAGTTTCTCTCACCTATCACGTGCCTCAGCGTCCAGTCAACAACAAGGAAAGGTTAGGGCTTAAAGCGTTGGTCACATATGGTCTAACATTGTGCCCATACTTAAAAAAAATTCTCCCTTTTCAAAATCTCCACCTGTACTCCTCAACATGAAAATTCATTTGCGTTTTATATTCAGTGGATTCACACATAACATCCCTTGTCATGACAGTTGTTTGTTGTCGTGGTTGTTGTTCTTGTCCTCGTCGTCGCCGTCGTCGTCGTTGTTGTTGTCGTCTCCTCATCCCATCATATTTACCGTGTGAATATCTTATTGCACTATTCTTTCCATGTATTAACAAAGTCGTTTAAATGCATGCTTATGTTCCTGTGTTTCTTTCTTTATCAACGTAACTGCAAATATAACGACCGTCTGTAAAAGGAGCCTGAAATAAAATTCGTGTCTTCACTTGACGTACTACAGTATCATAACAGAACGTTCAGCCGTTTGTAACCAACACCACCAACACCACCACCTCGATCCTCCCAACCGTCTCTCCCACCCTCGGCTGTCCATCACAGAACCTGCAGGAGAAGTGAGTGGGGACAACCAACCAAACAAACAACAGGATCCAAGCTGTCACTTGGTCAACTAGGAGCTGATAATGTTAACCAAAGTACAGTGCCCGATCAACGGGACTTCAGACATGTGTGAATATATCATTATGATGTACCAACACGAACAGGCTGACAGTTCGTTGTATTCGTTCTATAATTAATTCAGGTAAAAGAGCCCTTACACCATACAACCTCTCTGTCTCTGTCTCTCTATCTCTCTGTCTGTCTGTTCCCCCCCTCTCTCTGTCTGTCTGTCTGTCTGTCTGTCTCTCTCTCTCTGTATGTGTCATGGGTTTCAGTTTCATTTCTGTTTGAGGAATAAATTTTGAATATGCAGATACGTGGGTTAATATCAAGACGCGGTGATAACCCCAGTATGGCCTATAATGTAGTTAACTTAGTACATAAGCAACATCTTCTTCGTCGTCGTCGTCATCGTCGCTCGCTCGGGGAAGGAACACAAGTGGCTTGGACCAAGGCTGTAAGCTTATTCCGCCGGAGCTTCTCCAAAGGTGTGAAGAGTTCTCTCCGTCAATGGCGTGTCTTTAGACCGTGTTTCTGCTCTGTAGGTTCACGGCAAGGTGAGGAGTTTCCCCGTCAATGGGGAAGTGTCAGAGAGAGAGAGAGAGAGGGGCACGAAACAGAGTCACGGGTGTGGAACAGGATGAACGTGTTGGGATGGGCTGCTGTCTGTTCTCAGGGTCACGGTGGTCATCTGGTCAGTGGTGGAAAGGAGATGGTAGAGTCGTCCTTACTGCTGTGACTGAGGTTTGCTGAAGCTACCCATAACAATGTGTGTGTGTGTGTGTGTGTGTGTGTGTGTGTGTGTGTGTGTGTGTGTTTATTTGTCTTTGTGTGTGTGCGCGCGCGCACGTGTATGTGTGTGCGTGCGTGCATGCGTGCGGTGTGTGTGTGTGTGTGTGTGTGTGTGTGTGTGTGTGTGTGTGTGTGTGCGCGCGCGCGCGCGCGCGTGTGTGTGTGTGTGTGTGTTCTGTCTGTGTCTGTCTGTGTTTGTGTCTGTGTGTCTGTGTTTTATCTTTTGAGGTGGAATGAGAATATCCGCAGGCAAATTTTGTCAAAGTTTTGCATCGTCGACACTATTCTGGGTGCTGCTATGGGGAAAAGTGAAGGAGAGGGGGAGAAGACACAAAGAGAAGTTAGGAGGGGGGAAAACAGTTTAGTTCAGGTAAGGGGTTGAATGTGGGTAAACAGAAATCAGGCTGTTTGGCAGGGAACACAAGAGAGAGAGAGAGAGAGAGAGAGAGAGAGAGAGAGAGAGAGAGAGAGAGAGAGAGAGAGAGAGAGAGAGAGAGAGAATGCGAATGCGAATGCGAATGATTTATTCAGGTAAAGGCCATAGCCCATACTGAAGGGGTGACACCCGTAATACAACACACAAGAAGAATTCTCAGTAAGAAAATGGAAAGAAAAAGCTATTACACGTATATGCACTACGCAAAACTATTATGAATAGACTGTTCGTATTCGCTTTTGAGCTTCATATATGTACATAGCAAGATCGAAAAGGTCATTTTCATTTCTTGTTGCTAACAACAAGTTGACTCTAAAACTACAGGAGTCACAATAATACTTGGCCTTAACAAATTTAGCTCTAAGGTCACTGAGTGCAGGACAGCAAAGTAAAAAATGTATTTCATCTTCCTTTGCCTGATTACACAAGCGACACATCAATTCCTTATCTTTCAGAACACTGTATCTAAACCGATGGCAAGCAATGTCAGAGACACCAAATCTAAACTTACTCAATGCACTCTTAACATACCTATTTATATTCATTTCAATGTATGGTTCAACCACATGTGCTGTTTTAAAGAGTCTGTATTGTGCAAATCTGTCACTGCTATAGATATGGTCATGCCAGTCTTGCCATCTGCAATCGATCATTCTTTGTTTAAAACATTTCAAAAATCCCGATATACTTTCAACGCCCTGGTTGTCCCAAACATAAGCAAAGCCATAAGAATTTAAGCACTGACGAACATTGGTAGCCCATGTTTTCTTGCCATTACCATCCAACTGTCGCAATGTCTTATAAGCTTTGAATGGTATCTTACTTTCCTCCATTCTGGTTATTTTCAGCCAATACTTAATACATCTAAAAACAGAATTGATATAAATTGGATACCTTCCGAGTTCACCATAAACTAAATCATTTGGTGTTCGATTGTCTACATTCAAAAATCTTTTCATAGCATACAAATGAACATTTTCCATTTCGACATTTTTCTCGAGAGCCCAAATTTCAGCCCCATATTGTAAGATTGGCTGCACCTGCGAATCGAATAACTTCGAAAAAACAGAAAATGCGCTACTATTCAATTTATATAAAATATGAAGAATAACTGTGACTGAGAGAGAGAGAGAGAGAGAGAGAGAGAGAGAGAGAGAGAGAGAGAGAGAGAGAGAGAGAACTCGGATTGTTAAGTGAAACATGCAAAGAGGCTGGATGAAAAGACAAGACAGAATCGAGTTCGTCACAAAGCCCAGGCAGTCCCGAGTCTCTGACAAACGCCAGCTGACTTGAGCACAACTTCACTCAAACAAGCCGCCCTTCAGTGTTTTCACTGTCTCAAGACATTTCACGTGCAGCAGCTTTTTTTTTTTTTTCTATTCACACGCTTACACACCACGTCAACAAGGCAGCACAGAATGTTCACTCACAGACATTGAGTTCACCATCTCCGCCTAAAGTTACCGGCCGGGGGTTTCATCCAATACAAAGACCAGTAGGTCACCCATTCCCCATAAACATCCAGCTCCCTGAGAACAGGGGGACAAAGAGAAAGGCAAACAACGAAGAACAGGCTACTGATTGCTTCAGTATAATTTCAGACCTGCAGCCTTACTGAAATCGAGTGGGAATGCAAATGAACACACAAAATGGACAAGACAGTGATGTAAGACAGATTTGACACACGATGCAAAAAAGACGGAATAAATTTTCGTCGCTATGTCTTAGCAAGCACTATAAACATTAGACAAAAAGATGCACAAAACAATACTCCCCTAACGGCAGTCAGCGTGAGGGGAAATTTAAGATAACAAATAATGGGGTTGTCTGCGTGCATGTGACAGAAATTGAAAATATGGCGTGTTTTTTGCACATCGTGTTTCTCATTCTACATGTTCTGTCTTTACACATATAACTTTTTGAATACGAAATTGAATGTTTGTTCTTGCAGCTAGTGGAGGGGAGGGGTGACCGCCAAACCTGATATAAAGAAGAAGCAGGAAAAAAAGAGAAAAAAAAATAGGGGGGGGGGGGGGGTCTATGTATAATTCTGAGCCCATTTAGTGAGTGTAAAAATGAAAATCGAACATCAGAACCCAGCTAATCATCTCCCTTCCTTTCCTGGGCTCATACCATTGCCCTTTGTAGAAACAAAATGCAAGAAATACAGGATCTGGTAGATGTAGGCATCTGGAAAATCGGAGCACCGAGAACAATGTGAGTCTGGCAAGCACACCTGGGTTGAAATAAGCTGCAGTTGCACGAAACGAACAAACCGACGACTGACCTCGCGAACACCCGTGTCGACACGGCCCTTCCACCATGACGAATCAAGCGGTCCCATTCTGCGCTCACCTTGCCTTCCGAGCAGCCAGCTACCTGTGGGACAGGTGGTGAGCGCTCCCTGGCGGCAAGCACGACATCCACGCAGAGGGCGTGGCCATGCAACTTCAATGATTAGCACGCAATCAGTGATTGGGTTAATTGATGCCATCGACTGGGGGTCAACTGCTCTGCTGACAGTGCTGCTCCAGAATCATTCATTGTCATGGTCATACCTTTTCCTGCTGTCTTGTGGGGGAAAGGAGGCGGACACAAAACGTTTAAAAAAAGCTTTCAGTTCGTTGGCTACTGTGTTTCAACATACCGAGATCGCGCGACCCTCACAGGCGCTTGAAATTATATGTCCGAGAGAACTGTTAAATACCAAGTCAAACTCGCTTACCCCCCCCCCCCCCCCCCCCCCCCCTCCCTAAAATACTATAAACCCACCCCTGTTTTTACAACAGTTTTTAACAGAACTGCTGCACACACAAACAGGGAAAAAAAGGGAACTTAATTTGTTCTTTTTAACCAGTTTTTAAATCCCCTTTTGGGTAGGATTATCTGTTTTTAATACTAGTTTATAAAACTTTTGAGATTTTAGTTTTTGCTTAATCCTGTGTTCTTCCTGATCGTTTTCAATAACGTCATTTTCACGCATACATTCATCAAATGCGTCTCTGTATTTCATGTGAAATAAAACTACAGTCTTTGATTGTTCTCTAAAGTCTTTGAAACTGAGATATTTCTGACATAAAATCCACACACTTATCCCAGCATGTTTTCCACTGAAAGCCAGTTTTGACAAAGTTTTTTCTTTTTTTAATTATGTCTCTTTCTGCCGAACAGTCATCAATGATAAATAGTGTCTGCGTTCCCTCAAACAGTCTATAAAAGTATTCTAAACACTCACTCAGTTTATTGCTGGGATCAATCAAATATGTCATCATCTGCCCATATAAACCTTCGATCATTATATGATTGATTCCATTTAAGGTTTGGCAGAAAATTACTATCTGATCAAATTTATCACGATAAACTATTTGTAATAGGTCGAGGACTGTATTTCCACAACTGGTCTGTCCACAAATCAATGAACAATGAGTTGGGGTTTTTTTGTCATAAAGTTTAACTGCTCCATAGTTTTTATAACAGAATTTAATCTAATCCAGTTATTATTTTTATCATACTCTCTGTCAAAATTTGTTCAGTATAATAAAATCCTGTAAGATCTAAATGTGTAAGATTAATCCAATTCAGTTCCGTGAGATTGCTTCTATTTAGACTAATATTGATGTTGTCGCTGGACGTAATGATCTTAATCTCCTCACCGTTGTTCTTTACAACGACAGTAACTTTTTCAACGCCTAAGTTTTGCCAGCTAATAAGAATTCCTTTCATAAGGCTGTCACTGACGCCCAAAGGTCCACTCCTCTCCACATCTTTCAAGACCGAAACTTTAAATATTATTGTGAACGTGTCTCCTAATTTCATGTGTGGAATGAAGAAGCGTCCTTCAAAACTGATTCCCTTCTGTGGAGGGTGTACTGTTTGTTCTCAAATGGCTTTATTTCGATCTCTCTCCGACTATTATCCTCTGGTGCAAGACTTATATGTTAAGGACCAGAGTTGAATGCTTTTCTGAATTTTGACGGTCAAAAAATGTAAATGGGCTTAATTCAAATTTTATGTCCCATTCTAAATGTGGTTCTAAGTGCCATTTGTTGTCAGTTTTTCGAACTATTTTACATCCATAATGACCTGCATTATTTCTTTCTACATTGCGCAGTTGTTCTAGTTTAGGAAACTTTTTGTTGTCGCAAACCTCTTTGCGTTTATAGTAACCATCTTTACTGTACTCAAAACCATACAAAGCGCCTGTCTCACCATTCTGTTCAAAGTCCTCAGTGTCTGCAAGGTCTTTTAGTACTAAAGTTATACACCTTACAGGTGCTAATGTAACCCCTGATTCTTCTGGTCCACGTGACATTATTTTTTTAGTGCAACTAATTATTTTATTTCCAAAACAATGTGCAGGTTATCACATTTCACGACTTTCCCTGTTTTATCTGTGATTTTTCAGCTATCTTAACCCTCCCATAAAAAAACGACTACATCCCAAAAGTGTGGTGCAGTCATCCGATGCAGTTTTATCAGAACCAGTTAAACTTTGTTGTGTTTTGTGCATCAACTGGGTGTGGACTGTCGTATGCTGATCATTCAAATCATCCTGATCTTTTGGTGAGGTCAGTGTATAGATTTCATTTCTATTACACCTTCAGACGTATTTTGTCTGAACTGCAAGCGCCATTACCAAATGATAAACCGTTTAATCCATTCAGCAACAAAATAGACATGAAGGCTTTCGAAAGGATCTGTAACGAATTCAATACTAAGGTCAAGACAGACTTTAGACAAAAGTTGGACCGCAATCATGGTCTAGGCACCGTTTATCTTTCGGGCGTGCACAGAAAGTATAACTATGACTGGAATCCTCCTTACACATCTTTCTCTTCAGGCACAACTGTTCACCTCGGGTCCATAGAGCAAGAGCATAAAACAGCGTGGACAACATTTATTTTAGACACTTCTGGGGGTCTAACTAAAGCAGGAATAGAACGAATAAACGACTCCATTCGTACTTATGTTTGGTGTTTGCTAGGTTCGCAAGCACAAACGAGATCGAACATAACTGATCCTTCTACTGGCTTTGACGCACAAAAAACAGTACTTGGCAAATTTAGAGGACGCCATTAATTCTGCAGTTGATTTGCCTTCAAGTATTAAAAGGTACCAAGATGTTTTACGATACGCAAGATCGAAAGTTGACTTCGCTGTTGGCACTGGTTTATACATGCTGCCTTCTGACCTCAGACTCCAGATAGGAGCAATAATAAACTACAATAATGAAATCCCTGTGGCAGGCAATGAACAGAAGGTCGGAAAAAAAACGACATAAATTCTAAGCCAGTAATATTACAGACAATAAATAAACAATTTGACCACCCAAGAATAAGTCATCCAATCCCCGAGGTTGTTGAAGACAAAAAATAAATAAATAAATAAATAAAATAATGCTGATAACAATGAATATGAAAAGACAGCACTTGTTATTGGATTAACTGGCTTAGGACTACTTGGTCTTTATCTTATTAAAAAGTAATTCGACTATTAAGACAACTGATGTCCATAAGTGCTCGGCCATAAAGCCAACTACTTTGCTTGCAGTAGACAAAAGCCAGCTAATGACAGAACCTAATATGCCGGGGAAAGAGTCTATGGCCTTACTGGCTATTTTTTTTTTTTAATAAACCTGCAAGATGATCAAACTGTTTTTTTTTTACCCATGATTTGTCAGGTGGTGATGGAGGTGATGGTGGTGGAGGCACTGACCCTTGACCACCACCACCTGTAATAGCCAACACCAGTGTACTTATTGCAAATCCTAAGGCTGTTATAACGCTTGCTAATGTGACTCCTTGCTCTCTAAACAGTGTTCGTATTCGTTCTGCTAGCGTCGTGTTTTCATATAAAATTCTTTGGATAGTTTCTCTTATTCTGTTTACTTGAGTTCGTAATTGTTCTCGGTTAGTAGACAACACTTCTAGTCTTGCTGATCTCTCTTGTTCAAGATCATTTACTCTTTGGGTTATTCTTTCTTTAATATTATGCCCTACGATGGAGTCGTCGGCCTCAACGAGTTTTTCTTTTTCTCTTTTTATATGCTCATCTAGTTCACCCAGTTTTGCTAAATTGTTTGTTAATTCACCCCTGATGCGTCTCACAGCTATAAAAACACCAGAACAAGAACAAGTTGATTCAATTCCTACAACACCAAAGTCGTCATGGAATATTGGGTTTAAAACAGTTGTCATTGTTGCTATTGCTGCTGAGGGTGGTTATTACGGTTATGAAATATATTAACAAAGCCAGCAAAAACCAAAACAGTCCAAAAAATCTCCACCACTAAATACAGAAGCCGAACGTAAAAGCATGCCAAAATCACCAACAACAGAACATCATTGTGATCCATTTCAGATGCAATAATATTTTAAGAACTTAATAAATAATTACAAATTAACTTGAATAAGAACTTGGTAGTACTTGGGGGTAACTTAATTAAGCTCTTGGGGTGACTTAAGTTAAGAATCTGGGGGTGACTGAAGTTAAGAAATTGGGGTAACTTAATCTTGGGGTGACTTAAGTTAAGAACTTGGGGTGACTTAAATTAAGAACCTGGGGCTACTTGATGGCGGCTTGATTAAGAACTTCAGGTGACTTGGGGTGGGTGGAGGGGGGTGGAGGGTAAGAAGGTGTCAAGTTTAGAAGGGGTATCAAGAGTGTCAAAGTGGAAGGAGGTGTCAGGAAATGTCAAGTGGAACCGGTTGGACCGCTTGACATCTGTTATTATTTCAGCCAGTGCAGTAATAACCACGGTTAGGTAACATATATGTGGAAAATCCCTCCGCGAAGTGTAACATATGCAACCTGGTGCACGCCCGCTGTGCGGACAGACATATCATTTGGTGAATAGCTGGCTTGCCTTCACTGACTGACTCAACTCTTCAAACATTGCTGTTGTGTGCGCGCTGTTGTGTGTGTGCAAATCAAATATGCAGTCTACTTGTAATGGCTCAAAGTACTGGAATATTACAAGAATTGGATTCTGTAACTATTAGTGACGAGGAGATAGAGATTGATTCAGAAAAGCCACAAATAGTGTTATTGAAAGTAATAATCAATTAATTCAAAACCAGATAGACTAAAAGATTTTCAACACGCTTATAAAACATATGGTGAGAGAGCAGCAAAAGAATTTGAAAAAGAACAAAAGAAAAAATTACCGAAACACCCAGGTCAATTTCAATTTAATAATAAAAAAGACAAACATATAATAAATATAAAAGTCTAAATTCTTTGTCTGGTAAAGATCTATTAAACAGACTGAAATATCACAAAACAGAAAAACGCTTAAGAATTGTTGAAAGCGTTTCTATCCCAGACTTTGATGAAAACAAAAACGCTGAAGAAATAGAAAGAATTCTAACCGAAGGTCAAACTGCACTTGACTTAATAAATAACCGCAGCCTTCAACAGTATCTAGCTTATGGAAAATGGCTACGAAGATTGTTTACAATAAACAGAAAACCTTTTAAGAAGTTTGTTACAAGTCATTTGAAGTACTCCCTTCGTTGGATTAATAAACTAACAAAGACGGCAGAATTCTTTGAGAAATATCCAGAACTCACAAATCTGTCAATTTCTATAACACAAGCCATCGTGTTGACTCCAAAGATACATTCTGCTCTAAAAACCCACTCCAATATGGCAATCGACGGGATGTGAAGAAGGTATGTGGCATTGTTTGGTTGTTGGCATTGACAATTAATTGACTGTGTGCTGTGTTCTGTGTGAGCGAAGGCCTCTTGTCTGTGCCAAGTCGTAAGACCCTAGCATAGAAGAACACAAATTAACTGATCAGGCGTCAGCCTAATGCTGGGTCTCTGTGGCCCCGCCGCTGCCTCATGTTTGTCTGTCTGTCTGTTATGCAAAGTTTTGCAAAATTATAAAGATAAATGTGAATATTTTTTAAGTGAGATTTGAAAAAAAAATCTACCAAGCGCGCCCTCCACCACCTCTACTTCGTTTTATGAGTTTAATATATAAAAAATGCGTTTTTTTTTTTAAATTATGAATTTTGAGAAAAACTTTGTCAAAACTGGCTTTCAGTGGAAAACATGCTAGGATAAGTGTGTGGATTTTATGTCAGAAATATAATTCAGTTTTAAAAGACTTTAGAGAACAATTAAAGACTGTAGTTTTATTTCACATGAAAGACAGAGACGCATTTGATGAATGTATGCGTGAAAATGACGTTATTGAAAACGATCTTTAAGCAAAAACTAAAATCTCAAAAGTTTTATATAACTAGTATTAAAAACAGATAATCCTACCCAGTTTGTATGTTTGTAAAAAGGGGGTTTGAAAACTGGTTAAAAAGAACAAATTAAGCTCCCTTTTTTTCCTGTTTGTGTGTGCAGCAGTTCTGCTAGCTAGCCCTCAGAGGCCCAAGGAGTCTTTCAGCTGAAAGAAAAATACTGTTAGTAGGTCACTGTCTCTCAACAAGGCAAGAAACTGATATCCATCATCAAATTCAGATTTTATTCTGATTGACCTACCTTTTTTATGTTCCACCGGTGACCCACTGGGCCTTCATGGCAAACAAAAGCATCAAAATCATGAATGTATAAAACCTGACTAGAACTTAAAAACAAGTGTTATTCTTGGCGTTTAACAAAGTTTTTGTTTGCTTTATGAATACCCTCCACCTCCCCCCCCCCCCAAAAAAAAAAAAAAAAAATCATTTCAGCAAATGTCATTCCCTGGTTGTCAACATGATCAACAACGGGCGATGTGATGTTAGTTCAAACAATCATGTGTTTTCAGCAGACTAGGCGATGTGAAAGTCTCTGAAACAATTTCTATGTTCTGTGTAGCACAGATGCACTTTGCATTTTTCGCAAATGTTGTTGCACTTTTGCTGACACTTCCTGCAACGCTGGCGCTGTTCACTCTTGATGGGGAAGTGGGAATACCCGTCGCCTCTTACTTCTGGCTCTGGCATGGGTTTGAACAGGCTTCTTTTTTAGACAAGGAGGTGCTGCTTCTTCAAGGGATGGGCGACCGCGGTTTCTGCCGTTGGGGGCATGCAGTTGGATGAGAAGAGTTGCAACCTTTGCTTGGAACTTGCGCTGATTCAGGGTGTCACGTTTCGGCACACCAAGAAGTGTGCAGACACGGCGGTAGGACAACCATGCATTGACCAGCATTATCCTCAGGGTGTGTCAGAAAATGTACAAGTACCACCGTCTTGACTTCATGCGGTATGCATGCTTTGCAACAAAGCAGTCGAGTAAGTCCACCCCTCCCATGTGCTCATTGTAAGCCTTTATGACAGCAGGTCGCTGCACATGGGCATGTGTTTTCCTGGTCTTGTGTCAAATTACTTGCCATCCTGTGAGATAGACAACAGAAAGATTGATCAGTACAAAATGCAAGAGAGAGAGAGAGAGAGAGAGAGAGAGAGAGAGAGAGAGAGAGAGAGAGAGAGAGAGATGCGTAACATACACACTTGAACACAAGCATACAACCACACACGCACACTGGGGCGGGAAAGGCGGGGGTGGGGGTGGGGGGTGGGGGGGTGCGAGAAAGAGAGAGAGATGCATAGCACATGACATATGAACACTCTATACATACCTACTAATACGCAGAGCGCACCCTGTGATTGATAATCACAAGTGAAAAAGGCGAAAAAGAACCAGTGACGCTCCCATGTAAAGAACAACACACCCACCTGTGAACTAAAAAGTCATACCTCGAAGACCCAGTGGGTCACCGGTGACACATCACCATTACAGAAGGCTGGCGCGTTCTGTAATCGCCCTGTATCTACTCATCTGCAAATCAGAACTCTTCATAAACACGTTACAAGTAAAAACGCCAAAGGATATGTCAAATTCTTACCTTTCAAGGGTGTTACCAGCGTTGAAAGTTGACAAATCGAGACGCGTGTTTTGGTCAGCAAGAAAGCAGTCATATGTAGAAGGGAGATCGGTCGTTTGAAATACGTTAATACAAATGCGGTTACTTCCCTTTGTTCCTTGAGCGACCCACTGGGATGATGCAAAAAAAATGGAAAATAGTTATTTTACTGATCTGTCGAGATAATTCATTTGTTTGGGTCACAGGTGACCCAGTGGGCCTCTGAGGGCTAGAAATTGTTGTTAAAAAAGTTTTTTTTTTTTTTTTATAGTATTTTAGGGAGGGGTGGTTAAGTGAGTTTGACTTTGTGTTTAACAGTTCTCTCTCCCCGTGTGTCTGTTGTCGACTGCACATTATCAATCGTGTCATGGAGTTTGTGGAGGATGCATGGCTTGAATTTGCAGTTGACAATTTCGAGTGCATGTACCATATTCACAAATGACACATTGGCAACCCTTTCATTTTCTGGCTCTCCCAATATCAGGAACAAAAACATTACAGTATCGATTGAGGCTTGTGACTGCCACTGGCGCCTGTTAGGTCCACACTGGGCATCACTGTGACTCTGAGCTGCTGGCCATTCAGCATGGCGAACATGCGTTTCAATCAATAGATTAGAAGGATTAAACACACGCACGCACGCACATACGCACGCGCGCGCGCGCGCAGCGCGCGCCACACACACACACACACACACACACACACACACACACACAACACACACTGTGTGTGTGTGTGTGTGTGTGTGTGTGTGTGTGTGTGTGTGTGTGTGTGTGTGTGTGTGTGTAAAATTACCTACGTTAAGTTTTGGGCCGACTTCAAGTGAATCACTTTTATTTATTAATTTTTGTTGTTGTTGTTAACTTATTTATCTATTTATTCATTGGTTGGTTTGTTTATTCATTTCTTATTTTTTATTTATTTGTTTAACTGAAGAAGCTCCTCCTCCCCCCTCCCCCTCCCCCCCCCCCCCCCCCCCCCCCCCCCCCCCGGCCCCTTTCTCTCCGCACTAGTTCTTAAAACGGCCCATTTTCGAATGCTGATAAGGCTACATCCAGCCCGTCATTCAGACCAGCTTGTCTATTGCCATCGGTCACGCCAGCAAGTGGGTCGGTGCTAAACGATGATTCTACTCCCTGGGAAATCTACCCCGCAGTAATTTTTTTTTTCAGATACTAAACAAAAACAAAACAAAACAAAACACCGACCGACAACCAAACAAAACACCGACCGACAACCAATCCACCAAACGAATAGAAATACTAAACCTGTTTCCATGGCTTAAAAAATCTAATGTTATATCATAATTACAGCAAAATCACTGTAAAAAGAAAACAAGAAGAAAAACTCCGTTTGAACTGAACTGCTCTTTGTTTTTAAATCCTACTTCCACTGGCAACCAGAGAGATGCACAACCGTGTGCAATTAAGTTACATTTTCGTTTTACATTGTGGGGAAAATGTTTCTCTTCTCTTTGGTGGTTTGAACAAAAGAAGCATTGTTTCGCTTCAGAACTATGTCACAAGACCAGATTGAATAGTTATTAGAAGGGACACGCGCGCGCACACACACACACACACACACACACACACACACACACACACACACACACACACACACACACACACACGGTCCGTGGGTGAAAGTTACACCTCGATGTCTCTAACATTAATATCCGTGCGGTGAGCTGGCTGATCAGTGTCAGTCCTGTCTATTTTTCCTCTCCAGATTCTTCTTTTTTCCCCCTATCTTTACTTTATATTGTTTCCAGCTACATCTGGAATACCCTTTAATCTGCTGATAGGGAGGGAGGAGGTGAGGGGGGTTGGGAGAGGAAGCAAGTTATCCTTCTCATAGAGCAGTTGAGGTTTCATACACTCATAACTCCTGTTTAAAACAGATCTTAACACGTTCGTAAAGTTAAAAAGAACTCCTGTTTAACAGATTTTAACATGTTCGTAAAGTTAAGAAGAAACTCCTGCTTAACAGATTATAACACGTTCGTAAAGTTAAAAAGAAACTCCAGTTTAACAGATTTTAACACGTTCGTAAAGTTAAGAAGAAACTCCTGCTTAACAGATTTTAACACGTATGTAAAGTTAAGAAGAAACTCTAGTTTAACAGCTTTTAATACGTTCGTAAAGTTAAGAAGAAACTCCTGTTTAAAGGATTATAACACGTTCTTAAAGTTAAGAAGAAACTCCAGTTTAACAGATTTTAATACGTTCGTGAAGTTAAGAAGAAACTCCAGTTTAACAGATTTTAACACGTTCGTAAAGTTAAGAAGAAACTCCAGTTTAACAGATTTTAACACGTTCGTAAAGTTAAGAAGAAACTCCAGTTTAACAGATTTTAACACGTTCTTAAAGTTGAGAAGAAACTCCAGTTTAACAGATTTTAACACGTTCGTAAAGTTAAGAAGAAACTCCTGTTTATGAGATTTTAACACGTTCGTAAAGTTACGAAGAGATTAGACAAAATGTCGGTAATAATCATGTTCAACGCGCCTCGCAGCGTAGTTGGTGTACAAGCACAGATTTAAAACAAGCAGTATGGACGATGTGACAAGGTAAACAACTCCATTCATGCGAACTGATAGCGAGAGTTTGATACTAGACTGCCAAAGTTGCTTCTGTCTTATACGTTCTAACCGTTTGATAGTCTAGTAATGCAAACTTGATGATGATGATGACGATGACGACGACGACGACGACGATGATGATGATGACTGTTGTAGTCATAAAAAAAAATTGTTACTCTCTAGCAGTTTTTCTTCCGTTCGCAGTCATTTAATTCGCAAGTGCGTTTACAGCTTTGTGTACATTGAGCTGTAGTTTCCTGGTATGCTGTCCAACAGAAGGTGATGAAATTCTCTGTCCCAGCAGCTACTTAAACTATATTAAAACCATGTAATTTCTCCAGCTGTTGTTGCTGTGTAGATGTGTCAGATACAGAACATCCTTGTTAATGCGGGATTTACACGTACACGATCTTTTCTCTACGACCTGGTAGGATTTCAACATCTACGACTCCCCCGAGATCGTGGGTGATCTTGGGTTGAGAGCGTGAGAAAATGGGGTAATTTTTGGCCACGATAGCTTCCTGGCCCGTCCCCCTACGCTCTACTACCACTTGGCAGGTTCTCGCACGATCTGGCACGATCTGATAGGCTCTTGTAGAGCCGACATATCATACGACATGCCCCGACTTCATACGCTCTCACCCGATGCCTGACACGATCTCACACGATCTCACAGGCTCTGGCACGCTCTCACACGCTCTCATACGCTCTCACACGATCCCCCACGCTCCCGCAGGAGTCTGCTCCTACGTCCTCAGTCGTAGCTTAAAAACGGGCCCGCTTTGCGACGATCCTCTGTACGCTCGGTGAATTCACAGAGGACACAACTCAAGAAGCTACCAGAAGTTCTACCTAGAAGTGCTGCAGAATTTTTTTCCAGAACTTCCAGTCATGTCAGGAAGAGCAGAGGCAAGGGGAAGGCAACAAGGGAAGGCAGAGGCAGACCCAGAGGCAGGAGGAGAGGCAGACTATCTCCACTTCCATCAATGACTGTGGGCGAAGACTCTGACCATTCAGAGGTGAGTTTCAATACTGTTTTCACTGGGGTGGGGCATTTTTTTCAGAAAGGGGGTGGGGATTACATTCATGGAAGTGGGGCCATATTTTCTATCATGGGTGGCATTTGTACTACCATTGCATACGCATGTTGAATTTGTATTTTTTCCCCTCACCTTTATGTTCTTGTTGTCATTCACAGATACAGAGTGAGGTACAGGGTGAGGAGGGCCGAGAGCCAGAGCCAGAGCCAGAACCAGAGCCTGAGCGACAGCCAGAGCCAGATGCAGAGCACTCAGCTGACGAGGGTGACGAGGGTGACAACACACAGGAGCGTGCGCCATCTTAGGAAGGTGTGAAGAAGAGGAAGCCAAAGGCACCCCCTGTGAATCTCTCTGATCAGCAGCGGAATGAGATGGCAGACTTTGTCCAGGACAGGCCTTTCCTCTGGCAGAAATGTATTTACTGATTTGGTGACCCTCAGCATCCGCTTGAACTCAGGTTGGTCCTCCCTCCGCAGCTCATCCATCAGTTTGTCGTAGACACCAAAATCTGTCCTCCTCAGCAGCCATGGTCTCACCCACACTCTTGGTCGCCTGTTCTCTGCCTCTTCAATTGCTGCCAGCTCAGCACGGTCCCTCGCCTCCTCAGCATCCAGTCGCAGCATGTCTTCCTGCAACAGCCATGCGGCAGCCACCAGTCTCAGCCTTCTGCGTTCTCTTGCACGTCTCTGGAGTCTCAGCATCTTGGTTGAGCAGTTCACC
Organism: Conus canariensis; assembly: GCA_033310375.1. Taxonomy (NCBI): domain Eukaryota; kingdom Metazoa; phylum Mollusca; class Gastropoda; order Neogastropoda; family Conidae; genus Conus; species Conus canariensis. The sequence goes on along the minus strand of CM065717.1, from coordinate 22,367,250 downwards.
ATGAATGACCAGCCAAGTGGAACATCCCCCTTTATTTATCCAGGGGGACATCACGGGACACGGTTCCCCACGTCCTTGTACGACCTCGTACGATCTGATACGTATCTGGCACGTTCTCATACGCTCTGGTACGCTCTGCTACGACCTGGTACGCTGCTGGTACGATGCATGACCCATCAACCATCGTGCCAAGATCGTAGGGGCAAATCAAAAAGTTTCCAACATGTTGGTAACTTGCAGGCGATCTCGCACGACTCCAGCCCAGCGGGGGGTAATATTTACGTTCTTACCACGACATTGTACGCTTTTAACACGATTTACTACGATTCACTCACGCTCTCCCACGGTTCCAAAATTTCGGCCGGAAGTGGAATCGTGCCAGGTCGTAGAGAAAAGATCGTGTACGTGTAAATCCCGCTTAAGGTGCCTCCTTGTTTGTTCTGTGTGCTCTGTGTTGTCATTTCTGCTAGACGATTTGGTGTCGCAAACAGCATTCGTTCGGAGTTATGGGCCTGTAATTGTTTCATCGTGAGAGCAAGAGTCACCTTACTAGTTTGTTATGTACTGTTTGCTGTTCCCTCTCTCACATAACATTTCCTTACATTAAAACTGATAAGTGCCTCCGTAGAATTGATGACATTGACGGAAATGTTGCTGCTATAATTTTCTTTAGTTTTAACTTTAAAAAAAAAAAAAGAGAAAAAAAAGAAGAAAAAATCCACATCAAGTTATATAGCTCAGTTGCTTGGTGGCGTTTTGTTTCACATGAAACAGTTTGAAGAGCGGAGATATATTCCATACACTATTCATGTAGAAGTTGAGATCTGCGTTCAATATTCAGCAGTTTTGACAGGATTGGGTTCCCACTTCCTCCCTTTTTCTCTTCCACAGTGAATGTGTGTGTGTGTGTGTGTGTGTGTGTGTGTGTGTGTGTGTGTGCCTGCCAGCTCGTCTGCCTACCTCTTGTGTGTGTGTGTGTGTGTGTGTGTGTGTGTGTGTGTGTGTGGTGTGTGTGTGTGTGTGTGTGTGTGCCTGCCAGCTCGTCTGCCTACCTCTCTCTCTCTCTGTAGGTGTGTGTGTGTGTGTGTGTGTGTGTGTGTGTGCGTGCGTGCGTGCGTGTGGTGTGTGTGTGTGTGTGTGTGTGTGTGTGCGTGCGCGCGCGCGCGCGCGCGCGTGTGCGTGCGTGGGTGCGTGCGTACGTGCACAGGTGGGGGTGGGAGAATAACAAACAAGCCAAATTATTCATCGCACAAGAATAAACAAATAAAATAAACCCTGGGGTAGTTTTTTTTTGGTTTTTTTTTATCAGAGAAGCCAAATTTTCGTGTGACACCGGTGGTCGCACGCACGTACTCTCATAAGAGGCCTAGTTCACGTCTTCGAGGTCAAATCAACATGACGTCACAGGCGGCGATTCCCTCTCTCCAGCTACACCACACGACTAACAGGCAGTGCCTCATTTGGACGCGTGAGCTCCCATACGGGAATACTGACATGGTGAACACCTAAGGTGGTCCAACACAGGTAAGCAGTAACAGGCCACACTCACTCTCACTGCGCTGTGATGAAGGCTTGGTGTCATCGCTGTGCGCCGTTATAGAAACGTGACTTTCTTCTTGGAAGATTTCGTGGATCAGTCGAGTGGACTGGTCAAGGGTCAAGGCCATGGCTGTCCACTGTCCTTGGGTCCACAGAGGAAGACGAGCTTTGAACTGCCCCTGTGTTTAATGCTGGTGGCACAGGTACTTTTTCTTTCTGTGTCTGTCGGTCCGAGAGAGAGAGAGAGTGTGTGTGTGTGTGTGTGTGTGTGTGTGTGTGTGGTGTGTGTGTGTGTGTG
>CM065717.1:22355413-22357913 GCA_033310375.1 Conus canariensis | reverse complement strand
GTCACAGTTAATCGTGCCAAACGTGTCGCTGGTGCCATGCACGTGGAGCACATCAGACGGTGCTTCGTCCTCGTCCTGCTCGCTGTCATTCCGGTTCGGCTGTGTAGTACACTCCTGTGTACTTGACGTTTCCAACTATGTGTCAGGTAAGAATGGCACATCAAATGGGCGTAGCGTGTCAAAGTCAGACTCATGCTTTGCACTTGCCTGTTTCTGCTGCTGCTGTTTGGCCCTCTCCTGGTCTCATCGAATCTGACTGGGTGGCTTTCTTCTATAATATTGCACCCGTGTGTTGCGATTCAGGACAGGGATCCGCCATATTTGTTGACAGTGGCGGGCTGGCGGCTTGAGGCATAAGACAACCACCGTGCTGTCTGCTTCTCCCGCCACTTTCCAACTGGTCACCATGTTGTCCGTCAGCAGGGCGGTTAGGGTCTTCTCCACAGTTGCTGGAAGTCCAGTAACTGGCATGTTGACAATGAAATTAGTAAATTTACCACAGCTCTTTCAGTGTGCGCCCTGTTGCTTCGCTTCACGTCACGTGACCAACACACACACACACACACAAACACCACACACTCACCCACACTTACACACACACACACACACACACAGAGTGAGAGAGAGAGAGAGATAATAAGTGGTAGGGAGAACAAATGTAACTTAACAATTCCTCTGAAGAGGGGGGAGGGATGAGTCAAAGAAAATGAGAATGAACAGTCAAGGCGTTAGATTATAGGCTAAACCTAAACCCTCAACAACCAGCTTATGAGGATCATATACAGGCCTAAAGGGCTATATATAGGTCGGCTGGGCAAAAACGACGCGACTTGGTTGCCCACTGCCATTTTTCCACACCGCGTTTTTAGCACTTTACAAACGGCTTGTAGGCCTATGTATTCCGCACGAACACACACACACACCACACACACAGAGAGAGAGAGAGGAGAGAGAGAGAGAGAGAGAGAGAGAGAGAGAGAGAAACTGACATTTTAGCGACACTGGCTAACAGTCCACGGAATGATATTGCTGGAGCACATGCATGCAACACGGCACCTTCCGTTGCCCCCTCATTCCCTCTCCTCCTCCCCTCATCCACATCCTCTCGTGGCACTCATCTAAATCCACATTCACACTCTCCTCCCCAGCCACACACACACACACACGCACGCACGCGCAGAGAGAGAGAGAGAGAGAGAGAGAGAGAGAGAGAGAGAGAGAGAGAGCGCACACACACACACACACACACAGAGTTCGAGTTTTATTTAACCACGTCAGAGGTAAGAAAATCGCCCCGTAAAATGACGTAGGCATACGAAGTCTAGTTTCATTGTCGTCTGCCTACCTTTCGCATCTCACGCATAGGAGAGTCGCACGAATGGAAAGCTTCTTGGAGACGGAGGAAAAATGATTCGGCAGTTTAGGTCGGTACACCAAACAATGGCAGAAATCAACTGTGGCAGCAGTAAACGTGAACGCATTCGTGGATGAACAGTATGTTATAGTATATTTCTTCTGTCCTTGTAACGTGTGTTTGGTTGTCGTCTTCGCGTCAGTTGAGGTGTCCGTTCTCTTTGACCGGCATAACAAGATCAAGATGGTCGTTAGATCTATTGATTCATCGTAGCATTTCCAGGCACGGCGCGCGAATTCAGCTCTGCCTCCCAGTGTCTGGTGTTGCCTACATCAGAAAGAACGTCGCCGTTTCGCTGGCACAGCACAAAAAATCGATTGATCGCCAATGCAGGCAGTGACAAGTCTGCGTGGAGCAGACGGAATCGGATTTGTTACTTGTATCCTACAATGCACGGCGTTTATGTGCAGTCGAAGCATTCGTAAGCCTATTTAATAACTGGTCAGTCGTCTGTTATAGTCTGTTCATTTGCCTGTCGTTGTAAAATGTTCTAGTCAAAGAGAGAATACTTATTCAAGTTCACGTCAGTCGTCATGCGTGCGAGCAATTGTTCTATGAATACATCATGATTTTTTTTCCTCTTGTACGATCCGCCTAAAACTATCGCGCCGTGTCATGTTTGATTAGAAGAGAAAAGCTGGATCCAGATGAGCTCTCCAAGTGTTACGAACCCCGCCTTGTTTTGTTTGTGGATATCTATATTGGAAATCTGTCATACTTATGCATATATTTGCTTTATTTTAATGGCCTAATCAATGGATAAAATATTGTGCCGGTCAGTATCTTTCTAATAGAAGTAGAGACGATATGCTTCATGTCATGTAATAACATTACGTTGTGCAACAAGAACGCAAATGAATGTGGATGTAATGGTGAGTGATATTGTTTCTGTGGAAACGACTCATGAAACAGGCTTGGTTAGTCAGCATGCTTATGTTAACGACTCTTTGTGTGTGTCTGTGTCGCGCCGCGCGCGCTCACGCGTGTGTGTGTGTGAGAGAGAGGAGAGAGAGAGAGAGAGAGAGAGAGGAGAGAGAGGTGGGATGGGAGTGGCGGGGGGGGGGGGGGGGGCTTTTGAAGGTGGGA
>CM065717.1:22342913-22347913 GCA_033310375.1 Conus canariensis | reverse complement strand
TAATCAGCTGATTCTATCTAGTCTTGTGATTGGGGGAAGGTAAGAAACATGTTTTGATATGTTTGGAAATTTAGCCGCCTAAATTTATACAATGACGTCTAACGCCTGTACTAAACGACGCCGGTGGGGAATTTAGCCGTCTAAATTTATACAATGCCGCGTGGCGGCCCGACGCCCCTTATGTGTAACTTGACACGAACCCGGAAACAGTGCGACGCTTTGACTCGGCAATTATGCAGTTGAGTAAGCTGGGGCCAGACATGTCTGGCCTAGAGTACTACATAAAGGCAGAAGGGAGTTGTCTCCCCGGAAAAGAATGTAACAATTAATTGTGAAAAAAATCGTCATTAAGTCGTTCTAGGTTCTTATTCAAGTCGGCATCACGTTCTTATTCAAGTTCTTAACAAGTTTTTATTTAAGTTCTTAACAAGTTTTTATTCAAGTTCTTAACAAGTCAACATCAAGTTCTTAACAAGTTCTTATTCAAGTACTTATTCAAGTTCTTAACAAGTCGTCATCAAGTCGTGATTAAGTTTTTATCAAGTCGTCATTAAGTTCTTATCAAGTTCTTATCAAGTTCTTATTTAAGTTTTATCAAGTCGTCATCAAGTCGTTATCAAGTTCTTATTCAAGTCACTTATAATTATTTATTAAGTTCTTAACATATTATTGCATATCAAATGGATCAAAATGAGATTTTGTTGTTGGCAGTTCTGGCATGCTTTTTTGTTCGGCTTCTGTATTTAGTGGCTGAGATTTTTTGGACTGCTTTGGTTTTTGCTGGCGTTGTTTATATATTTTATAACCGTAATAACCACCCCCAGCAGCAATGACGCCAAAAATGACAACTGTTTTAAATTCAATATTCCATGACGACTTTGGTGTTGTAGACAACCCTGTTGTTGTAGGTCTTGAATCAACTTGTTCTTGTGTATTTACAGCTGGCATTGAAACAACTGTTGGCGTTGGCGATGTTATGTTTTCATTATGAGTTATATTCTGTGCTCGGAACATTAATTTTTTTTGTTTGTTCCACTCTGCTAATTTTTTTCCTGCTGCAACACGCCCAGGATGAGGAGGCTTTTTACTAGTCACTTTCTCCATCAGTATTTTCTGATTCTGATTCTGCTGATTTTCTGGCTCGGTCATTTTGAAGGGAAACAAAATCTATATGATTAAAAGTAATTAATCCCATGATTAATGGCGATAACAATGTTCCAAATCTGTAATATAGATCACATCCTAGAGACTCTAATGTCTTTGTTAAAACTGGATCCTGTGTTAAATCATACATAAAATCTTGTTCAGAATCAATGGGAGCAAATCTACTAACTAGTTTAGTGTACAAACTAAGAACCGTTTGCCCAACACTTTTTACCATTCTTGACCCCAGTTGCGCTTCATACCTGTTGTGATACTTTACAATGTCTTGTGGCGACATTTGTTGAATCTGTTCTATGCTGAATTCATTTCCAAGGTACTGTTTTGTTTTTCCACATGCTGCTAAAGAATACAGCCTTTCCTTTTGGCGCATAATAGCTTGGTCATCAACTTGATCATTTGTAATCATAAGTTCAGGAAGTAGATCATCGCTGTTCATGTTTTTTATTAATTATAATTATTTTATTTTTTAAAAATGAGCACCGAAAAAACTATTACTAACCTTGTATACCATTCTGCTGTTATTGGAGGCCTAAGTGTAGGTTACACAATGCTTGGTAAAAGCCTGTTAAAAATAAAACCAGCAGATCTTGGCAAACTAGACTTTGAAGACTCAGCAAAGCTGATTGCTGTTATTACAGCTTCATTTGCTACGAAAGATTTTCTAGTTAAGCAAGGAATAATTCCAGACAGTATCAATATGTAAAATAAAAAAAAAAAAAACCTTTATAAAAATGGCTTCACTCGTAATGATGATTGGTGGCGCTGTGGTTAATGCGCTTGCTTTTAGCGGAAGTAATTACGCATTTAGTAAACTACAAAATAACAATGAGAGAAAAAGACATAACAGAGCTATGGAGCAACTAGCTGCTGCACAAGACACCTATGAAAAGCAAAGAATGGAGCAGTTAGATTTTATTAACGACAGACTTAAACAACAGGGACATGCAGCTTACACATTTAAAGATGTTGACCAGGCAATAAAAGAATATTTTCTAGTAACAGGCAAACAAGTTGAAACATTGCCCCCACCAAAATTTAGCGACTTTTATCAACCATCAGAAAAACAAAAGATGCAAGAAATATTGTTTATTGTCTTTGGCATGACCGCTGTGTATTTTGTTGCACAAAGTATTGGCTGAATAAAAATGTACAAAATCTATTATTCTCCAAAAGGATATTGGAAGGGAATAACAGCAATTAAAAAGCTTAGCCAAGCAGCGGGAGTCAGTGAACAAACAGCAAAAGAATGGTTATCTAAACAAGCAATTTGGCAAATTTATTTACCAGCGCCTAAACGAATACAAAGACCACACTTTGTCAACACAATACCGAACGACACCCATCAAATGGATCTTCTATATTTACCCCATGATACGATTAGACGAAAAAGATTTAAGTACGCACTTACAGTCATTGACATAGCTTCAAGATACAAAGATGCTGAACCATTAACACAAAAGAGTGCTTCTGCTGTTGCTGTCGCTTTACAACTGATATATCAACGAGGCCCGTTAACTTATCCTCGCATGATTCAAGTCGATGATGGAAAAGAATTTAAAGGTCAAGTAAATCAATTATTGTTAAAACATAGAGTTACCATTAAAAGAGGCATTCCAGGAGTTCACAGATCACAGGGTTTGGTTGAAAACTTTAACAAACAGTTATCTGAAAGGCTTTTTTCCTACCAGTATCACAGAGAGCTGATTGACAATTCTCGCAACACAGAATGGGTTAGAAGACTGCCCTCAGTTCTACGTGCAATGAATAATGAAGAATTTAAAGGTCTAAAACCAGTACAAGCAATCAAAAAACAAAAAATAAATGTTGTTGAAGGAGACGCCAGTTCATCAAGCAAACTATTACCATTTGGTTTGAAAGTAAGGTACCTTTATTTACCGGGAGAAGCAGAAGGGGACACCCGCATCAGGGCAACCGATCCAGTTTGGAGTGTTGACTTATATGAAATAAAAAGAATTGTAAAGATGAATCCGCCCGTGTATTATTTACGAGAAACTGACACAACAAAACGACCAGCCCCTCAAAGATCTTTTGTGAAAGAAGAACTGCAAATAATCCCGCCAGACACAGTTCCGCTTAATTAATTTACGTAAATATATTTGAGTTTAAAATGGAAGCTCAAAAGGAAGAAATCTTACATCAAACTAAAAAGATGATAAAAAAAGAGACCTTAGAATTAATACAAGAATCATATGATACGTGTTCAGCTATTAAGGAAACAATTAAGTGGATTCATCGGTACACGGCAACGCATCCTGATCGCCTACGATCCCCAATTTTGATTATCAGAATAACGGATAAAGAATATCTTGAAAAAAAAAAAAAATTCGTGCACATCAAGCAAACATGAGAAAAATTTTGTCTGAATTGGATATTGATATGATTGAGCTTCTAGATAAATTTGAGGAAAAATATAAACCCGCGGAAGGTATGTAATTATGCTGTTTTCCAATGCCCGATTGCATATGAAAACTCTGGATTAACAAACACACGTTTTGTGTTTGTTCTATCTAATGACTTCTTTGTTACAACAGTTGTGTTGATCTCATGTAGATTAGATCGTAGTTTTACGTTGTCATGATGAAAAGTCTTATTGTCAAACAATGCTTTTTTATAGTTGTCATGGGATATGCTTGATTGCACAACACTACGAGATATTCCCTTTGCTTTTTTAACAACTTTTTTTTGGCTTGAAAGACTGTACATTTTCGACCTTAAACCAATAAACTCCTTGATCACACCTCCAGATAATTCATCCTTCATCTTACCTAAAACCTTCTTGTTAACAGTTGAATGCAAAGGCGAATCTTTAGGATAATCAGATGTGTCGTACCATCCCGCATGCCCTTTAGCTACTTCTAATTCCATGTCTTTATAGATATCTTCAGTAGGGATATCTATAACAAAGGAATCTGTATCTGTGTACAGAACTCTGGACTCTGGATACAAGGGCTTAAAGTAGTCATAAAGAAATTCTAACATCAAAAGCTTCGACAGCTCTAAAACAGTAAACCCAATAAAAACGGGCTTATCCAATTTGACTTTCTTTTTTTTCATCATTATGCCAAAAAGCTGATCATGAAATCTTCTGAAGTCCTGATAATTAGGTTTAGAAGTTAGCTTAATTGCATCGTTCTCTCTGGTGACCAATCTAACATCTTTACGCTTGTGCGGATTCTCCATAGTCTTTCCAAAACAGCTGTTGTTCATCAACTTGAAAAAGTCTTTTTCTGAAGCATCTGTGGATTTAGTTCTGAGATCAGTGTTCTTCATTATGTATGGTTTCATGAACTGTTCTTGATCAAAAGCAATTATACGATGAACAGCTGTCAACTTCAAACCATGTCTTAAATAAAATTGTAGAAGCCTGTAATGGCAGACATAATTTTTTTTGCCTCCAAGATTAGGCACAAGTTTAGGTGGTTCTGTTTTTGCCATCTTTAGACTTTCTGCTGCTAATGGATAGTCATTATGGTAATCATGGAGTTCCTGAGGATATTCTAAGTCAACTTCTAGAATGTATCCACACTGTTGATCTGGCGTCAAACTGCCCAACCACTTTAATGCTTTTTGAATATTATCCGTATTACCGTCTGTGTACATTTTAAAGTTGCGTAATGGAAGTGATTGCGCCATTGCCCATCCATACAGATTGTTTGCATCTAAATACATGAGATAGTTAGACCTTTTACTTGGATCATAGTCGTCCAAGTATTTGTTGTTTGCTTTACAGTAATGGTGCGACGCCATACTGATTCCCCCACGCAATCCGTTTTCAATCATCTGAAGCATTGGCAGGTTAGACAATAAATCAATTT
>CM065717.1:22297804-22342813 GCA_033310375.1 Conus canariensis | reverse complement strand
AAGTAAATCAATTATTGTTAAAACATAGAGTTACCATTAAAAGAGGCATTCCAGGAGTTCACAGATCACAGGGTTTGGTTGAAAACTTTAACAAACAGTTATCTGAAAGGCTTTTTTCCTACCAGTATCACAGAGAGCTGATTGACAATTCTCGCAACACAGAATGGGTTAGAAGACTGCCCTCAGTTCTACGTGCAATGAATAATGAAGAATTTAAAGGTCTAAAACCAGTACAAGCAATCAAAAAACAAAAAATAAATGTTGTTGAAGGAGACGCCAGTTCATCAAGCAAACTATTACCATTTGGTTTGAAAGTAAGGTACCTTTATTTACCGGGAGAAGCAGAAGGGGACACCCGCATCAGGGCAACCGATCCAGTTTGGAGTGTTGACTTATATGAAATAAAAAGAATTGTAAAGATGAATCCGCCCGTGTATTATTTACGAGAAACTGACACAACAAAACGACCAGCCCCTCAAAGATCTTTTGTGAAAGAAGAACTGCAAATAATCCCGCCAGACACAGTTCCGCTTAATTAATTTACGTAAATATATTTGAGTTTAAAATGGAAGCTCAAAAGGAAGAAATCTTACATCAAACTAAAAAGATGATAAAAAAAGAGACCTTAGAATTAATACAAGAATCATATGATACGTGTTCAGCTATTAAGGAAACAATTAAGTGGATTCATCGGTACACGGCAACGCATCCTGATCGCCTACGATCCCCAATTTTGATTATCAGAATAACGGATAAAGAATATCTTGAAAAAATAAAAAAAATTCGTGCACATCAAGCAAACATGAGAAAAATTTTGTCTGAATTGGATATTGATATGATTGAGCTTCTAGATAAATTTGAGGAAAAATATAAACCCGCGGAAGGTATGTAATTATGCTGTTTTCCAATGCCCGATTGCATATGAAAACTCTGGATTAACAAACACACGTTTTGTGTTTGTTCTATCTAATGACTTCTTTGTTACAACAGTTGTGTTGATCTCATGTAGATTAGATCGTAGTTTTTACGTTGTCATGATGAAAAGTCTTATTGTCAAACAATGCTTTTTTATAGTTGTCATGGGATATGCTTGATTGCACAACACTACGAGATATTCCCTTTGCTTTTTTAACAACTTTTTTTTGGCTTGAAAGACTGTACATTTTCGACCTTAAACCAATAAACTCCTTGATCACACCTCCAGATAATTCATCCTTCATCTTACCTAAAACCTTCTTGTTAACAGTTGAATGCAAAGGCGAATCTTTAGGATAATCAGATGTGTCGTACCATCCCGCATGCCCTTTAGCTACTTCTAATTCCATGTCTTTATAGATATCTTCAGTAGGGATATCTATAACAAAGGAATCTGTATCTGTGTACAGAACTCTGGACTCTGGATACAAGGGCTTAAAGTAGTCATAAAGAAATTCTAACATCAAAAGCTTCGACAGCTCTAAAACAGTAAACCCAATAAAAACGGGCTTATCCAATTTGACTTTCTTTTTTTTCATCATTATGCCAAAAAGCTGATCATGAAATCTTCTGAAGTCCTGATAATTAGGTTTAGAAGTTAGCTTAATTGCATCGTTCTCTCTGGTGACCAATCTAACATCTTTACGCTTGTGCGGATTCTCCATAGTCTTTCCAAAACAGCTGTTGTTCATCAACTTGAAAAAGTCTTTTTCTGAAGCATCTGTGGATTTAGTTCTGAGATCAGTGTTCTTCATTATGTATGGTTTCATGAACTGTTCTTGATCAAAAGCAATTATACGATGAACAGCTGTCAACTTCAAACCATGTCTTAAATAAAATTGTAGAAGCCTGTAATGGCAGACATAATTTTTTTTTGCCTCCAAGATTAGGCACAAGTTTAGGTGGTTCTGTTTTTGCCATCTTTAGACTTTCTGCTGCTAATGGATAGTCATTATGGTAATCATGGAGTTCCTGAGGATATTCTAAGTCAACTTCTAGAATGTATCCACACTGTTGATCTGGCGTCAAACTGCCCAACCACTTTAATGCTTTTTGAATATTATCCGTATTACCGTCTGTGTACATTTTAAAGTTGCGTAATGGAAGTGATTGCGCCATTGCCCATCCATACAGATTGTTTGCATCTAAATACATGAGATAGTTAGACCTTTTACTTGGATCATAGTCGTCCAAGTATTTGTTGTTTGCTTTACAGTAATGGTGCGACGCCATACTGATTCCCCCACGCAATCCGTTTTCAATCATCTGAAGCATTGGCAGGTTAGACAATAAATCAATTTGTACTCCAGTAAATTTTAAGAAAGCGTCCCAGCTCATCCGGGCGCAGAAATGTAATGCGCGGGATCCAGGCTGTAATGTTTCATGCAGGTCTTCCTATAATTTTCAAAGACGTCCGCCAACAAACAGGTATCCGCCATTAAATAGGAATCATGATAGTCTCCCATCGTTTTACACTCTAACTTCTGCCACGCATCTTGAGCATGCTGGTAATCAAATCACTGATGTCCTTTCCTCTGAGACTAGAAAAGAACGCGCCTTTAGGCGGAAGTGTATCTTCGTCAAACCTTTGCCAACTGTTCATGTACTCATAAGGGTAAACGCCCTTTCTAACAGAGTTGGGTCAAAATATTCTTCTGTTATTGGGCAGGACTTTAAGGACATAGCCAGTGACTCTAATGAACCCATCATGTGTTGCATAGAGTCGTAGAAAGACATGTTATTTAAAGTGAAACACATGTACTTTTCTGATGACTGTGCAATGCATGACACCCTGAAGTCGCTGGTTACTGCTTGCATTATAAGGTGAGAGTCGTAACCTCGCAAGTTGTGAAAGAATATAGGCAGCTTCCATGTCTTTGGTTCAAACTTTATTGAAGATTGCATTTGTTATGTGCTGCTCCTCTAAACTTTCCACTAATGTGATCATGGTCTCTTACTGTTGGATTCTCTGCGGTGGCAACCAAGGCCGCCCCACAAATCCAACAGTGAGTGGCTGAGTCATACTGTTGTTGGTCTTCAGGCGTCATTATGATTTCAGATAAGTTTAGATTATTAGAACAGGCATTACGCACTTGCTGCATGCGTTTTAAGAAGTATTTTGCAGCATTTGGTCCTCTGTATAATTCTGGCTTTGAATGGGCGCCATCCGACCTAACAATGATGAAGGCAAATGAGCAAATCTGATGATTACTCATTAAGACTGTTTTAGGAAGTTTCTGTGGGGTTGGTCCTTCATAAGGAACAATGAGTGATTCGAAGTCTGCGTAAACAACATATGGACTAGTTTGCAACCGTTTCCAGTTCTTAAAACTAACTTTACTGCCTTCTCCGGGCGTAATTAGTTCTGTATCACAGTCAACTGGGCTAATACAATGTTTTACATGTTCGCTTGCTGCTTTAACAGATGGAATTCTTGTTAAACATTTTCTACAGAATTCTTGTTTGCTATGTTGTTTTGTAGTATGCACTAGTAATCTACTCATTGTGCGTATCAATGTGTAATGTGGTAGCCCTGTTGGTGAAAACATCAGTAGTAAGTCAACATGATTTTTGTCTGGTTCGCCAATCGTTGGACTGTTCTTGGACACTTTAATCGGCTGTAGATTTGTTTCCTCATCCCATATGTAGATATTAACAGTTATTGGTTTGTTTTGTTCTTCAAACTGATCAATCTGATTTACACTAACAGGAAAGGATATTCCTCTAAAGTTAAGATCATTGATGTAAGGTTCATAGTTAGACACTCTCTCTGCGTTTTTGCAGAATACATGCAGCCTAGCAAGAACGCACCACATAAAACATTTGTTGTCTGAATTCTTTATGTTTAGAACTGCTCGTTTTGCAACTAATGATGGAGGTAGTGGAATGTAAGCCTTGCCAACAATCGGCTCATACTTAGCCTGTTTTAATCTGATCTCTAAGACTTTACCCTCTGACCAGCCAGAGCCTCTCATTTTGGCTTCTTCAGGGCCACATCAAACTGTGTAAGCAGCTGGTCTGCCCAACCAGGTGTTAAGTCATTAGAGGAAAGAATAGTCTGCTGTTTAGTTGAGACCCAGACTTCTAGATTTTCTTCATTTATTGTTATATAGTCGATTAAAACAACTAACCTTACTTTAACTGGAGGGTTTATTGTTAGTTTACTTGGAACTTGAGAAATAGCGTGTACAACACTTTCCCGCACGTTTTTTGGATTAATAACTTCTAAATCAATCTCATTTAGTGCTCTTGACAAACGCTCTTTCTCGAGCATTGCTTCAAACAATTCATCTGAACCTTCATATATCTTATCCATGCTGAGTTTCTTTTCTAACTCAAAATATTTATTTAAATTTAAAAAAAAAAAAATACTTAATCAGAATCAATATCAACGGTCTTTTTGTGCTTGGACTCATAAACTAAAGTATAAACGCCCTTTGGGGTTGTTAATGTGAGCTGTTTAGAACAGAGTTTAATGTTTCGTTTACTTTTTTTAAACATTCCTTTTTTATCTGGTCGGTGTCTGGTTGTTGAGAAAAAGTTGCCCTTGCCTTTCTTTGAAGATCAAACTTTTGTCTTTTGTAGTCCTCAAAATCAGCCTGTAGGCGACTAAATTCTTCATCCGTGATGTTCGAGTCGGCAAGTGCTTTATTTATTGTCAGTTTGAAGGAACTAAGTTTAGCTGTTATTAGTTGAACTATAGCTGTGTGCTTTTGGAGTTTAGCTTTTATTTTTTTGCTGACAGCACTTACAGCCAATGAACACAGGCCAAGAGTTAAAGACAAACCACCTAGAGGTAAAGCTGCCGGTGCACCTACGCCTGTTGCTAAGAGACCTACACTTGTTCCTGCTGACAGAGCACTAGTGATCGATGCTCCAGTATTAACATATGTAACAGCATTAAAGACAGCAGAATACCTTCGTTTGGTTTTGCTGTATTTTGAAAGGTCCTGCTCTAGTTGGGTTTGCATTTGTGTTATGTTTGTTAATCTGAAAGTTTTTATGTCTACAGCAACAGAGTTCTCTTCTTTGGGCACTTTTGGATAAACCTGAACAGACATGCTTTTTTTAAAAAAATAAAAATAATTTAGTATTGGATATCTTTTAATCTGTTATCTTGAATATTCAGCTGCGCATCATATATTAAAAACAAATGTACATTAAGTGGTTTATCACTCTCTTTTTCTTTATCAATTTGAATGTTTATTACGTCTTTAACTGTTCTCCCACTCCCATGCAACTGATTATCTTCTGTTGACCTTAGGTCAATCCATAAACCGTATTTCGTTGTTAAATATTCATCAAGTCTAACACTGTGAAGGTGTAGATCTTTAGACACAAGGTCTACTGTTGGATTTCTACACCTCCCGCCTCCAAACAATTTTCTTATTTCATCAAAATGATGATAAGGTTTAAGCCCGCTACCGTAGACTTGGTTAGGACTACCCTCAATTGAACATTGTACTTTCGTTATTTTAGGATTGATAAACTTTTCACTTTGTCTTTTGAATGGTTCTTCATCTTCACACAGCAATAAAATACCTTTAAGGGATCTTGCTGTGGCACTAAAACTAAAGTTCCATATTGTGTCTGCCCTGCTTTTAGGATATTTAGTATGATGAATCACTCTTTCGTAATATATTGCTAATTTTGACTGATATTGTTGCTCAATCAGCCTTGCTAAGTTAGGGTTGCTAACAATGTCAAACTCTAACGAGATGTCGAAAATGCTGTACTTTGCGTTAGAGTCTGTAGATTTAATGACACGTTTGTATTCATTAAAAGTTAGTTCATATGACAATCTGTCTTTTAATGCTCCTTGAAAGTATGGCGCATGCGCTTTTAACAACTCAAAATCTAAGGGTATAGAAAAGCGATTTCCATAAGCAAAACTTACAGCTTCATACTTGTTGCCGGCTTTAGCATCTTCGGCGTCTATTCTGTGTTTTAGTGCTTCGTTATTTTCGATTCCTTGAAACGCAAGATCGGCCCTTTCATTATCGGTTAGCCATAGATCAGAATAGATTAGAAATATGTCTGCATTGTGTAAAGAAAATATTTCTTGCCCCTCAAGTTTTATAGAAATTTTCTTAACGATTGCCCGTCCCAGATTCTGAACTACTGTCCTGTTTGCGTCTGTTGCTGAATCAAGTTCTATTTTGAAAGTAAGCCGTGCAGATCCCGGCACAATCACTTCATCTGCTCCTAGGTCTGGAAATTTAACAGTAAGAATTTGATCTGAATCAATAGTAGATGGATTATTTGGAACGATAATATTCTGTTTATTTCCCTTCACGCCAAAGGGCTCTTTCAGTCTTCTATGCGGGTCAAGAATCGAGCCATATGCTTGTGACATTTTTTTATAAAACAAAATAAAAAGTTAATTATTTAAAAACATGGCAGGCATTGAAGATTATGATGTTTTTGATCCTGGAGACGACATGAGTGAAATGACACCTTTGACACATCCATTACAATCATTGCGGCGTGAATTAACAAAAGTAAGGTCAAATCATTTTATCAAAGTTTAGGCCAAGAACCTCCTGATTTTATAGACCCTAATGATTTTGAAACAAAAGATGGCCATTTGATTTTTAAAAACAAGCAAGGACAACCTGTACAGCTTACATCTAAACCAGACCCATCAAAGTTTTTAGCAAAGACTACAATTAGACAAAGGCTCAGTGTGAGCGATCAAAATCGCCTTGGCATTGCTAAACCGCGAAGATTAGACAGTGAGGCAGTTGCTAAACTTCAAAACACACTACAAGAACTCCCAACAGATAACCAAATACAAAACATACCCCTTAAAGATTTAAGCCCAACAGCAGACAAAATAATAGAAACCAGTTTTTCAGAAGAAACAGTATTAAAAACTATGCACGATCCGCCGCTACCTATGAGAGAAATAACGGCCCTTAATCATGCTTTGAGAAGCATCAGAGGCGAATTAACAAACAATTTAGCAAAACTGGGTGAACTAGATGAGCATATAAAAAGAGAAAAAGAAAAACTAGTTGAGGCTGATGACCACAACTTAGGACCTGGTGTTAAAGAAAGAATAACACAAAGACTAAAAGATCTTGAACAAGAGAGATCAGCAAGACTAGAAGTGCTGTCTACTAACCGAGAACAATTACGAACTCAAGTGAGCAGAATAAGAGAAACTATCCAAAGAATTTTATATGAAGACACGACGCTAGCAGAACGAATAAGAACACTGTTTAGAGAGCAAGGTGTCACATTAGCAAGTGTTATAACAGCCTTAGGATTTGCAATAAGTACACTGGTGTTGGCTATTACAGGTCGGTGGCGGTGGGGGAGCAGTGCCGCCAGGCCCGCCAACTCCGTCGTCAGATAAATCATGGATAAAAAAACAACTCGATCACCTTGCAAACTTACTAAAAAAATTAGCCAGTAAGGCAATAGATTCTTTGCCTGGTATAATAGGGGGATCGTTAGCTGGCTTTTGTCTACTGCAAGTAAAGTAGTTGGCTTTATGGCCGAGCACTTATGGGCATTAGTTGTCTTAATAGTTGGGTTACTCTTTAGTAAGATAAAGACCAAGTAATCCTAGGGCAGTTAATCCAATAACAAGTGCTGTCTTTTCATATTCATGGGGGTCGCTTTTATTCACCATGGGGATTGGTTGGGGGTGGGGTTTTGAGGGGGGTATTGGATGGGGTTTTGGGGCCTTGGGGATTGGTGGGGATTCTTTTTTTATTGCTATTGCTGGCTTAGAATTTATGTCGTTTTTTCCGACCTTCTCTTCTTTACCAGCCACAAGGATTTCATTATTATAGTTTATTATTGTTCCTATCTGGAGTCTGAGGTCAGAAGGCAGCATGTATAAACCAGTGCCAACAGCAAAGTCTACTTTCGATCTTGCGTATTGCAAAACATTTTGGTACCTTTTAATACTTGAAGGCAAATCAATTGCAGAATTAATAGAATCCTCTAAATTTGCTAAATATTGTTTTTGGGCGTCAAAGCCAGTAGAAGGATCAATTATGTTTGATCTCGTTTGTGCTTGCGAACCTAGCAAACACCAAACATAAGTACGAATAGAGTCGTTTATTCGTTCTATTCCCGCTTTTGTTAGGCCCTTAGAAGTATCCAAAATAAATGTTGTCCATGCTGTTTTATGCTCTTGCTCTATGGACCCGAGGTGAACAGTTGTGCCTGAAGAGAAAGATGTGTAAGGAGGATTCCAATCATAGTTATACTTTCTGTGCACGCCCCAAAAATAAAGGGTGCCTAAACCATGATTAAGATCCAACTTTTGTCTAAAGTCTGTCTTTGGGTCAATATCAAATTCGTTACAGATCCTTTCAAAAGCCTTGTAATCTATTCTGTTGCTGAATGGATTAAACGTTTTGTCATTTGGTAATGGTGCTTGCAGTTAGATAAAATACGTCTGAAGGTGTAATAAAAATGAAATCTATACACTGACCTCACCAAAGGATCAGGATGATTTAAATGATCAGCATACGACACTCCACACCCAGTTGATGCACAAAACACAGCAAAGTTTAACTGGTTCTGATAAAACTGCATCGGATGACTGAACCACACTTTCGGGATGTAGTCGTTTTTAATAGGAGGGTTAAGATAACGATCCAATGGAGTACTAACCTTTACTTGAAAGGCGTCAGTCTGAGTCACAGAAATGTTGAGGGTATCAGTTGTTATATCTTTAGGACTGTAGTGCGGTCCAACAGAATATTTTGCATTAGTATATTTGAATGCACTCATTTTTAAATTTGTTTTAAAAATGTTTGTAACAATAACAACTCAAGACAGTCCTTCGTTTTTAGAATATGCTATTGATAATAACTGCGGAACCCAAAGGGTCGCACTCCATGAAATTTTTTACAAAGTCGTATGGTTTAATATAACTGAATCCAAGGAGAATAATAAGATTAAAAAATTTGATAATAGAGGAAACTTAGTTAGCCAGTTAACCATACCTGATGGTTATTACGGGTTTTGCTCGCTAAAAGAAGCAATGAGTAACTTCGACATTACTCTCAAACTTAACAATGCAAATTTGAAAATAATGTTGACATTCAAACCTGAAGAAGAAGTAGACCATTACCTTTTTGATGTAGAGCTAGCTAAAATGTTAGGCTTTGCAACTGACAATCATGGTTTTAGAGTTACATCAGACAAAACTACTTATGAGGGAGAAAACCCGCTCGATCTTGCATTACATTCATTACTCTATGTTCATTTGGACGAGCTGAGCACTGATGAAAACTTATATGATGGAAGGCCCTCAACTGTTTTAAGAGCTCTTCCATCAGGGAAAGCTGCATATTGCGATTATGAAATTATACAATTCCCTAATTTACAGTTTAAAAGATTAGCTTGTGGGAGGGTCAGATCATTTAATATAAAGATCACAGATAAAACAGGGAAAGTCGTGAAATGTGATAACCTGCACATTGTTTTAGAAATAAAATAATACGTTGTTTTAAAAAATGTCACGTGGACCAGACGATTCGGGGGTCACATTAGCGCCTGAGAGGTGTGTAACTTTAGAATTAAAAGACCTTGCAGACGTTGAGGACTTTGAACAAAACGGTGAGATAGGCACTTTATATGGTTTTGAGTACACTAAAGATGGTTATTATAAGCGCAAAGAGGTTGACGACAACAAAAGGTTTCCTAAACTAGAACAACTACGCAATGTAGAAGCAAATAATACAGGTCAGTATGAATATAAAATAGTTCGAAAAACTGACAGCAAATGGCACTTAGAACCATATTTAGAATGGGACATAAAATTTGAATTCTTAAGCCCATTTACATTTTTTGACCGTCAAAAAAGTTTCAGAAAAGCATTGAACTCTGGCCCTTTACATGTAAGTCTTATGCCAGAGGACAACAGTCGGAAAGAGATCGAAATAAAGCCGTTTGGGGACAAACAGTACATCCTCCACAGAAGAGAATCGGTTTTAAAGAAAGCTTCTACAAAATTACAGTTCATTCCACGCACAAAATTAGGAGACACGTTCACAATGATATTTAAAATTTCTGTCTTAAAAGATGAGGCAAGAAATGGAGCTCTGGGCGTCAGTGACAATCTTATGAAAGGAATTCTTATTAGCTGGCAAAACTTAGACGTTGACAAACTTAAAGTTACTGTCGTCGTTCTTTACAATGGCGAGGATATTAAGGTCATAACAACAAGCAACAAAATTGATATTAGTCTAAATAGAAACGATCTTACAGAACTGAACTGGATTAATCTTACACATTTGGGCCTTATAGGGTTTTATTATACTGAACAAGTTTTGACAGAGAGTATGATAAAAACAATAACTGGATTAGATTAAATTCTGTTTTAAAACTATGGAGCAGACAACTTTGGTGTCAATGCCGATGTTAAACTTTATGACAAAAACCCCTCATTGTTCATTGATTTTGTGGACAGACTGGTTGTGGAAAAACAATATTTGTCCTCGACCTATTACAAACAGTTTATAGTTATAATTTTGATCATATTGTAATTTTCTGTCCGACACTTAAATGGAACAAAGCATATCACGATAGAAGGTTTATATGGACGGATGATGAAATCTATTTAGTTGACCCTAGCAATAAACTGAGTGAGTGTTTAGAACATTTTTTTAAACTGTTTGAGGGAACGCAGACATTATTTATTATAGATGATTGTTCGGCAGAAAAGGATATAGTCAAAAAAAGAAACACTTTATCAAAACTAGCTTTCAGTGGAAGACATGCTGGGATAAGTGTGTGGATTTTATGTCAAAAATATAACTCAGTTTTAAAAGACTTTAGAGAACAATTAAAGACAGTGGTTTTATTTCACATGAAAGACAGAGACGCATTTGATGAATGTATGAAAGAAAATGATGTTATTGAAAACAATCAAGAAAAACGAAGGATTAAGCAAAAACTAAAGTCTCAAAAGTTTTCTAAATTAGTATTAAAAACGATAATCCTACACATTATGTATGTTTGTAAAGTGTTTACTATTAGAGAACTATAAAATAGGCATTCTGGGTAAGCCGGCGGAGCAACAGCGAAACCGGCTTCAGCCGGTTGGAGCTGGCGGAGGTGGGTGAGCCAGAATGCCTATTTTATAGTTCTCTGGCAGGGAACAGTAAACGATAAACAGTAAACATTTCCGATATCTTCTTTGTTTCCTTTATTAAAATTCAGCTCCCGTGGTCGTCAATCGTCACATCACCACCACGAGTCATCCCGACGGGGAGTTCTCATCACCACCCTCACCACCACCACCACCATTACCACCACCACAACCACAGGATCACGTGTCGGTGAGATGACCTGTCCTCACCTTTGGGGCGGTCTGATAGCTGGTTCGATGAGTGAGCTTGCATCACCTGAGGGATAAAGTGGACAAGGCGCGCGTGTGTGTGTGTGTGTGTGTTTGTTAAAGGCATCAGCTGTGCTAAGGAAAACAACGAACAGTTCACAAACAGCAACATCGACGACGATAGCGACAAAGCCCTGCTTTTTAATAAAGCGGTTAATTAATGGAGAGTGTGTCGCCACAAGGCCTGTGAAGTCGTGTGTTGTTGACCTTGTTCCGTGAAGACAGGCTGCTGGACTGTGTCGAGAGAAGACTGGCTTGCCCTTCTGCGGTTCCAGCGTCCTCCTCGCTGCCATGGCTGGAACCAACGTCATCAATGATTACGTGGCCGGGGCGATTGGAGGTAAGGTGTGCTTACTGGAAGTTGGTGGTGGTGGTGGTGTTGGTGGTGGCGGCGTGTCGTGGGTTTGGTTGGTGGGGAGAGCAGGGCTATTGTTGATCTAAGTGATGGGTGCTGTAAGAGGGGTGACAAGGAACTGACGTAACAAGCGCGTATTCTCTCTTTGTCTCTGTCTGTCTGTGTTCTCTCTCGCTTCGTCTCTCTCTCATTCTCTCTCTGTCTCCGTCTTTGTCCTGTCTCTGTCTGTCTGTCTGTCTGTCTCCCTCTCTTTCTCTCTCTCTCTCTCTCTCTCTCTCTCTCTCTCTCTCTCTCTCTCTCTGCTCCCACGCCCCCGTCTCCTATTAGTCTTTTCGTATGACTTCCGCACACTCAAATGTATACAGCACATACGCGAATATTCAGAACAGATGCACACACACACGCACGCACACGCACGCATGCACGAGCAGTCAGCAGCGACAACATTCAGACAATACATCAAAAGGACTTCGTGCTCTCTAGTTTCTTTCTTTGTTTTGTTCTTAGCATCTTTGAATTTAGCAACTGGCGTGGAACAAACGAATGTCATTTCAAGATGTATGGGAACAGTGATAAGTTGAATTAGATGTTCAAAGACATCATGATGGCAATACAGATCAAAATAAATGCGGGTCAACCTCAGTGTATATCCATATGGATCCGTCTGGTTGCTGCGTGCCTACTTACGTGCGTGCGTGCGTGTGTTGTGTGTGTATGTGTGTGTGTGAGTGTATGTGTGTGTGTGTGTGTGTGTGTGGTGAGAAGGGGTGGAGCGAGGGTGAGGTCTGACGTTAAAAAAATTGCTGTCCGCCGACAACCCCATTCACACACACACACACACACACCACACACACACACACACACACACACACACACACACACACACACAAGATTTTGTATTGATCTTCTGTTTAGGTTGTCAATTACGAACTACACTCTAAACAGTGAAACGAGCCGTTTAAAGTTTTGTTTATTAATTGAATCCATTACAACACAGACGAACTCAGAGAAGGGTGGGGGTACAGAATAGAGCCTTGCCAGTTTGTCATTTGATTACAAGATCACAAGAGGAAATGTAATTTTCCAATTCAGTTTCAATTTGGGATCACAAGAGGAAATGTTATTTTCAGATTCAATCAAAATTTAGGAAACGTAATTTTCCGGTGAAATCATAAATGTGGAATCACAAGAGGAAATATACTTTTCTTGATCAATCAAGATTTGGGGTCACAAAAGGAAATGCAGGTCTCAAGTTCAGTGGAAATGTCGGATCTCAAGAGGAAATATATTTTCTTACTCAGTCTCAGTGTGTGTGTGTGTGTGTGTGTGTGAAGAGGGGAAGAGCCGTGAGAAGAGGGGAAGAGACGTGGGGGAAAAGTGTTGCTTCCTGACTCCAGACTCCCAGATCACGAGGCATTTACTCGGGTTTCTGAAGCTGATAATTATCTGTTCATGTTGTGCTTTTCAGCTGACCATCCGACTTCCACGTTATCCACTCAGAATCTCCAGCCAAAAAACAAAAACAAACAAACAAAAACCGAAAAAAAAGAAAACAAAGCAAAACAATAAACAACAGCAAACAAAGCATAACAAAAACAAACAAAAAACACCCGAGGTCTTCCCGTCTGGGATACGTAGCATGATATTCTAGAGCTCAAGGTTCAGCCGATTCCACAGACTGGTGCAATAATATTCTGAGAACTGAGCCCGTATTCACCTCATCGGCAGTTGTTCGAACTTCTAGAAGGGGTCAATCGATGCTTAGCCAAAAGCATCAAATGTGGGCATTCATTTGCCCTGTTACTTTCAGCATTTGACTGTCACATGCGGTTCACGTTGTCTGTTGGAAAAGTGTAAGCTTACGTTTGAAATATTCTCCCTTGGTCTTTCGAAGTTGCAAAGCCGAATGAATTCGAGGTGATTTCCCTATAAGACATCGCTCGAATGGAGAATTGATACTTATCAGCGAATGTTAGTAGCTATGATGCATAGTGAAAAATAATGGCGGTACGGAAAGATTTCCTGGCTGATACTGGTTGGCCTTTATTTCCTTTGTATGGAAGTTGAAGTGGATTATTGTCAGGGGAGAATTATCCTGACTGCGGTTCTGTAGTGTGCGGTGCGGCAAAGCAAACACCCCAACGCTCACACCACCAAACGACACGTGGCAAGAGTGACAATACACAACTTTACTACACAAATATACATACACTCATTCACACGACCTGGTGGGGAAGGGCCCTAAGTCAGAAGAGTGAGTATAGACTGAGAGCACAGAAGCTATGAGGGGACAAAGAAGAAGATAGCTTTATCCAGAACTATCTTAGTGGACAAAAAAAAAAAAAAAAAAAATATTAGAATATCCCTCCTGAGTGCCCAGGAAAACCACCAAGTCCCAATCTAGCCCACTATTCAAAATACCCACTTCCCACAGAAGAGAAAATTTAATAGGAGAAGAAACATAACAACATTAAATAACAGGATCTACACAACACAGAATTCGTCTGGCAGTCTTGGAAAAAAACAACAACCATCAAACGAGAAAAAGAAAATGCAAAATTGCCAACTTCTTTACATTAAAAAAAATAAAATAAAATCAAGGCATCCCAGATTTTCCAGCACCTAGCCCACTTTCACCCCCACACAACCAACAGTCCCTTCAAACGTCTACACCACCTGACCTGGTGGAAGACTGGCTCCAGGGGTGGTCCCAGAGGGTCCAACTCGGGGTGTGGTTCTTGGGCTGTAGAGTCGAGGCAAGGCAGAAGGTGTTTCACGAATGACGCCCGACACTGGAGACGGCTATTGGCAACGGCGCTCCGACTCTTCTCTGTGTGTGTGTGTGTGTGTGTGTGTGTTGTTGTGTGTGTGTGTGTGTGTCCTTCATTTAACGTCTATCCACACTATTCGTGATATTAGACCAAAAAAAAAAAAAAAAAAAAAGTGAATGTGTACGGAAGTAATTGCGAGCGTGCACATAATGTGTGTATGTGTATATATGTGTGCCTGTGTGTGTGAGTGAGAGAGTTGTGGATGTGTAAGTGTGTGAATATCTTTACACAAGTCATAAGTGAAGATTAACATGAAACAAAATACTTATAACCAACAACTAACTTATCAATTATAGTCAAAACGGATGACAGTACTAAAGAAAAAAGGAAAAAAAAAGAAAAAAGAATAAACAAACAAAATCCGTTGCTTAACATCTCTCAACCATCGTCTGGAGACCATCTACACTCGGGTGGCTTCATAGGGGGAGATCAGTAATTATTCAATCCAATTAACATTATACCTTTTATGAACAAACTTTTTATTTGCATAGTGAATAAACACTTTTTCATTTGCATACAAAGTAATATGATAATGGGTATCTTTAGTTTGAAATTTTCATTTTTTCATAAATTGATGACACTGAAACCAATAATTCAAATCAACATAAATGTAATTCTTCACTCTCCTGACACACAGACAAACAAGTACGAGTCGAGCGGGGCCAGAAGGTAGGGGCGCGACAGGCAGGACTCCTCACTTCCCAGGTTAAATATTATGTCGTACACACGCTACCAACGTTCCGCGACTCGACTCAGTAACTAGAAGACCAAAACAAGATACTGGCAGCAGAAAGGGAGACAAGTACGGATAAGGAGCCATAAAAAACAAACAAACAAACAAACAAACAAAAAAACCCTGGTTGTCTCCATTCGAAAACTTATTCAAAAGGGAGAGTTTCAATCTCCGACTGCCCTGCTCTCTATTATAAGCAAAGTGCGAAACTATCCGCCCAAGGTAGCTAATAAAATATTGAACATTGATAACTTGAAAGCTCGATTCCAACGAATAAATTATTTCACCAACACAACGGTCACAATTTCGACATGTTCGCACTGACAACGAAACATTCGTAATCTCAATAACAACATCTGTCGAAGCGCCATTCAAATAAAATATGACTTTTGGAACCGCCCGTTCAAACACGGAAAGAAGCGAAAATTTACACATTCAAATCGTAAGGCGCCCAGTATGCTAATGAGTTATTATGCCAGAGTTTTGGGGATCAAACGAAAAGTTCAAACTTTGGATTTGTATAATCCTAGACTGCACTGAATAGAGACACACAGACAAGAGAGAGAGAGAGAGAGAGAGAGAGAGAGAGAGAGAGAGAAGAGAGAGAATGTCATTTATATATTATGCCTTTCGGAGGAGTAAGCAGTTCGGCGAAGTCTGTCAACATCCACGTGATTGGCATCTGTTGAAACTGCCACGTGGGAAGCGTGCTGCGGCGAGCAAGCACAACGTAGCCTTAGATCGTGTTAATTACATCCACTGAGGAGCAGCAGACCATCTCTGACATGAAAAACGAACAATAATCTGAATCAGTTTGTCTGTCCGTCTATTCATCAGTCTGTCTATCTATGTCTGTCTGTCCATCTGTGTATCTGTCGATTTATCTATCTGTCAGTCTGTCTGCCCCCCCCCCCCCCCCCTCCCTGTTAATTTGTCTGTCTGCTTGTCTATCTGTCAGTATGAGTTCCTGAAACTTTTAAAGCCATTTTGGCGTAATAAAAAAAATGGTTTATTTATCTGTTCATTCATTCATTCATTTATCCTTCTTTAATAACTGAGTGAGAAATTGATTTTGTGGAGGTGACAGCTCTGATGTGACTCCCCCCTCCCTCTCCCCCACCCACCCCACCCCCTCCTGGGGTCGGCTGGGCTATAAACAACATGAGTTTCGTAGATGCAATATCATGCGTATTTCGGCGGTGAAAGAGCCGTTATAACCGTGTCCATCTGCTAATCAAGTGCGCGCACATAATAGAAACATGACTGTGGTTCGTGACTTTTGAGCAATTCATGCTTGTTACGTGTCGCTCGCTGAATGTCATTATTCGTGTACGCTACTGCTAATGCGCGGACAAGGAATGATAAACAAAAACGTTTCTGAGGAAAACCAGCCTCCACCCCCACCACCACCCCGCCTCACTCCTTTCCCCCGAAAAACAAATAAACGAACAAACAAATCCCAACCGTTTCTTCTTCTTGTTCACTCCCTCGTTAGAATTCCCAGGTTTGTCTTTGTGAGACTTTTAGTTTTACATACGTGTTTTGAACATTTTCAATCCCATCATTTTGGGAACCACATTTTTTTTTTTTTTTTTTTTTTTGCGGGGATGCTGTCTGTATACAATACCCGTGTATAATTTATTTATGCATTTACTTATTTATGTATTAATTTTGTGGGTGTGGGGAGATGAGGAAGGGACAAGAAGAGAGTGGGGAGGCACCTGAAACAGGCTGATTTCATGAACTAGACTCAAATTGTTTCACACGTGAGTCACAACCCAGACGGAAATAAATCGGAAAGGGTGAAAAAAAAAAAAAAAAGGGGGGGGGGGGGGGGGGGGGGGGGGGGGGGGGGGGGGGGGGGGGGAGCGAGGGACGGGGTTGTTGGGTCAAACGGAACAGATGAACTTGAGAAAAAAAAATCACACGGATGAAGAAAATAAGACAGCAGAAAAGCTATAAAATGAACGAAAAAGTAAAAAAAAAAAAAAAAAAGTAATAATAATAAAACGAAGGAAATGAGAAAGAAGAAGACCAAATCGGAAAAAAAGCCCAAATTAGGGAAAGGCGAGGAAATGGAAAGAAAGCACAGGGGAGGAGAAAAATACCGGTGAGAAGAAAGCACACTGTAGTGAAAGTGAATGAGACGAAGGAGATCGTGGTGACGAATATATGCAAACAAGGATAAAGCGGAGTCGAACCAGAGTTAAGATTAAGATAGGAAGACTGGAACGACAAAGTCGAGCGTCGGCCGCCTCCGGAAGTTAGGGTGGGTGGGGGGGGAGGGGGGGGGGTGTGGAGTGGGGGAGGGGGGTCCCTGAGAGTGTTGCAGAGCTCCTGACCTCCAATGTTAAATATCTAAAATATATATATATATACGTGTTTGTGTGTGTGTGTGTGTCTGTGTCTGTGTTCGTTCTTTGCCTGAGATATGTCCAGTTGATAGCATTACTCTCTTCGTACAAGCTTGATCCTGGGTTGAATCTCCCCCGCTTGAGACAGCCACGTTAGAGAAGAAATTCACTTCTGGGTGGACGTGTGTGTGCCAACCCTCCTGTACCCCTGCACTCCCTCGGATGAGATTTAGAAGCGAGTGCCAGTGTCTGGACAAAAATGGATTACGACTTTTTCTCATTTTTTTCTTTTTTTTTTTTTTTTTGGGGGGGGGGGGGGGGGGTGGGGGGAGGGGGGGGGGATGAGGGGGGATACTCACATTACATTTTATTTGAAGCTTCGTAAATCGTAGAAGAGTACCGTTGAGTAGTCCGTCGTGTGCTTTTTGTCTGTCTGCCTGCCTGCCTGCCTGCCTGCCTGCCTGCCTGCCTGTCTGTCTGTCTCTGTCTCTCTCTCTCTCTCTCTCTCTCTCTCTCTCTCTCTCTTTATTTCTTTTCTTTTTCTTCTTCTTCTCTGTATAATTTACTAATTCTCCTCTCTGTCTACAGGCTGCGCTGGTATGGCTGTGGGCCATCCGCTGGATACTGTCAAGGTAATTCATATTTTAACTTACTTTATTCATTGCCAACTTCTCCACCATCCCTCACGCCCTACTTTATTCATTGTCAACTTCTCCACCATCCCTCACGCCCTACTTTATTCATTGTCAACTTCTCCACCATCCCTCACGCCCTACTTTATTCATTGTCAACTTCTCCACCATCCCTCACGCCCTACTTTATTCATTGTCAACTTCTCCACCATCCCTCACGCCCTACTTTATTCATTGTCAACTTCTCCACCATCCCTCACGCCCTACTTTATTCATTGTCAACTTCTCCACCATCCCTCACGCCCTACTTTATTCATTGTCAACTTCTCCACCATCCCTCACGCCCTACTTTATTCATTGCCAACTTCTCCACCATCCCTCACGCCCCCACCTCCCTTAGTCCACCTTCCCCACCCTTTTCTGTCCCCGCCCTCCCACTTTCAACAAGTCTTGGTGTATGGAAGAAAGATTTTTGTTTGGTGGCAAATTAACAAGAGGCAAACGCAAATGTGCTCACGAATGGCGTGTGTGTGTGTGTGTGTGTGTGTGTGTGTGTGTGTGTGTGTGTGTGTGTGTGTGTGTGTGCGTGCGCATATGTGTGTGGCATACTTGTCGTACTTGATCCATGAATGTCAATGCAATGCAGACCAATATTATTGCGTAGGCCCATGCACATGGATGTCTTTGAACCGCCTCTGAATGAAACGGACTGATCCGCCACAGAGCCCTCCCTACACTTCCATGTCTTGACGGGATACTCGTGTGCATTTACTAGGTGTTTTGGTGTTACATCTGGACAGTGATTGACGGACAGACTTTCCTTCATCAGAATAAAATTTCTGCACCATGTTAGTGCGAGGGCTTACACTTATGGGTATTTGTAATACTCTGTCTTCTGCCGAGCCCGGTATGACTTAAGGAAAACTTTCTGTGCGGAGGGAGATGCTGAGGTGGGGCTTGGTCAAGTTGAGTGGCACCCTGCCATTGGCCATCCAGGCCCTTGCATCCCGCGTGGTTCCACATGTAAACAGTCCTCAGGCTGAGTTTGACCGCTTTTTGTAATACTCGTCAACCCAATCAGATACCATGGCCAACACGGAGAGCCCCTTTGACCCCAACTGCTCGGTCGGAGATAACTTCACACGACGCCATGGATCCTGCTGTGAGTACTGCACCTGCAGTGGACTCTCCATTATCAGCGAGTGGATCAGACGACACAGGTCTGAGCCAGAGACAGCTGCAGGCCATCTCTGATGTCGTGTGTCGACAGATGTCGCAGTTTCTTGCCAGGATGCAGCCCACCACACCCGGTGTTCTCTCCTACCCCTTGGTGGCTGCCATTCATTCCGCCTCTCCTGTGACAGAATTAGGTGGTCATGGGACCAGTATATTAACGAGCGATGCGTCAAACTGAACAGATGCAGAGTCCGTTTAGCCCAAGCCACTAAACGTCGGGGCCCCGGCTCGCGTATTTTAGCTGGCTGTATTAATCAAGGGGCCTTTTTTTTTTTTTTTTTTTTTTAACTCCTGCATTGGTTTTCACATACACACAATTGAAAAGTATGGATGATTGTAAAGATTTTTTTTTAGCTCTTATTCATTAATTTAACCTAAAACCGATAATAATACGGAATTTTGATGGAACTTTTTCGTTAAAGAATCTTAAAGGCTGTGGAGGGGAGCAGGAGAGAAGAAAATTAAGCGTTATATGAGTACTTATGATGATTCAGTGACGTCTGAGAATTGGTCACCCGAAAGCTGCCACTGACGTCTTGGGCTTTTCAGGTGCAGATGCAGACGCAAAGTCCTCAGACCGCCTACAGGGGAGTATGGGATTGTATTAAGAATGTTTCTCAACAGAACTTGGTGAGACATACATCTATGAATTTGTCTGTCAGTCTATGCGTTTATGTATCTACGTAGCTAACTGTCTGCCCGTCTGTCTGTCTATCTGTCTATAGATTTATCTATCTATCTATCTATCTGTCTATCTGTCGATTTAGCTATCTGTCTGTGTTTGAGATGTCTGTATCTGTTTATCTACATATCTCTCTGTCTCTCTGTCTGCCTCTCTCTGTTTCTGTCTTTCTTTCTCATTCTCTCTCACTCGCTCGCTCTCTCCACCAATCTTATTTGACTGTCTGCCTGACGTTCCGACCATCCGTCCGTCCGTCTGTCTGTCTGCTTCTGTCTGTCTGTCTGTCTGTCCGCAAGACAAGAAATTGAACTTTATGCAGTGTGATATATACTATGCACGGACCATTGTGATGACGGTAAAGAGCCTGGGCTGAGTGGAAAATTAAACACCAATACGAAAGAAGTGGGGGGGGGGGGGGGGGGGGGGGGGGGGGGAGGGAGGGGGGGGGCGGAGGAGGGAAGCAGAAAGAAAGTTAAAAGATGGAAAAGAAGAAGAAGGTGAAGATGATGATGATGAAGAAGGAAGAAACAAGAGAGGAAGAAGAAGAAAACAAAGAAAGAAAATATTGAACGTGATGGTGCGAGGCAACGTACAGGACTTTGTTACTTGGTATCGACAGCTGCCAACTTCCATATGGCAGCATCCACAGGGCTTACTCTCTCGCCACCTACCCCCCCCCCCCCCCACACCCCTCCACCCAGCACCCTCCCAAAACTCTCCATTCTGTGCATCCCCTCCGTGGCAACCCTTCCGGTAAAGTCAAATTCTTTTTATATCAGAGTGCAAGAACAAAAATCTGAATGACCGGCAAAAAATGATGCTGCCACCAAACATATTTACAGTGTGGTGATGAAAACAAAGCAACCCCCCCCCCCCCCCCCCCCCCCCCCCCACCGCCCCCTCCCACCCCTCCTAAGCAAACAAACAGCTCCCCCCCAAAAAAAAAAAACAAACAAAGCAAAAATGAAAAAGGGGGATGGGATGGGGTAGTACATTGGCCGGATTGTCTTCGATAGTGAATTCGCCGGAGAGAAAAAAAACAAACAAAAACAAACAAACAAACAAAAAAAAAAACGTACCTCGTTAGCTGTGTGATGTAATCAAGATGAATATCACACAGCGAATGATTTTTTTAAAGTCCGGCCAATGGACCTTTTGTATGTGACTTAGACACTTAATGTGCATGCATTTATGTCTGTGTGAGAGCGTGCTTATGTGGGTGCGCGCGCATATGTGCGCTCCTTTGTGTGTGTGTGTGTGTGTGTGTGTGTGTGTGTGTGTGTGTGTGTGTGTGTGTGCATGCGTGCTTTTGTGTGTGTGTTTGTGTGTGTGCGCGCCTGTGTGTGTTTGTGCGTGTGTGTATATGAGTGTGTGAGAATGTGCGTGCGTGCATTCATGAGCAGCACATTTATGTGTGTGTGTGTGTGTCTGTAAGCTTTTCCCTCTCACCACTCTATCATCCTATCCCGCTACGAAACCAATACTACCATCCTCAACCCCTTTCCAACAACAGAGTCAAGGGTTCTTCCGTGGGATGTCCTTTCCGCTGGTGTCCTTCGGGTTCATGAACTCCATTTTCTTCGGCGCGTACGGGCACGTGCTGCAGCAGTTCGGCCACAACGACCGGGACACGGCAGAGCCCCACTTCCTGTCCACTTTCGCCGCCGGATTCCTGGCCACCTTCCCCACAGTCTTCCTCGCCACGCCCATCGACGTCATCAAGGTCACCCTGCAGTCGCAGATCTTAAACGATATGTGCCCCAATACAGGTGTGTGTGTGTGTATGTGGATGGGTGTGGGTGAATGTGTGTGTGTGTGTGTGTGTGTGTGTGTGTGTGTGTGTGTGCGCGCCCGCGCGTGTGTGTGTGCGTGCGCGTGTGTGTGTGTGTGCGCGCGCGCGTGCGTGCGTACATGCTGGACAAAAAATGTGTTAGGTTTATTAAGATTTTGTATCTATGTGCACATGTACACCCAATTAATTAATCAATCAACAAAGACAAGGTGTTGTTCCCATGCTTGAATACAACTAGAGTTGCAAGAATTGAAGACTTTTTTTTTTCATTAGAAAAAAATTCACACGTAGAAAAGAGGTCAGTAACAATGAAAGACATAATGAGGAACCTGAAAGCAACAACAACAACGAAACGAAAGAAACTTAAGACGTTTACACTTGGAGAATCTGTGAAAATTCAAGGACCAACAAGTACGCGTATACTGTGTGCTACACACACATTTCCTCATTATCTTTTACACTCGGCATAGAAAGTAAGTTTGAGATCAACAAACAAAAGCTGAGCATAGACAATAACGGCGAAAGACAAAAGCCAGGCATTAAGTATCTGGCGGGACACACATTGATTTAGAATTGCTCCACGCAGTCACGGAATTGCTTTTGTTGTTATTAATTTTGGCGCTGTGCAGTTCAATTTTACATCTGCTCCAGCGTCGTCTTTGGTCACCTGTTACATCTGGGTCGCGTTTTTCAATTCTACATATATAAATATACTCTTCGCAAGCCTTGCGGTAAACAGAAAAAAAAAACTGTTGCTGTTTTAAGATGATCATCTACTCCAAAAATGGCAATAGTTCAAGTAATGTTGATATTGAAAGAGTTTATATATGTCTTGTTAAAATAAATTCTCAACAGCTTTCCAGAATGTTTGTGCATGATTGCATTCCCATGGAAAGTGTTTAATATAATGTCTCTGTTTTGTACATGATTGCATTCCCATGGAAAGTGTTTAATATAATGTCTCTGTTTTCATCGCAAAATGTGCAGATGTCGTTACTCCAGCGTAATTTTTTTTTTCTCAAGATAATTCTAGTCATCGTCCAGGAGAAGAAAAAATATTTTCATGTCACCAAATTGGCCCGCATGATTTTAATCTCTCTCTCTCTCTCTCTCTCTCTCTCTCTCTCTCTCTCTCTCTCTCTCTCTCTCTCTCTCTCTCAGTTTTTCATTCTGGAATAAAATTCATCTGAGGAGAATTTGGTTCCCGTTCGGGAAGAAAACGTACTCTTTTGACATTAAATTGGCTTGTATGGTTTTAAACACTTTCTCTCTCTCTCTCTCTCTCTCTCTCTCTCTCTCTCTCTCTCTCTCTCTCTCTTCCTTTCTGTCTCTGTCTCTCTCTCTCTGTCTGTCCCCCATCTCTCTCTTTTCTGTCTTTATCTCTTCTCCTTTCTCTATCTCATTCTCCCTCTGTGACTGTGTCTGTCTCTGTCTGTCTGTCTGTCTTCGTCGATCACACGGTATCTGTCTGTCTGTCTCTCTCTCTCTCTCTCTCTCTCTCTCTCTCTCTCTCTCTCTGTCTCTCTCTGTCTCTGTCTCTCTGTCCGTCTGTCTTTCTGTCACTGTCTGTCTCTGTCTCCGTCCATCCCACTGACCTATACCTGTCTGTCTGTCTGTCTGTCTGTCTGTCTCTCTATCTCCGTCTCTCTCTCTCTCTCTCTCTCTCTCTCTCTCTCTCTCTCTATGTCTCTTGCCTCTTTCTGTACCTGTGCCTGCCTCTTTCTATCTTTATTTCTGTTCCTGTCTATGTCTGTGTCTGTCTCTCTGTCTGTCTCTCTGTGTCTCTGTCTGTCTGTCTGTCTCTTTCTCTCTCTGTTGATTTGACTGTATCTGTCTCTCTGTTTCCGTCTCCCTCTGTCCCTCTGTCTTTCTGTCCGTTTGTCTGCCTGTCTGTCTGTGTGTGTGTGTGTGTGTGTGTGTGTGTGTGTGTGTCTCACTCTCTCTCTCTCTCTCTCTTTCATTCTCTGTCTCTGTCTCTCTGTCTATCCCAGTCTTTGTCTGTAGCGCTTTGTCACACTCTGTTTTTTTGTCTTTGTGACTGTCTTTGTCTCTATCGCTGTCCCTTTGTCCCTTTGTCCCTCTGCCTCTTGTCTATCCGTCACTGTGAGGGAAGGAGTGCAGGAGAGAGGGGGACAGAGTGAGAGAAGGGGTGGGGAGACAGAGAGATAAACACACAAAGAGACAGAAACAAAAAGAGAAGGGGGGGGGGGATTAATTGATTAAGCGCAGTGAAACCTGCATGTCTCCCCTATTACAGTCTTTGATGTAGCCAAACAAACTCTTAAGCCATAGGATAATTGATGCCGGTTTGCAGTCTTCGAACAACACCGGGGCGGGGAGTCGCAGCCGACCGCTGATGCGGTTTGCAGCCGACCAAAAATTGATACCAATGACATTTTAGTTCTGTGATTTTAGATCAACACCATTTCAAACCTCGGTATTGTTTCTGCAACAAGGCAGCATAACTTTGTGTATTTTTACAGGAAGGTTTGCCACATCCTAATTTGACTGACGTATCCGAGCGAAAAGTCGTGAACGCGATCTTCGAGTTCGCCGAAACTCCGTAAAGTGTAGTTCTGGTATATGAAACGTTGTTTTAAGGCAAATTCTTCAAATTCTGACCGACAGTCCTGACAAAGTCAACGCGTGGATAATTGGAGTATTTCAAGTTACAACATCTTCGGACACCACCATACTTGTTGCTGCAGGCGGTCTCAACCGTGTGGCGGCTTAAATGTTTTGCGGCCGGATTACAGGAAGGCAGATGGAAACCGGAAGGAACACACGCACGCACGCACGGACACCAACGCGCACACGCGCGCACACACACACACACACACACACACACACACACACACACACACACACACACACACACACATACACACACACACACACTACAGCGCTCCACTCTTCACCCATTTGCACTGCTGAAACTCAGTTCGCTACGTTTGGATTAAAAGTCAAGTCTTTGAAGGACTCGACTGTGGTAACACTCCTAATGATAATATGTGTTGCAAAACAAAGTTTTTTTTTTTTACATTTTGTCAACAGGCATTCTCCAAAACGCCAGGCTCCAAATTGCATAAGCCCATTTTCCATACATAAAAACCTGTTGATAATAGCACTTCTTTACGTATCCATGTCTCACATGTGCTCGTTTTCCGTGTGGACCAGGACTGAAGGTGAACTCAGACTTCTACCGAGGCCCACTGGAGGCGTCCAAGGAGATCTTCAGGAACAGCGGGGTGCGGGGCGTGTTCCGCGGCTTCTGGACGCAGCTGGCCCGCGACAGCCCCGCCAACGCCGTCTACATGTCCTTCTACGAATTTTCCGCCTACGAGGGCAGCCAGTTCTGGCCGTCCGTGCCCAACCCGGTCATCAACTTCGTCAGCGGCGGCATGGCCGGGGTGCTGAGCTGGCTGCTCATCATGCCGTTCGACGTGGTCAAGAGCCGCCTGCAGGCGGACAGCAGCAACAGGTACTACTCGGGGTTCTGGGACTGCGCTCGGAGGGCGTACCGGCAGGAAGGGTGGACTGTGTTCTACAAGGGCTCCCTGGCCGTGTGTCTGAGGGCCTTCCCGGTGAATGCTGTGACTCTGATGGTCTACACGGAGGTGCTCATAGCCTTGAACAAAGACAGCCTGGATGCGTAGGGGAGTCTGTGCGTGAGGGGGGGGGGGGGGGTCAGGCTTGGCCCGGAATGGGAAACACGGGCTGGTTCCAGGGAGAAACGGATGAAGGTCTGAGTGTGTGAGTGAGCAAATTAACAGGAGAGAGAGAGAGAGTATTCAGATAAAGGCCATAGCCCTATATTGAAAGGGGTAACACCTGTAATACACAAAATAAGAACTATTATGATAATAGAAAATGAAGAGAGAGGGAGAACAATAACATGCGCACCATGCAAAAATACAATGAATATATAGTATTAAACGTTTTTTGTTCTAAATAAATTTACATAGCAAGACGTAAGAGATTTTTTCATTTCTCGTTGCTAAGAGTAAAGTTACTCTAAAATTACAAGGGTAAGCAGTCGTAAACGATAAAATAATGTTGACAAAATGCAAGATGAATAATTCTAAAAAAAAAAAAATAAATAAAAATAAAAAATAACGTTCCACCATGCCCTCCAATTTGATTAATCTCAAAAGTTAAATCATTCCTGAACAGAGAAAACAAAACGGTACTGCAAATGTCCCCTTGTATAGCTCTTCTGGTACATATAACAAACTCTGATAATTTTGCCTCAGATCTAATTCTTGCTTTTACGTCGTATAATATCCTTTTACCAAATAAGGTAACGTACCTTGAATTGCAATGCATGACAAAATAGGCCGTA
Source organism: Conus canariensis (assembly GCA_033310375.1). Classification (NCBI taxonomy): domain Eukaryota; kingdom Metazoa; phylum Mollusca; class Gastropoda; order Neogastropoda; family Conidae; genus Conus; species Conus canariensis. The sequence continues at coordinate 22,316,512 of CM065717.1, read as the reverse complement.
TCAGTTTCTATGAAACTTAATCAAAGGCGTTTTCGACATCCACAAAGCCACATAATTCTCCTGATAATTTATTTATTGTTTTTGAATTGCAGTTAATAGACTAAACGTATGATCAATGGTAGATTAATCTTTCTTGAATTCCGCTTGATGTTCTCCCAATACCGCAGTTCTGAGAAATATTAATTCACGTAATCTCTCATTAAAAACGGAACTAAGGAATTCAATGCAAATATTGCACAAAAAATACTACTGTTATTAATGTCATTCACTTACTCCTTGGACAAAGACAGTATCATGGATTCCTTCCGATTTTCAGAGTAAAACCTAGTATCAAACAGAAAGTGAATAATCCTAAATAAAATTCATCAGTCTTTTCAGAATTAATGAAATCTCCACTGTAACACCATCAGTTCCGGCGGTATTACCATTCTTCAATTAGTTAAAAGCGGGTAATATTTTATCTCTAGATTTTGATTTGTCAAAAGTATTTTCTTCATTATTTATTGCATTATCAGTCCCACTGGACTCTTCGTCATTCTTTTCTCATAGACTTTTAAGGTGGAAGAACCGATTATGCAAGGGATTGTTATTTGCAGGTGGTGATTTCTTTTTGAAAATCTTGTGTCTGGTACTCCAGAATAACTGCTGATATCCTTTTTTTGTCAAGGACATAAGATCATTTACAAAGGAATCTGCATGTCCTTTTCTTAATTTAATTATTCATTTCCCCATACTGCAATAGAGGACAATACTCAACACATTAATACAGTTGGATTTAGAAAAGGTCTTAATAATCTACGTAGTTTTCACTGCATTCTTGGTCAAACCAGCCGTGTTAAAATTTCTCTGTTTTCTTGGTAGAGTTTTCCCTCATAGTTTGAGATTTTTCCTTTATGGTTACATCAGTTCTTCATTGATTTCTACATGGATCAGATCTTCAACAGCTTTTGACTTTTCTATCATCTTTGGCAAATTTATGAAAAAAAGTAAACTGTTGAACTTACACTTGGCTCCAGCAATATCCGACTGTGAACTTATTGTTCTGTACATTTGGAACACAACTGGCATGTGATGGGTCTATCTGCACTTCAGTGCGTGACACAAGTTGCAAGTGATCAGAATTATACTTTTCCATCCGACTTAGAGAAAATTTTCCGTGCATTAAGTAAAAAAAAAAGTCTATAGATGCTAAAAAGTAGTGGTTTACACTGTTTCCTACCTGGGAAATCTGTCTAAAATGCCCATAAAGGTCGCCATTACATACTTCATTTACAATTGTCAATTCTATCACAGTGCACATGCTAATCAGTCTTCTTTCAAATAGATTTTATACCTTGTTTTGAGGACATCTCTCATAAGTCCTGCCAACCATTTCAACATAATTAATGTACAGTTTACGTTCGCATTCTGTTCTTTTTTTTTAAACGTTTGAAATTCTTACATTCCTATCACCGCAAAATAACAACTCGGTATCATCAAAAGACAATCCTTAATTAAAATACAATTTTTCGTCAAATCCATACCATTATGAAATCCATTCACGGAGTAGAAAAGTGCGTTTTCCGGTGGAATATAAATACATACAAGAAACAGATTCCGACTAAAAATCAAAAAAGTCTTCATGAAACACAAATCACATTGAAACCTGATTGTTGCAATCCACCTGGTACACATACAGAAGACACTCACGCACTATGCAGTTCTATGAACATAGCCCCTATCTAGAGAGTCTTAATGTCGGTGTTACAAATAAGTTACGGCCTTGAAGAATGTTCGACTCAAACGACTCGAGCAAGTGGTTATGTTAAACAGGCAAAATGTTTATATCACACAGGCTAAGTCAAATGAAGAAACAAATTGAAGAAAATGTCCGTGAAATGATCTACATACATTCCATTGAAGAAATAATGCACCATGGGTAAATTTCTTCCGTTTAAACTTCTTGAATATTGACTGACATGGATACTGTTGTGTGTATCAATGGAATAGACGAACTGCTGTCTTTCTGAATACGACACGGATTTTCAACTCCATAATTATTTACTGCAGGCGTCAAAGGTGTGTGTGTGTGTGTGTGTGTGTGTGTGTGTGTGTGTGTGTGTGTGTGTGTGTGTGTGTGTAATCCATAATCAAGCTAATCATAGTTCTGGTGTTATTTCCGTGCCCAGTCACACAGTGACTGCCATGTCCTGCATCATTCGTATACTTGAGTCAGAAAAAGAGCATGGACGTGTGTGTGTGTGTGTGTGTGTGTGTGTGTGTGTGTGTGTGTGTGTGTGAGAGGGAGAGAGACAGAGTGAGTGAACAGGCTATTGTCATTGAGACCAGTTCATTTGATTTTTCGAAACTGTGCGCTTAGGCTGATTTTAAAAGCATAAAAGCGATCAGAATAAAGAAAGCACAGACACAAGGGGAAAAGCAGAGCTGACGTGTAAGTAATCAGCTTTTTGCGCTAGTCTCCGGTAGACGTCAATAGCATTCGTCTGTTGTTTTTTGAAAAACACTTTGTTGCCAAGGATTCATGTTGTTACACTAGTTATGCACGCACACATCTCCAAGTCATTTATTTCCAAATATTATATTGTTATGGAGATTGTTACTCTCTCGAAAGTGTTCTTTGAATTGTTCAATATATCACTGTTAGGCATCGCACAGACGGATGTAGTTTGTATTGTAGTCAGGTGAACTGTGTACATATGTGTCTATGTCACATCATTGAGATGCAAGCAGTCTCAGTGTCCCAGTGTCTTTTATAAGCGTTCGTTAATTTGAATCAAGAACACCAGCATCGTTCGAAAACTGAACGCGAATCGAGAGTTCTGTGCCGTCTACGAATGAATGGATGAATTCCTACCACCCCCACCCCAGCCCACGTCCTTCCGCCGCTCGCGTGTACATGCAATGAGCGGATACTCAAGGAGATAGGCCACTGTATGGAGTCCTCTCTCTCTCTCTCTTTCTCTCTCTCTCTCTCTCTCTTCTATAGCCTCTCACTTGTATGTTCAGCAAACTATGGTTGTTGTTGTATTGTTCTCGTTGACTCCATAGAACCACACTACGGGACGTTGTATTGTTGTTCCCTGTGCATGGACTCAAAGAGGGTTGAGTCGGTTCTGGCAAAACTCCACATGCTGAAGTATAATGTTTTTCGTGCCCACGCTGACATTTTTGTTAATGGAGCACTCATGCTCACGCTTTGCGTTCTCAGATACCTGTGAAAAGCTGTCAGTCATAATCTTCTGATATCTGCTCAGGGTAACGTGCATTGAGACATTGTTTTATTTTATTTATTTGTTGGAGTTTGCGATCGACTGGTCGTGTACAAATGGCCATAACTATTTTGAGTAAATGAGTGAACACTGAAGTAGCTTGAAAGGTCCGCTGTAAATGAAAATGCCGAGATCATTAAAAAAAAAAAAAAACCAACCAGGTCAATGTATTTGGTCCAGTCTATACGATGTTTGTTGTTTATCATCCATAGCGCAAATAAGACACATTAATCACATCATGACATCTGTTCATGAACCGTTGGCAACAATCGTACACTATGGCTGTCTGTGTACCATGTTTTGCCTGTGCGCTTCTCGCGTACGAATGCTTCATTGAAGTTCCTGGTGCATACCTTCATTTTGCGTAAGCTGTCATAAGCGTAGTTTCCTGATTGCCATGTGCCATCTATGATTCACCTACGTCTTTCTCCTGACTTAGCTGTTGGAGAAAAACAAGAGGAGAAAGAAATAACTTCTTAGGGGAAACTACCCTGCTGACACGATCACAGGAGAAGAGGGGAACAAATGTTGTAAAATAAAGATCAGGCAAAAGGCGCACGGGCAAAGCATGTGGTGCCTTTTGCTATAAAGTTCTTAGTCCACTCAGTTTGAGAATTGTGACCCTGCCACAGAACCCGTTCCGATCGGGGAAGGCAGCAGTCACGCTGTGTTCAGAAGTTCTTTTAACGTAACGATGTGAATGTTTTGACTGTTCATGATTGAGACAACACCATTGATGGCAGAATATGGGTCAAATCCTTTACTGATTAAGGCACACATTATGGTGGAAGTCAAATTAAAAAAAAGAAACAACCTTTAAATCAAACCAAGGGTGGTTTTGCACACATGATGCGCTACGCGGCACCCAGCACCAGACCCCGACCATTTAAAAAAAAAAAAAAAAAGACCGAGAGCGTCTTAACGTGCGCATTCCGGGGGAAAAAGCTTTCAAAAAGGTGGGTTTTTTAAAAAATTTTTTTTTAACAAAAATCACAGGTACAAGTATAAGGAAATACAGTAGGCAATGCGCGAAAGATCAGACTCTGTATCATCTGATTTGAAAATGTTTAGGTTGGAGAGTTGAGGGTAAAGGCGATAGAATTAAGTAGTGAAACGCTTAAAAGTATCCATTTGATTTACCCAGGGACATAAGAGGATAGCACCCACTTCTGCATACATTTTCTGTTCTAACCGAAAGTGAAAAACCACACATAAAAGGTTTAGATCAGTATGAGAGACCTTAATCTATACATGACCATTCGTCGGCTGGTCACTAAACGGTGTGTATCTGATGCCCAACTTTGTTCACGTTTTGATACCTTTATGGCATGCTTGCGTGCACGTATTTTTGGGCAAACGATGAGCAGGTTCTGTCGTTTTAACTAACAGTTCGGATGACGTAAACAGTAAAACACTATCTGGTTGCGACGTTTTCAAGCATCAGATAATTGATTTATGTAATTACTTTGTTGTATATTTTGATTGAATGAATGGTTAAGCTTCTTTTTCGTATGTTAAATGTAATAATTACTATCATTATGATTTTCATACAGAGATGATGTGTGACTGGTTTATTATTAAATATGTGTGTGTGTGTGTGTGTGTGTGTGTGTGTGTGTGTGTGTGTGTGTGTGTGTGGTATATGCGTGCGTGTGCGTGTGCGCGCGCGCACGCATGTGTGTGTGTGTGTGTGTGTGTGTATGCGCGCTTGCTTTCGGTATGTCTTCATGAACGATGTATGCATGTACCGAGCACTTTTCAGAGAAAGGAAACACATGTTTCAAGAGCTTTTTTTTTCTTTGTATGTTTCTCTTCCAAAATTTAATTACAGATTCCAAATAAACATTTTGTGTGTTTCTAAGAGAGAGAGAGAGGTGTTTGTTTTTATTCGTATAGGTGTAGTTCTTGACGAGATGGTCTAAATGATATGCAATCCTACTCAAACAATGCAGTTATGTTTTCTCTTGCAAAGATTCATACACACTTAAAAGTTTGTTAGGCATAGATGCACATAAAAATAATGTTGTCTGCGTACAGTCATGCATGCCATGTACTGACATTCATCCCACACAAACACTTAAACACACACTGTCAGTCAGGTAGCTGCACATCCAAATCGACCAGCGAGTCAACCAAAACGTCTGTTGATCAATTCACCGACCAACCGACCCAGATACAGCCGAACCAATCGCCTTGACAACACCAGAAACATTCAATAAGTTAACTATCCAACAATCCATCAAATCAGTTGATTGACTGATCAATCGCTAAGCCCACCAACCAACCCCAAACTAACCAAGTGAGTATTTATAAACTGATCAATCGACAATTCAATTAATCGACCAATCAGTATAACAGCCAATCCATCAATCATTGTCAAAATATTCGCATCTCCCTCGAAAACGCATTCTTCATGACATGGAAGAGGTGGTTGTAGGAGCGGCAAAGTTTATGACACGGGAATGTTTTCACATAGAGAACAAGGAGATGGTAGTTAGGACAGCAACGTTCAGGACTATAACGTTTTCACATAGGATAGAGGGAGATGGAGTGATCACAGAGGTGGTTCGGGCTGCAAAGTTCATGACAGTAGAATGGTTCCACGTAAGAAAAACAGAGATAGTGGTTGGGATGGCAATGTTTGGGACAGTAGAATGTTTCCATGTAGTGAACGTGGAGGTGGTGGTTGGGATGGCAAAATTCATGACAGTGAAATGTTTCCACATAGAGAGTACGGAAATGGTGATTGGGGCAAAGTTCATGACAATGAAATGTTTCCACATAGAGAATACAGAAATGGTGATTGGGGCAAATTTCGTGACAATGGAATGTTTCCACATAGAGAATACAGAAATGGTGATTTGGGGCAAAGTTCGTGACAATGGAATGTTTCCACATAGAGAATACGGAAATGGTGATTGTGGCGGCAAGATTCAGGGCAGTTTTTTGTGATGAGCAGGGGTGGCAGGTGCAGTCCTCAATAGAAAGGACTCGGTGTTTTCTCTAATAGAATTTTAGAGAAGTTTTCAGAACAAAATTTCACCTCCATCCTCCTTACCACAGATAGAAGGAGGAACTTTCTGGTACTAGTCATCGAAAGAAATTTTCATTTTCTCGGGACTGTCAAAATTACTCAAAAAATGGCTCAGGTGTAATGTATCTCGGGCTCATACACTTAAAAGTGCTTTTGCTCAAAGCGACAGACAGAATTAGAAACAGGTTCAAACATGAAATCATGTTTGAACAACAAATACAATGACACAAGTTAAGTTCAATTTCAGACACAAAACTTCTTTTGTATACAAGTTCGACATATACAAACTGTTCCTTGATTCAATGAAATTAGCCTGTCTTTGCTTGGGCTGGCCTTTTTCCAGTTTATCTCATGATGAAGGGGAGGGGTGGGGGGGGGGGGGTACTGCTCTGTTGGAATCTGAGCTGGAGTCCGATTGGTACACCAGGACCTAGCTTGGGTAAAGATGGAGAGGTGTGTAGATCTCTCTCCTGATTTTGGTTGATGTCGCCACTACTTGAAGGCTTGCTGGTTAGTTGGTTGTCCACACGGCCACGTCATAGCATGGATTCCTGTTCCAGTGCGGGGCCAGGTTTCGTGGACATAATGGCGTCCCAGGGCCTGTAGGATGACAAAACCTGTTTTGTAGACAAGTGTCTGGGATTTCAGCTTGCCAAGTCCTCACGTTCTGGGTCCGTCAGTGAAACTTGATACAGGATCTTGCAATAGGAGAGATGAACATTCTCCTCTCTCCCACGCTACACCAGTGTCGAGTCTTACACACTGACAATTGTTTCATTATTTTAGTCTCATGGCCTTTGATGGATCAGTGAAATTGTGGGGATTGTTCTCCCCTGCAAGCTACCCACCATGTTTCTGATGTCTGACTGAAAAGAGACGGACAATACAGACACAGGGGAGGGAGTGAGAGGAATAGGGGGAGGAAAGGTGGGGAGGGGGGAAACTTGTTTTAAAACATGTAAACTGATAAAACTAAGGAGTGTGTTTGTGTGTGTGTGTGTGTGTGTGTGTGTGCGTGAGTGTGTGTGTGTGTGTGTGTGTGTGTGTGGATAGTGATTGATGTCAATGACACGACACTTTTTTAAATGACAGGAGAGAGAGAGAGAGAGAGAGTTTGCTTAATCATGCTTAAACCCTTAACCCTCGTGAGGGGGTGCAAGTGTACAAAAAATTGGCCCAGTCTGAAAATGATACACTATTAGATTGTCTACAACACTTCATGGCTGTCTTAGAGGTTTTGTACAGGTAAATACTACACAGAACGAGCGAGACAAATTTTGGTTTCCATTCGTGTCTGTTTAAGACACGGAATATATTTCAAGGGTATAAACTCCTACAGCCATAACGGGAGGGACCCAGACTGTAGAACTGCACCAATATTCTGTGTGTGAATGTTGTGTGAATGGTGTAAGAAGGAAATGGAGGGAGAGATGGAGTGGGTGAGGGAGAGGGAGGCTGCTTTGTTACAAAAGAACTGTCATGAGTCAGCCGAATGTTCTCGAGCATTTAGGCAAATTAAGTGTAGTTTTGCTGTTGTTGAGAGCAAGTTCCTTGGGTTGTTCAAGTGTGCGAACTCGGGCATCACCAGAGGGGAATACCACAAGTCGTATACTGAAGGAGGGGGAGCTACTGGGAAGTGGTTGGCATGTCCAAGGCGGATAGTAACAAGTACATGCCAACCTGCCAGTCTGGGGGTTGGGATGGGGGGGGGGGGGGGGCGGGGGGGGTGAGGGGGGGTGAGAGTGTCCACCTCCTCCACTAGCTATTCACTGGGTACCCCAGTGACCTGAGGGAAGGCGATCGTGTCAGGTGACCGTCACGGTTTGGTGACCGTCGGCCTGCAGGCAGGGTACAGTGACCTTTCAGTCGTTCTTTTTTTTTTTTTTTTTTTTTTTTTGCTGTCCCAACCTCTGCGCCACCTCAGAGGCAGTGCGCACACGCTGCTCATTCCGACACCCCGTCCACAGCCACAGCCCGGTCAGCCCCACCGCAGCCCCGGCACCGACAATCCACAGGGAGCAGTCAATGTCAAGTCGTCAAGAGGCAACCCACCGGAGAAGACACTGCACTGCTGCCGAGTCACTTCGGTGGTGTTCAGTGGCGCCTGTTCTGATCTAACATACGCAGGACACCACCTACTAAGCGCCCTACTGACGACAATAATTGCTTAGTCGCGGAGCCGGCGTGAGTGAGCTCTCCCTCCGGAGGGCGCCACCACGTCCGTCCAACGACAGCCCCCATGGACTCGCCGATACCGGTGACCCCGACGGAACCAAACCAAGGCCACAGACGTGGAGAGGACATCGAAACTGTGGTCACCATGAGAGCAGGGCTTGAAGGGCCACAGAATTTGAGACATTTTTTTTTTATGCTGATCGATGAGAGTGAGGATGATTAAGATGATGCTACGGATTTCCATTTCGGTCTGAGACTACATGACAGGGCTGTACTCTACGCTTCCTTTCATAATATATCCCGGCGTCAACCAGGCCCGAGAGATACAGGCACCTGCAGTGTTGGTCAGGAAATTTGAGCAACACTCTCAGAAACGCATCCATTAAGTGGATGAAACTCGACTGTGTGGTCCCAGTCTTCCCAACTGAGTCCGCAGCAAACTCAACTCTGGGTAGGAGCCGGTCGGGGCAGAAAAACCCACATGACTCTGATGGGATTCGAACCCGCGACCTCCCAGCCGGGAGTCCGCGACGTTAACCACTTCGCCACGGCGGCTGGTTTTCAGTCGTTCTTGTCCTGAGGAATGAATGAAGGCTTCGGCCTGTTGAGTGATTTGCACCTTGTTGTCTATAGGGTGTAGTAAATACTTGAAGCATCAGTCCTGATTTGTGGAGAGGAGTCCGGGCTGTTAGTAAAGTGGGTAGCTTCAGGGAATTGAAAAAGTTTGAAGTGGAGGTTATGCATTAACCACTTGGTACCCAAGTCTTTGTAGCGCTAGCAGCTGTGGTGTGTGTGTATGAGTAGGTGACTAGTGATTCCATTGGTGGAATAAAAATAACTGGGGGAGTTATTGGTACAAATCGTGTGATGTGTGTGTGCCAGTGATTCCATTGGTTGAACCAGTTAAACTCGGGTTCTCTCTTTCTTCGAGAATGGATATAAGATGCTCAGAAAACCAGGAAGTGTGTGTTTCACTGAAGGGAAAGTGAACTCATCCCATCTTGCTGAGGGCTCAAGAAAATACAGCGAGAAGCAGGGGTTTGCTGTCGCCTCAAAGCCGACAACGGTTTAGAATTGTCTCCTGGGTGGGGATGTAAGACAGTGGAGGTTGCTGTAGCCTCGGAGCCAGCAACAAGAAGAATTGTCTCCTGTGTGGGGACGGTCGACAGTGAGACGTGTCAGCCTGCTGGGGCCTAGACAGGGAGCTGCCAGACAATGGTGAAGTGTTTGCAGCCAGAGAAGACCTGTGGGAGAGGCTGACAGGAGCCCTTTCTGTGGAGAGGGCAAAGTGCAGTGGAGTCCAGGAGACTCGGTCTGAGGGTGCAATGCGAGCCACGTTGCCAGTGTCCCCCAGCTGGGATTTGGTCAATCAGGAGGACACAACAGTGTGGCAGCTTCAGTGCTCGTAGTCGCACAGTGGGATGAGAGAAACTGACTGGTCAACCAAGGAATGCTGGCAAGTTATGGACGTTTCATTTGTTCTTAAGTTCTTAAGTCTGCAAACAGAATAGTGAAATATTGTCTTTCCTGGTTAATTAAGAGTAATTGAAGGAAGGGGGATGTGACTATGAGATTATCTGTGTGATGTTTACATTTTTGTATGATACAGATAAGTGTGTTGTGCAGTGACGGGTGGGGGCTCGGAGTCAAGTTAAATAAAAGTTGATTATTTTCTGTGAAATGTTATTGGTTTCCCGTCACCTTTGTGCAGGCCTGATGTGAGTGACAGAGTGCGTGTGCCTATGCGAGAGCGCATTTTGGTTGTGAAAGCGTAAATACTTCTGTCTATACCCCCCTGCATCCCTGCATATGATAATCATATTTCAATAACGAGGGGGAGCGGCGGAGACCCGTCACAAATTGGGGACTGTCGTCCGGGATGAACGTAATGAGCCATGAGTGATTTTTATTTCTGGGTTTTGTTCAATTGCAAACGGATTTGAAATTTGTCGTAAATGTGGAAACCTAGATTCTTTTTTCTTGCCGGGAAAGACGTTAGTCATATGTGTTGATTGTTTAATTTTTTTTCCTGACTGTACCTGTTGTTTGAACTTTCTTGATTTGGTTGCCGTTGAGGTTGATTGTGTGTAGCACAACTATTTGGTCACATTATTTACGAGTGATCGTGTGGATATCTCGCTTGTTACTTTGGTTGTATTAGCTAGCTGATCGAGGGTTAGATAGCTTCAAAATGTCGACTGAAGAGGGTGCTGAGACAATGGGTCTGTTGAAAAAGATGGACCTCATAGAAGAAGGAAAGGCTATAGGACTAACGGATCCGGAACTGAAGGCATATGTAGATGAGAACTGGCCCCTTGTAATTGAGGCTCAGAAAATACAAAGGGAACGGGAAGAAGGAAAGAAAAAAAATGAGAGAGAAAGGGAACAGGAAGAAGAGGAGAGAGAAAGAGAATGGGAAAGAGAGAAAGAGAACGGGAAAGAGAAGAGAGAGAAAGGGAACGGGAAAGAGAGGAAAGAGAAAGAAGGGAGATAAGGCAGTTTGAGTTAGAAAAATTAAAATTGGAGAAAGAACGGGACGTGGACGCAAAACCCCAAGCAAACTTTGCACCACATGTCAGTCCTTTGATCAATGTGCCAAAGTTTGATGATAATCCGGACCATTTAGAGGATTTCATTTCACAATTTGAAAGGATTGCTAAAGATCAGGGCTTACCCGAAGAACGGTGGGCCACAAATTTGTCCGCACTGTTGACACCTAAGGCTAGAGAAACGTTTTTCTGCCTACCATTGGAAAAACAGACGGATTATGTGTCTGTGCGTGATGCTTTGTTTCAAAGGTACCGGGTAACAGCTGATAGATACAGGAAGATGTTCAGAGAGGCCACGCGTAAGCCGGGTGAGGCACATGTACAGTTCCTTTATCGGGTCAGGTCTCTCTTTGATAAATGGATGAGAATAGGGAGTATTGAACAGACTTTTGAATCGTTCAGGGAGGAGATCGTTAAGGAGCAAATTCTGTCCACTTGTCGGAAGGATCTCACAGTATTTTTGGCAGAAAGAGAATTAGGACGTTTAGAGGATTTAGTGAAAGTTGCAGACAGGTATGAATCTGCCCATGATCAGCCTAATGGGGTGAAGGGATCGAACCAGTCGTCCCGGAATGCCCAGACCACACAGTCGGGGAGTGATGCGCCGACTCCTTATAAAAAGGAGGTGAGACTGCAGTTAGAAGCGGATTCTAAGTCCCAAGGCAACAGTGGGACTCAAGAGAATGTCAGGGGGAAGCGCACATGTTTCAAATGTGGGCGAGAGGGTTATATCGCCAAGGAATGTAGTGGACTGCGAATACATTCAGTTGTTGAAGTTGATACAATTCAACAGGAAGGCAGAGTGCCACCACCAACTACTAGGGCAGTAGTAAACGGGAAGCCGGTGACCTGCTTGTTAGATACAGGATTGACTCTGGCAGCAATGGTAGAACCTAGTTAAGTGAGAGACACAGACTATATAGGGGAAACCACCTGCGTGCGATATGCAGATGGAAGAATTAATCGGCTACCTTTGGCCCGTGTCAAAGTAGAGTCAGAGTTTGTTAGAAGTACTCTCACTGCAGCAGTATAAAAGAATCTTTCCTATCCAGCTTTGTTAGGGGGTAGGTACATTCTCCCGAAGCCTAACCAGGCTGCCAGTCAAGTAGGGAAGGCAAGGACAGTGCAGGGCAGGAACTCCTACTGGAAAATAAACAAAAAGCAGGTGAAGTACACAGGCGCCGCGGGTAGTAGAGCTACCTTAGACCATGAAGGTGGTGGTGGTGGTGGTGCAGTGGACCATGAAGTCGGTCGTAGTGATAGTTTAGTAGGCCGTCGTGGCGGTGCCGTAGGCCATGGAGGTGGCCGTTGTGGCGGTGCTGTAGGCCATGGAAGTGGCCGTTGTGGCGGTGCCGTAGGAAATGGAGGTGGCCGTCGTGGCGGTGCCGTAGGCCATGGAGGTGGTGGTGCCGTAGGCCATGGAAGTGGCTGTAGTGGTGGTGCTGTAGGCCATGGAGGTGGCTGTAGTGGCGGTGCCGTAGGTTATAGAGGTGGCCATAGTGGTGGTTCAGAAAGTTGTTGGCGTTGCTGTGGCAGTCAGAAATGTAGGAGCCATGGTGGCGGACCTCAGGGTCGGGGCCAAGATGGACCATAGAGTAACTGGAACTGGCGAGGCTGTAAGAACGCATGGCAAGAAGGTCAAGGTGACCAGCTATCGTTAGAAAATGCCAAAGACAGTCAGCTCAAAGGAGCAGATAATCCAGTGTTGGAAAAGCGTAAAGGAAATAAGGCCCAGCAAGCAGTGGGCATAGGCACAGAGTGGGATTTGAACCAAGGAAGTTCTACAGAGAGAAGGAAAATTGGTTCAGATAAGATGAGTGAGGGATCAACTCTCAGCAATTCGAAAAGGGGAAAATGATCGTCGGCACAGTGAATGGGTGCGACAGCCCATTTCACGTGATCCTTGAACTACAGACCCTGAGGCAATGAAAGGCAAGGGTACTTCAGTATAAGTATACATGCCATGAACGTTTCACTGAACAGGCCAAAGGAGCGTTCCGCAGATTTTCACGCGCTCCTTTAGGGACTAAAATGTGTGAAGGGTGCACTGACTCTCATGTAGGGCCAGGAATATGCAAACTATCTACCCCAGGTAGTATTGGCGAGCCACAAACTACAGTCAAGACCGAGAGGGGTAGAAGTAGGTCAAGGGCTGGAGTAATGCCTTCAGGGTGTTGCCGTCGTAGTGTGAGCAACAGAAGTAGAACAATGGTAGGAGCAATGCCCACGGGCTGCTGTTGTTGTGGTGATGGTGTGAGCGGTCATCTGTTACAGACAGCTACCGTGTAAATAATGTAGCTGGCCAGTTGTGTTATTGATTCTGATTTCCCAGTATAGGGCAGGGTTGAGTCATTGTTCATTTGTTATTTTATTTTTTTGATTGATGGTTATCAGTTGATGTTGCCTTTGTTCATTGCCATTATGGTTGAGTGCATGCTCACATGTTATGATTTTTTTCATTTTTCTGGTTGAAATCTATTTCAGTATTTGCTAATGTTGTTTTGTCACAGCTCGGTAAAGTGTGAAAATGTCTTATTTCGTGACATCAGGATAAGTGTTTGATATCAGGATAAGTGTTTGATATATTTGCAAATTGGGTGTAAGAGCGTGTGTGGGGCCACACGCCTGAATTTGAATCTTGTGTTAAGTAGGCTGGGCCACACACCTGAATTTGAATCTTGATTAGCAGGGTAGGCCACACCCCTGAATTTGAATCTTGGGTTAATCATGGTTATGCTATTATTGGAAGTGAATGGAATGATTTAATTACTATGTATGGACATGCTGATATTGATAGCTATGATAGCTAATGCTATAGAGAGAGTTCTAGATTATATGTGAGCCAGTTTAAAGTTAAGTGTTGTGCAAAGCCGTTTATGACTGGCCAAAGAGTGATTCAGTGCCTTATCTGATTGACTTATTACTTTTAATTGAGACACTTATCCATGTTAGAGACGTTGATGGAAGTGATGTCTTGAAGCATAGGGGTAGTACTGTTATATCAACCCATGCAACTGAGTTTGTTTTATCCAATTTGAGAACATTCGTCCTGGAGGAAATGTTGATTGGAACAACATCCTTAGGTATGGGGGTGTCATGAGTCAGCCGAATGTTCTCGAGCATTTAGGCAAATTAAGGGTAGTTTTGCTGTTGTTGAGAGCAAGTTCCTTGGGTTGTTCAAGTGTGCGAACTCAGGCATCACCAGAGGGGAATACCCCAAGTCGTATACTGAAGGAGGGAGAGTTACTGGGAAGTGGTTGGCATGTCCAGGGGGGATAGTAACAAGTACATGCCAACCTGCCTGTCCTGGGTGGGTGAGAGTGTCCACCTCTTCCACTAGCTATTCACTGGGTACCCCAGTGACCTGAGGGAAGATGATTGTGTCAGGTGACCATCACGGTTTGGTGACCGTCGGACTGCAGGCAGGGTACAGTGACCATTCAGTTGTTCTTGTCCAGAGGAATGAATGGAAGGCTTCGGCCTATTGAGTGATTTGCACCTTGTTGTCTATAGGGTGTAGTAAATACTTGAAGCATCAGTCCTGATTTGTGCAGGAGTCTGGGCTGTTAGTAAAATGGGTAGCTTTGGGGAATCGAACATGTGTTTGAAGTGGAGGTTATGCATTAACCACTTGGTACCCAAGTCTTTGTAGCGCTAGCAGCTGTGGTGTGTGTGTATGAGTAGGTGACTAGTGATTCCATTGGTGGAATAAAAATAACTGGGGGAGTTATTGGTACAAATCGTGTGATGTGTGTGTGCCAGTGATTCCATTGGTTGAACCAGTTAAACTCGGGTTCTCTCTTTCTTTGAGAATGGATATAAGATGCTCAGAAAACCAGGAAGTGTGTGATTCACTTAAGGGAAAGTGAATTCATCCCGTTTTGCTGAGGGCTCAAGAAAATACAGCGAGAAGCAGAGGTTTCCTGTCGCCTCAAAGCCGACAACGGTTTAGAATTGTCTCCTGGGTGGGGTTGTAAGACAGTGGAGGTTGCTGTAGCCTCGGAGCCAGCAACAAGAAGAATTGTCTCCTGTGTGGGGACGGTCGACAGTGAGACGTGTCAGCCTGTTGGGGCCTAGACAGGGAGCTGCCAGACAACGATGGGGTGTTTGCAGCCAGAGAAGACCTGTGGGAGAGGCTGACAGGAGCCCTTTCTGTGGAGAGGGCAAAGTGCAGTGGAGTCCGGGAGACTCGGTCTGAGGGTGTAACGCGAGCTACGTTGCCAGTGTCCCCCAACTGGGATTTGGCCAATCAGGAGGACACAACAGTGTGGCAGCTTCAGCTCTTGTAGTCGCACAGTGGGATGAGAGAAACTGACTGGTCAACCAAGGAATGCTGGCAAGTTATGGACGTTTCATTTGTTCTTAAGTTCTTAAGTCTGCAAACAGAATAGTGAAATATTGTCTTTCCTGGTTAATTAAGAGTAATTGAAGGAAGGGGGATGTGACTATGAGATTATCTGTGTGATGTTTACATTTTTGTATGATACAGATAAGTGTGTTGTGCAGTGACAGGTGGGGGCTCGGAGTCAAGTTAAATAAAAGTTATGGAATGTCATTGGTTTCCCGTCACCTTTGTGCAGGCCTGATGTGAGTGACAGAGTGCGTGTGCCTATGCGAGAGCGCATTTTGGTTGTGAAAGCGTAAATACTTCTGTCTATACCCCCCTGCATCCCTGCATATGATAATCATATTTCAATAACGAGGGGGAGCGTCGGAGACCCGTCACAAGAACTAATATCAAAAGTATTTTTGGGTTGGGTTATGTATTGATAGATCGGGAGAAGCCCACACTGTTTAAAATGTGCAGATGTGTGGAAAGAACGACTTCTGGAGATGAAATGGAAGTAGGAACCCGTATCGTGCGAGGTCAAAGGGCGCAATGAAGTGCTTCAAAGGGAAATCTAGATATAACTGTGCATACATCGATTGTTTTCCTTCCTTTGTGAGCTAAAAGCAGGACTACACGTTTTGTCCCTTTTAACGAGAGAGAGAGAGTTCAAGGGGAGAGAGAGAGAGAGAGAGTTCAATCATGTTAAGATCCTTTACCCCCATAAGAAGGTGTCAGTAAACAAAAAAATTCCGAGTCTGAAAATTATGTACTACTATATTGTCCACAACACTTTCAGGGTATTTTAAAAGGTTTTGTAGAGTTGCATAGAACGAGTGAGACACATTTTGTAGGCCTGTGTCAACTAGACTGATTCGTTTTCAAACACATTCGGTTATGTTTCATTCATAGATACATCCAGTGCACTGGAGTTGTACTGTTTGTGTTGCAGGTGTTGTATTGAACAGACTGATTTTCATCAAAGTGGCGAACTAGTTGCTGTTACTCCATAAACATCAGGAGCCAGAATGTGCAATCATCATCATCATCATCATCATCATCATCATCATCATCTTCAACATCATCATCATCTTCTTCGTCATCGTCATCGTTATTGTCATCATCATTATTGTTATTATCATCATCACCATCGTTGTTGGTGTTGTTATCATGATGATGATGATGATCATCATCATCAAGATCCTGTTAGCGATTAACAGTTATCAGCGTCCTTAGGAGGACAATCTGCCCCACAACTACTGATTGTGATGCCTTCAAGTCCTTGATTGTTTGTGATGCCTTCAAGTCCTTGATTGTTTGTGATGCCTTCAAGTCCTTGATTGTTTGTGATGTGTTGCAGTCCTTGATTGTGATGCCTTAAAGTCCTTGATTGTGATGCCTTCAAGTCCTTGATTGTTTGTGATGTGTTCAGGTCCTTGACTTTGTGATGTTTTCAAGTCCTTGATTGTGAGGTGTTCAAGTCCATGACTGTTTGTGATGTGTTCAAGTCCTTGACTGTTTGTGATGTGTTCAAGTCCTTGACTGTTTGTGATCTCCTCAAGTCCTTGACTGTTTGTGATGTCTGCAAGTCTTTGACTTTTTGTGATGTCTGCAAGTCCTTGACTGTTTGTGATGTCTTCAAGTCCTTGACTGTTTGTGATGTCTTCAAGTCCTTGACTGTTTGTGATGTCTTTAAGTGTGTTTTTTTTTTTAACAGTAGTTGTGGGGCAGATTGTCCTCCTAAGAACGCTAAGAACTGTTCATCGCTGACAGGGTCTTTTAGTGTGTCGAGACTAAATGTCAAACGGCTGCTTGTCATACTCTTGTCCTTCAAGCGTACTTTTAAAGTTCATCATGACATGTTCATGGCCACTGTCGAGGCCAGCTCCTGACCATGTCCTTGTCTCTGTGCTTTGGTTGCCGGATCGACCTGTTCCACTTTAAGATAAATGCAACAGCGGTAACAGATGAGATTGGGAAAGCAATATAAAGAGTGCCTCGCCCCCAGCCCCCCTCCCCAACCCCCTCCCCACTCCCAGTACACACACGTTCCGAACGACTCCTGGCCTATTTCCGCTACCCATCACTTGTCACACAGTTTACGGGGAAAAAGATTAATATCAGTCCTGCACTTTATGTGTATATAGCTGTTCGCGAGTGCTTTGAATGTGTGGAGCAATGTCTGAGTCGAGGACATTTGGCATGCATGCACGCGCGCGCACAAACACAGACATGCGCGCGCGCACATGCATACACGCGCGCGCGCGCACACACACACACACACCACACACACACACACACACACACACACACACACACACACACACAGCGTTTTGGAAAAGCTTTTAATTTCAGTATCGGCGACTGTGAGTCTCTAATGCACAGATGGGACCATTTTTAAAGTACATCTAATGTTAAAGATCATAGTATCTGCCGACCAAACAGTGAACGTGACTCGTAGCGTTATCTCTCTATGATCAGCAATGCCTCTCTCTGCAATCGGCACATAGCATCAAAATGCGTTGAGAGAGAGAGAGAGAGAGAGAGAGAGAGAGAGAGAGAAGAGAGACCATCTTTATAACGAACACAACCTTGTGACAGATAATCATCCATATCCTTTGTGTATTTGGCACGCAAATAGAGAATGAAAGATGAGAAGGGCTTATTCATCTGCTATTTGATGCTGTACATACACCTTAAAGAGATACATTAATAGAAATTAGTAAGTCTAGGTCTTTGCCTTTCATTTGAGAATGTCTTGCATAATGTTCTTTGACGTATGAATGGATGGTTCTTGATCATTTCTAATCCAAGATGGTGGGTGAAGTTGGTGTCCGGAACGGGGAAGTCGTGATGGCATTGCTCAAGAGAGTTAAGTGTGATCCATAACACCAAGGTTATCTCTGGACTCATATACACATATGCGCACTCACGCGCTCACCAAACATTCCACTCTCTCTGGGAACGGCGTGTCACGCATTCGCTTCTCTTCTGACACAACTATATAAGAATAAGAAATATAGTTTATACTCTGCGTATGATTCACACATGAAAAATTCAAATGTACGAAAGAATATAACCGAAACACAACATCTTATATAAAGAATTATTAGTAGGTCCACCAAACAACAGGGACAAGCAAATGACAAGACACAACACGGTGCATTTTGACCTCTTAGGTCATCTTCAGGCAAGAGAAGCAACATTCAGGACAATGAAAACGAAGAACGAGCAGTCACTCATCTTCTCAAATTCGGCGCAAAATGGCCGTTGAATCAAAACGAGGCCGTTGGGAAGGGGGACAATGGGAGTTGAAATAATATTGATGATAATAACAATAATGATAGCAATGAT
>CM065717.1:22280304-22287804 GCA_033310375.1 Conus canariensis | reverse complement strand
GTACAAACCATACAAAAAACCCAGTGACATACCAATCTACGTAAACATCAAAAGCAACCACCCACCATCTATACTAAAAACAATACCCAATGGTATAAACAAGAGACTATCCAACCTGTCATGCAATGAAAACGCATTCAATGATGCAGCAACAGAATATCAAGAAGCATTACAAAAAAGTGGTTACAATTACAGACTACAATACAGTCCAGACAATAACACGAACAGAAATAAGAAAAATAGGAAAAGAAAGATCATATGGTACAACCCACCATACGATGGACAAGTAAAAACAAATGCAGGAAAGGAATTCTTTAAAATCTTGGCAACATCATTTCCAAAAGAACACAAACTGTCCAAAATATTCAACAAAAACACCATTAAACTATCATATTCATGTATGCCTAACCTCAAAAACATAATTGATTCATCTAACAAAAAGAAAAGCAACACAAAAGAGAAGGGTGCTGAAAGGACATCTTGCAACTGCACTAAAAAAGAACAGTGCCCCCTAAGCAACAAATGTCTTCACAGCAACATTGTATACCAAGCTACGGTAACATCAGAAAATGAAAAAGAAACATATATAGGGATTACTGAAAACACCTTCAAAACCAGATACACAAACCACAAACAGTCATTCAAAAATGAAAAATACTAAAATCAAACAGAGCTGAGTAAATACATTTGGAGACTCAAAGATAAAAAAATAGACTACAACATATCATGGAAAATCATAAAAAGAGCAACACCATACAACAATATTTCAAAAAGATGCAATCTATGCTCAACAGAAAAATGGTTGATATTATGTAAACCACACTTAGCAACTCTGAACACAAAAGTAGAAATTGTAAACAATTGCAGGCACAAGTGGAAATCTTTGCTAGCACATTCCATCTGAACAGGCCCCAATAAGAACCACAGGCCGCACGTGCAGCAAATGAGATCCGCCTGCACACACAGAGTTGAAATCAAGCCCCGCACGCCATAAAAGATCGCTGGCGTGCCCCCCCAAAGATATCCTGATGATAGCAAGGCTTGAAACAAGCTTGTAGATTTTTACACTTCATTTAAAAAAAATATTTTTAACAGATGTTGCTCCCCAAGGGGTTGAGCATTTTCAGATTTTTTAAGGACATTTTTTTATTGTTCATGATTGATATATATATATATATATATATATATATATATATATATATATATATATAATTTCCTAATCTACTGTCTAAAGAACTAAAATTGTTAGGATCTCACAGTCTGATATATATAATCCCCCCTTCCACTGTTTCTGTTGCTGCTGCTGTGTCGCGCAGTTTTACTTCATGCTTCCATTTGCCATCAAGCTTACATCTTTCATGATGAAGTTTCTCGCACTTTGCTTATGAAAATGTACTTCAAGGGATCAACAGTGGTTGTGCTTGTTGAAGATTGTAATGATTTTTTTTTCTCTGTGCTGTCGCAGCATCTGAGCCAACCCTGGTGGGTATTATTCCCACGCTGCTTATTCAAGCTGCTCCTTACACAGCCACACTGAGTTTTGATATCTTGCAGTACCAACAGTCCACTGGGAGCAGTCCATCTCAGATCGTCATCAAGCAACCCACCAGAGGAGACACAGCACTGGTGCCGAGTCACTTTGATGGACGTTTTTTTTTTTTTAATGCTGATCGATGAGAATGAGGATGATTAAGATGATGCTACGGATTTCCATTTCGGTCTGAGACTACATGACAGGGCTGTACTCTACGCTTCCTCTCATAATATATCCCGGCGTCAACCAGGCCCGAGAGATACGGGCACCTGCAGTGTTGGTCAGGAAATTTGAGCAACACTCTCAGAAACGCATCCATTAAGTGGATGAAACTCGACTGTGTGGTCCCAGTCTTCCCAACTGAGTCCGCAGCATACTCAACTCTGGGTAGAAGCCGGTCGGGGCAGAAAAACCCACATGACTCTGATGGGATTCGAACCCACGACCTCCCAGCCGGGAGTCTGCGACGCTAACCACTTCGCCACGGCGGCTGGTACTTTGATGGACTTTGTTGGTACCTGCTCTGGTCCCCAGAGTCGTATAACACAAACCCTTGCCTGCCTCCCAACTGACAACAAGAATGGTAAAGTCATGGAGGCAGCGAGTACGCCACCACGTCCATCCAACAACGGTCCCCATTCACTTGTCGATGCCGGTGACCCTGAGATGATCTCACCACGTGCACGGACAAATAGAGGAAATCATATGTGAGATCACCACGACAGCAGAGCATGAAGGGCCAGAGAGAAGCCCCACTCGCGTCACAGTGTATGGGACAGGCTTGCACCCTACGCTTCATGTCATGTCGTCTGATGACAGCCAGGCCCAGTGGATACACACACCTGCAGTGTTGGTCCAGAAATATTGAATACTTTACTCATGTCGGTCATAGCCCTTTATGAAAAAAAAGAGTAAATAATACCCAGTTTGAATACGACAATGTTTTCTGCAGCAAAGATCCATATACTACATATGCGTGAATATTTCTGCAAATGAAAATGAATACGTACATGCGCATATAATATTGTTTATGTACAGTGATGCATGCCACGTACACAACCTCCCACCGCACGCTTTCATGAAAACAACCAGCTGTTATAATTTCATGGGTTTATTTTGTTCTGTTCATATTGTTTCTAAAAACCAACTGAAGAACCAACCAAAGCAAAAACAAAACAAAAAACCAAAACAAACAAAAAGACTTGCATACGTCTACACTGTGAAGTAAATACGGCTTTAAAAAGAAATGACAGTGTTTTTCACAAGGCTTACCTGCATTAGCATAACACTGAAAAAAGAAAGAAATCTTTTTAACAACATCAACAACCAACAGTAAACAAGTGGGGTAACTTTTGCTCCCATAAGAAAACCTAACGAGCAAAAGTTACCCCACTTGTTTACTGTTTATTGTTTACTGTTCCCTGCCTCATTTCATTTCCAATTTCAACAACCACAAATTAAGTAGCAATATTTAGCTGTTGATGTGCTTGAACAAACTAAAACAAACAAACAAACAAACAAAAAAACTTACGTTGTTTGCACTTTCAAGATTCAATTCAGTGCAGAAGCTCATTTGTTTTGTTCAAAAAATGACCCTGCGGTAACTGGTTCTGAGCAGAGAAGACAAAAACGCAATAAACCGAAGCACTGTTTTGAAAGAGTAGGCAGACTTCGCAGCATAATTTGTCTTGGGCACGACGCGCGCTTGTGCAGGTATGGTGAGATTCACACGGTTATACACCTGAAAACATTCCGACAAACCGTCTCACTCTCCAGAATGGGAATGCTGATAGTTCCACTCAGTTACTTAATAAGTCAGTCAGTCAGTCAGTCAATCAGTCAGCCGAGCATCCAAATCAACACCAACCAAATCACGCAGTAAGTAATTGATCATACAATGAAACAACAAACCCGAACCGAACCAGTCACGTCAACAACAAGTAAACAAACAGCAATCAAACATTCCCACCTGCCAACACAGATTAAACTGCCCACGACTTCATAACCATCAGCGATCAATCATTTGAATAACTGATCAACAAATCAATTTTTCCATCATTTAAATCAATCCGTCAGTCATTGTCCAAGATTCGCATCTGACGTAACAATCTTGATAGTTTGTCGTGGTGCTCTATCTCCTCATCTTGCTCTAATTGATAGGCGTTCGCGTGCACCCATGTGTGTGTGTGTGTGTGTGTGCGTGCGTGCGTGCGTGCGTGCGTGTATGTGTATATGTGTGTGCGTGCGTGCGTGCGCGCGCGCATGTGTGTGTGTGTGTGTGTGTGTGTGTGTGTAGCTCTGAGTCTGCGCGCACGTGAGTCAGTGTGTATCTCAACAAGTGTATCTTGTTCTGTTGGATAGTGTTATTTCCTATGAACACTTACCACAGTTTCTTTCATCCCTGCCATCTATGCAGTCGATGAGTCCATTACACCGCCCGGAAAACGGCACGCATCTTGTATTGTCACATTTGAAATGGTTAGGGTGGCATCCTGCAACCCACACAGCTTCAGGTATTTGAAAAGGATCCCCAAAGTGACGTCTCATCATTTCTATCATGTTCAGCTTAGCCTTCCCATAGCCCTGTAGGCACACTCAGCTATGACCAACGTTTCACTTAAATTAGTTCAGTTTTATTGAAAACAAAACAAACAAACGAACAAGAAAACCAAACAAACAAACAACATTTTTTTTAAAACGTCCACATAAAGCATCCGCCAAACATTCACAAACGAGTCACAAGACAAAACACGACGCGTTTCGACCACTTAGGTCTTCTTCAGGCAAGAGATACAACACTCAGGACAACGAAAATGAAGAACGAGTAATCACTTCTCTCCTCAAATTCGGTGAAAGATGGACGTTGAATGAAAACGAGGCCGTCGGGAAGGAGACAATGCGAGTGAAAATAGTAGTGATGATAATAATAATAATACTGATATCAATAATGATAATGATGATGATAAGAAATATTGAAAGAAAGAAAAAATAGAGAGGATCACTACCACTTTTAGTGATAATATGACAATAGCAATTGTAGTATGGAGGAGGATTGTCGAACAGCACGGTTGTCGTGGCAACAGTGTTAGTGGCGATGATGATGGTGAGGATAATGGTAACGATGGTTTAATTAATGATAACACTGGTATTAATAATAATGATAATAAAACTAACAATAATAGTAATGGTGATGGTTATAATGATAATAATAATAATGATAATAACAGTAATAGTACAAAAATATAATTGAAAAATTATGTCAATAATGGTAATAATAATAGTACTAACACCAATATTAATAAGGGAAGAGTGGAAAAAAATGGAGGGGGAGGGGAAGGGGAAGGAAGGGGAGGACAAAGAGGAGAAGGAGGATACAAATTATGGGAAGGATGGAATCTTATCGGTACATTAATAGTGTTAATGATAATCATGATTGTAACTATGTAGTGATGATATAGGAGGCTGGAAAAGTGGTAGGTTGGAATGTTGGAAATATTGTAAAGTATAATAATAATGATATGAATAATAATCGTAACTATGATAGTTGTAACAATTATGAAGTTATAACAACAGTTACATTGATGATAACAGTAAAAAAAAAATGGTAATAACAATAATATTAGTTATCATAATAGTGATAATAGTGATGATGGTGATAGTGTTGATGTTAATACTAACTGAGGTAGTGATTTCATTTTGGGGGATGATGATGAATATGATGATTGTGCTGATAATAATGATATGATGACAGTAATACTGATAGCAATCATAACAAAGTAATATTGTCAGAAGTAATGGTAGGTGGAAGGAATGGTGATGGTCAATGAGTAAAAGTTAACAGTGCTTCTGTAGCAAGGAGAAGTTGTTGAGGATAACTACAGTAAAAGTGATAATGTTAACAGTAGGTGAAAAGGCAGTAGGAGTTATCAATGTGTGAAAAAGGTTAACAGTATTGGAGCAGTGAAAAAAAAAGCAGGGGGGGGGGGGGGGGGGGGGGGGGGGGGGGGGAGGGGACCACGCACATACACCCACACACAGACACACACTCACACTTTTTTCTTCTCTCTAATATAGAGTTATTGTATATCAGTATTATTACTATTGCTGCTACAACTTTCTTCCGGTGATGGGATTAGTGATAACAGGACCTAGTAATCATAAGCACAATGGTAGTGATAATAATGATAGTAAATGCAACAACAACAATGACATCAATAATAATGATAATGATGATGACGATGATGACAATAATGATAAGAATGATATGATGATAATAGTATAAATAGTAATAATGGCAGAAGTAATCTTAGTAATAATAATAGTTGGTGGAGAGAAACGGAAAAAGTCAATGAATAGAAAGCAAACTGTACTACTGGATGATCATAATAATGATAGTATCAATGACAAGTGTGGCAATATAAGTAACGGCTGACAATTAATATAAATGATCAATGAGTAAAGAGCTAACATTCCTATTGAAAAAAAAGAAAGAAAGAAAGAAAGAAAGAAAAGATTTTGCTGTTGTTTTTGTTGTTGGTGGTGCTGTTGTTGTGTGGTTGGTTTTTAAGTGTGAATGTGCGTGTGTGTGTGTGTGTGTGTGCGTGTGCGTGTGCGTGTGTGTGTGTGTGTGTGTGTGTGTGTGTTCTGTACAGCTACACCTACACCAACACACACGCACATATGCACAGGAACATGGGAAGAGAAACTCTTGTAGAGGAGATAGTATCCATTTTATTTCTCTATGTCTCCGTCCGTCGTCTATCTGTCTGTCTGTCTCTCGTTTCGTGCATATGTGTTCATGTGCCTGTCTGTCTCTGTCTCTACCTGTTTTTTCGTAGACATGCATGAATGGGATACAATTGTAAGAGGCATTGTATTGTATTATGTTTATGACTAAATATCCATGCACAAGGGTATGTGCATTCACATACGATGCTATGTTAAAATTATGTCAACAGTTTCGTGTGTGTGCGTGCGTGCGTGCGCGCGCGCGCGCGCGCGCGTGCGCGTGTGTGTGTGTGTGCGTGCGTTTGTGTTCCGTGTGTGTGTGTGTGTGTGTGTGTGTGTGTGTTGCGTGCGCGCGCGCGTGTGTGTGTGTGTGTGTGTGTGTGTGTGTGTGTGTGTGTGTGTGCGTGCGTGCGTTCGTGCGCGCGCGCGTGCGTGTGTGTGTTTATGAGAGAGAGAGAGAGAGATACTTGCACAAGGATTGAGACCTATATATCAACAGATGCGCGCGCGCGCGCGCGCGCGCGCGCGCGGGGGGGTGTGTGTGTGTGTGTGTGTGTGTGTGTGTGTGTGTGTTGTGGCGTGTTTATGACAGAGAGACTTGCACAAGGATTGAGACCCATATATCAGCAGATGTACACGTGCATTACTTTGGCTGTTTTAAGACAGCTTGAAGATGCAGCACAAATTCGGTTGGATGGTATGATACCCGCTATGCTTAACAATTGACCTGACAACTGGGTGAAAGTACACAGTTTGATTTAACTATGTTGGCTCTCATGGTCTGTCCAGTTGATCCGCAGTTAGTCCATGGTCGTACCCACCAACTGAAAGAAGTCCAAATTTCGCGAGGTATTTAAAGTTTTAACCACGGCTACTTGACATGTCAGTAAAATCATGGGGGATGGGAGGGTGGGGGGATCATGTACCAATGTTATTTCTTATAAAAAAAAAAAAAAAACCGGAAAGATTTAGAATGGATTGATTTACCATAAAGGAAATGTATTGCATAGTTACACTGATAGAGCAGATCAAGCTTCAGTTTGCAAAGAGGAGAGCGTTTTAGCAGTGTCCTTTGATTTCAAAAAGGCTTGTGATAGAGTTTGACATTCCAGAGTTCTTCGGTGGAAGAATGTTAGGTTTTCAGGACGTCTGTATGATTACAAAAATTTTTTGTTTGATTTACGAACAGACGTATCATAGCAAAAGTTAAAAACTTTTATTCCTTCACGTCACACAGA
>CM065717.1:22255304-22265304 GCA_033310375.1 Conus canariensis | reverse complement strand
ATATTATGAAAGGAAGCGTAGAGTACAGCCCTGTCATGCAGTCTCAGACCGAAATGGAAATCCGTAGCATCATTTTAATCATCCTCATTCTCATCGATCAGCATTTTAAAAAAAAGTATCAAATTCTGTGGCCCTTCATGCCCTGCTCTCATGGCGACCTCAGTTTCGATGTCCTCTCCACGTCTATGGCCTTGGTTTGGTCCGTCGGGGTCACCGGTATCGGCGAGTCTATGGGGGCTGTCGTTGGACGGACGTGGTGGCGCCCTCCTGAGGGAGAGTCACTCACGCCGGCTCCGCGACTAAGCAATTATTGTCGTCAGTAGGGGGCTTAGTAGGTGGTGTCCTGCGTATGTTAGATCTGAACAGGCGCCACTGAACAACCACCGAAGTGACTCGCAGCAGTGCAGTGTCTCCTCCGGTGGGTTGCCTCTTGAACGACTTGACATTGATCTGCTCTCTGTGGATTGCGGGTGCCGGGGCTGCGGCGGGGCGACCGGGCTGTGGCTGTGGACGGGGTGTCGGAATGAGCGGCGTGGGTGCACTGCCTCTGAGGTGGCGCACAGGTTGGGACAGCAAAAAAAAAAAAAAGAAAAAAGAAAAAAAAAAAAAGATCGGCCACGTACTTTCTAAGATATTCCATAAAGAAGAAAAACCGTTACAGGCCGTTACAGCGTTAGTAACGGCTATAACGGTAAAATAAAACATCGGGCATCATCCGTGACCCATAATGGACATACCTTCAAATTGTCAGAAAGATCGGCCAAGTACTTTTCAAAGATATTCATAAAGAAGAAAAACCGTTATGGGCCGTTATAGCCGTTATTAACGGCTATAACGGTTCAAGTAACACATCGAGCATTATCCGTGACCCATAATGAACATACCTACACATTTTCAGAAAGATCGGCCAAAGTATTTTCTGAGAGATTCTATAAAGAAGGAAAACCGCTTATGGGCCGTTATAGCCGTTAGTAACGGTTATAACGGTAAAATAACACATTGGGCATCATCCATGACCCATAATTGAACATGCCTACAAATTTTCAGAAAGAACGGCCATGTACTTTCTGAGATATTCCATAAAGAAGCAAAACCGTTATGGGCCGTTAGCAACAGCTATAAAGATAAAATAAACACAACGGGCATCATCCATGACCCATAATGAACATACCTTCAAATTGTCAGAAAGATCGGCCAAGTACTTTCTTAGATATTCCATAAAGAAGGAAAACCGTTATGGGCCGTTATGGCCGTTAGTAACAGCTATAAATGGTAAGATAACACATCGGGCATCATCCGTGACCATAATGAACATGCCTACAAATTTTCAGAAAGATCGGCCAAGCACTTTCTGAGATATTCCATAAAGAAGGAAACCCGTTATGGGCCGTTATGGCCGTTAGTAACGCTATAACAGCAAAATAACACATCGAGCATGATCCGTGACCCATAATGAACATACCTTCAGATTGTCAGAAAGATCGGCCAAGTACTTTCTAAGATATTCTATAAAGAAAGAAAAACCGTTACAGGCCGTTACAGCCGTTAGTAACGGCTATAACGGTGAAATAAAACAACGGGCATCATCCGTGACCCATAATAAAACATACCTACAAATTGTCAGAAAGATCGCCAAGTACTTTCTAGGATATTAATAAAGAAGAAAAACCGTTATGAGCTGTTATAGCCGTTATTAACGGCTATAACGGTTCAAGTAACACATCGGGCATCATCCGTGACCCATAATGAACATACCTACACATTTTCAGAAAGATCGGCCAATATTTTCTGAGAGATTCTATAAAGAAGGAAAACCGCTATGGCCGTTATAGCCGTTAGTAACGGTTATAACGGTAAAATAACACATTGGGCATCATCCATGACCCATAATGAACATGCCTACACATTTTCAGAAAGATCGGCCATGTACTTTTTGAGATATTCCATAAAGAAGCAAAACCGTTACGGGCCGTTAGCAACGGCTATAACGGTAGAATAAAACATCGGGCATCATCCATTCATCATCCGTGACCCATAATGAACATACCTACAAATTTTCAGAAAGATCGGCCATGTACTTTTTGAGATATTCCATAAAGAAGGAAACCCGTTATGGGCCGTAATAGCCGTTAGTAACGGCTATAACGGTAGCATAAAACATCGGGCATCATCCGTGACCCCTAATAAAGATGCCTACGTATTTTCAGAAAGATCGGCCAAACACTTTCTGAGATATTCCATAAAAAAGAAAAAACCGTTAAGGGCCGTTATGGCCGTTAGTAACGGCTATAACGGTAAAATAACACATCGGGCATGATCTGTGACCCGTAATGAAGATACCTACACATTTTCAGAAAGATCGGCCATGTACTTTCTGAGATATTCCATAAAGAAGGAAAACCGTTATGAGGCCGTTATGGCCGTTAGTAACGGCTATAACGGTAAGATAACACATCGGGCATCATCCGTGACCATAATGAACATGCCTAAAATATTTCAGAAAGATCGACCAAGTACTTTCTGAGATATTCGAAAAAAGAAAAACGTTATGGGCCGTTATGCCGTTAGTAACGGACTATAACGGTAACAAAAAACAATCGGGCATCATCCGTGACCCATAATGAACATGCCGACAAATTTTCAGAGAGTTCGGCCAAGTACTTTCTAATATATTCCATAAAGAAGGAAAACCGTTATGGCCGTTATGGCCGTTAGTAACGGCTATAACGGTAAATAGCACATTGGGCATCATCCATGACCCATAATGAACATGCCTACAAATTTTCAGAAAGATCGCCAGTACTTTCTGAGATATTCCATAAAGAAGCAAAACCGTTACGGGCCGTTTAGCAACGGCTATAACGGTAGAATAAACATCGGGCATCATCCATACATCCGTGACCCATAATGAACATACCTACAAATTTTCAGAAAGATCGGCCATGTACTTTCTGAGATATTCCATAAAGAAGGAAAACCCGTTATGGGCCGTTATAGCGTTAGTAACGGCTATAACGGTAAAAAAACATCGGGCATCATCCGTGACCCATATAAATGGCTACGTATTTTCAGAAAGATCGGCCAAACTTTCTGAGATATTCCATAAAAAGAAAAACCGTTAAGGGCCGTTATGCCGTAGTAACGGCTATAACGGTAAAATAAACAATCGGGCATATCCTGACCCGTAAATGAAGATACCTACACATTTTCAGAAAGATCGGCCATGTACTTTCTGAGATATTCCATAAAGAAGGAAAACCGTTATGAGCTGTTATGGCCGTTAGTAACGGCTATAACGGTAAGATAAAACATCGGGCATCATCCGTGACCCATAATGAACATGCCTACTAATTTTCAGAAAGATCGACCAAGTACTTTCTGAGATATTCGACAAAAAGAAAAACTGTTATGGGCCGTTATAGCCGTTAGTAACGGATATAACGGTAACAAAAAACATCGGGCATCATCCGTGACCCATAATGAACATGTCGACAAATTTTCAGAGAGTTCGGCCAAGTACTTTCTAAATTATTCCATAAAGAAGGAAAACCGTTATGGGCCGTTATGGCCGTTAGTAACGGTTATAACGGTAAAATAACACATTGGGCATCAGCCGTGACCCATAATCAATATACCCACAAATTTTCAGAAAGATCGGCCGAGTAGTTTTGTCTGGAACGAGTGGAACATATTTTGACCATTGACGGACGGACACACACACACACACACACACACACACACACACACACACACACACACACACACAACAGAGCATTTCTTCGTTCCCATTCTAAAGCACTCCCTGTTCTATAAGAACTGGGAGTACACAAATGGAAAAAGAATTAAAACAAGAAAGAGAAAGAAACAACACGCGCTCACACACCTTCTGAAGCTCTTAAATGTTCTTAATAAGTACCTGTTGGAATGGCTTGGGTGGCGTACAGTAAACGTCAGCGTTCCAGCTACTTGGTATTTTAACTGGAAGAGGTTCCCGTGATTTCTTTGGTTTTATATGTATTCTCCATGAAGCGATTAACTTATCTAACTGCTTTAATCTTTTGTGTGTGTAGTTGCAAAGCGAGAGGACTGCAGGCGGAAATCTAAACAAATCTTAAATAGATGTTAGCGAACCGCCCAGAGAACGTGGACAAACGAGTCACAAGACGAAACACAACTAGTTTCGACCTCTTAGGTCTTCATCAGGTGAGACATTAACGAATAAAACAATGAAAATTCACTTAGCTTTGATCGCTTCAGATCACTTGGTAGGGTTCAGCGCAAGGAAGAAGGCGTTGAATGAGAACGAGGCTGTTGGAAGGGAAATAGTGAGCGAGTCAAAGTCGTAATGAAGATAATAATATTACTGATAGGAATACTAATAATGGTCAAAATACTGAGAAAAAAAGAAAAAAAAAAAGGGACAAGATTACTACCAATCTGTGTCAATAAGTATGGGTATGGGAGAAAGGAGAGTGGGTTAGAGGATTCTTAAACAGCAGGGTTGCCGTGGCAACAGTCCCAGAGGCGAAGGCGATGGTGATGTCAATGCCAGTGGTAGTATCAATACTAGCAATAGTATTACTGAATGATACTGCTAACAACGATAGTGAAGGTTAAGGTAATGAAAGCATGATACAGAAATATATTTAGAAAATACAATTTTTATAATAATCAAATAAATAAATAAATGAAACATTAAAAATAATAATAAATTAAAAAATCAGTAAATAATAATAATTAAAAAAAATAATAATAAAAAAAATGATAATAATAATGATAATAAATGCATAAATAAGATAGCTATAAGTTGTGTGAGGTGAATAGTGGGAGATAAGGTAGTATGTGTGTGTGTGGTGGGAGGATATTATGGGCTGAGATATAAGTGGTGGGTTGGTACATGTTACTTTAAGGTGTAGATGCTATGAGGGTGGAGGGAAGAAGGGGATGGGTTTACGTACTAACTGGGGGAGGGGGGGGGGCAACATATTCACACCTATACACAATCTCTCTCTCTCTCTCTCTCTCTCTCCCCCCCCCCCCCCTTTCACGACCAACGATAAAGGAGCCAGCATTCTATTTATTATGTGTGTGTGTATGTGTGAGTGTGAGTGTGTGTGTGTGTGTGTGTGTGTGTGTGTGTGTGTGTGTGTGTGTGTGTGTGTGTGTGTGTGTGTTCCATTTGTAATATCAGCCTTATTCATTGGTTACCCCCACCTCCACCCCAGCAACCGCCATATCCACCAACACCCCTACACACATCATTACTAGGGCAGGGGGAGGGGGGAGTAAGTCGATTGATGTAGCAAATGGAGAGACTCAGAGAGTGTAGGAAAAGGGAAGATGATGATAGCTGCAACCTATGTCTGAGGTAAACAGAGGGAGGTAGGGTGGTATGGGTGTGTGTAGGTGGGGGATATTTCAGGCTGGAGCTGCAGAGATGGAATGGTACATACTACTTTTGGACGTTGATGCCATGAGGGTGGACGGTGCCCAGTTTGGCAATGAGATGAGATTCCTGCATAAGGCGTTCCAAGCTGTCACTCTTAGATTGCCAAAGTGCCAAGACTTTGACATGGTTGATGTTGTGTTGGGCATGGTTGAAGTGTAGAGCGACTGGTTTGGGCCGATGGTGGCGGATGTCGGCCAGGTGTTCAGAGATGCGCGTCTCAAGTGTGCGAGATGTCTCACCTACATAGATCTTACCGCACAGCTGACAGTGGATGGCATACACAATGTTGTGGCTCTGGCAGGAGAAAGTGCGTTTAATAGTGAAAGAGCCTGTGGGGCCGGCCATGTAGGATGGTGTCTGGTTTGGTGAGAGAGCAGATTTTGCAGTTGGGTTTTGAGCAGGGGAAAGTACCTGGTGGCTTAGGTGTTGAGATTTTGTTCAGCTTAGAGCGCACCAGTAGGTCGTTGAGGTTTTTGTCACGTTTGAAAGTGATCATTGGTGTGGTCTCAAAGGCAGGTTTATGGTTTTCTACTATGTGCCAGTTAGACTTCAGGATCCTGCAGATGGGCAGATTGTGAGGATGGAAGAGAAGGCAGGCAGTGGGTCTGTCTGTCTCTTTGGGAGGTTTAGTTTCCAGAGTAGATGTTCTGGATTTAGCTGCAGTGCGGCTGAGAGCATCACTGATGACGGCACTAGGGTATCCACGGTTGGTGAAAAAATCAGACATTTTGGCTGCTTGTATAGTGAAATCCTCTTCGCTAGAGCACAGTCTGCGTAGGCGAAGGAATTCAGAATATGGAATGCTATTTTTAGTGGACTGGTGGTGGGAAGATGTGTAGTCCAGGTATGAGTGCGCATCAGTAGGTTTGTAGAAGACTGAGGTTTGAAGCAGTCCATCTTTGAGGGAGATAGTGATGTCCAGGAAATTAACTGACTGTGAAATGGTGTAGGTCAGCTGGATGGATGGATGGAAGGTCTGTGCAAAGTTGAGGAAATTCTGGAGGTCATGTTCTGGCATGGATGTGGCTCCCAATCCATCATCTATGTATCTTTTGTAGAGCTCTGGTGTTGGGCCTGTGTAAGAGGTTAGTAGGCGGTGTTCTAGGTGTCCCATGAAGAGGCAGGCATAGGATGGTCCCATTTTGGTTCCCATAGCAACACCACTGATTTGTGAGAATGTGTGGTTGTTGAATTCAAAAGTATTGAGGGTGAGGACTAATTCTGCAAGTCTGACTAGTGTAGCTGTGGGAGGGTGTTGTTGGTTGGGGGGCCGTTTGTTAAGAAAGAATGCGAGGGCCTTCAGTCCATCAGCATGAGGGATGGAAGTGTAGAGAGAGACGACATCAAGGGTAAAGAGGAGGCTGGGTTTGAACGTGGGATCTGTGTTGTATGAATTAATCATGTTGAGTGTGTGTGTAGTGTCTTTGAGGTATGTGGGGAGGCCTTGTACTATGGATTGGAGGAGAGAGTCTAAGTACTGTGAAATGTGTTCTGTAGGGCAGCTGCATGCAGATACTATGGGTCTGCCGGGAGTATTGGTTTTGTGTATTTTAGGGAGCAGGTAGAAGGTGGGTTGTTTGGTGTCTGTCATTATGAGGAGTTTGGCTGTCTTCGGTAAGTTGTTGTGTTTGATTTCTTGTTTAACTGTGGTTGAGATGAGTTTCTGGTGTTGGGGGAGGGGTGATGCTGTGAGTGGTGTATAGAAATTTGTGTCTGACAGTTGTCTGTGTGCTTCTTTTATGTACAACTGTTTGTCCCAGACCACCACTGCACCACCCTTGTCTGCTGGTTTGATGACAATGTCTTGTCTTTGTCTCAGTGATTCAAGACATTCAAAGACACTACTCAACATGATTAATTCATACAACACAGATCCCACGTTCAAACCCAGCCTCCTCTTTACCCTTGATGTCGTCTCTCTCTACACTTCCATCCCTCATGCTGATGGACTGAAGGCCCTCGCATTCTTTCTTAACAAACGGCCCCCCAACCAACAACACCCTCCCACAGCTACACTAGTCAGACTTGCAGAATTAGTCCTCACCCTCAATACTTTTGAATTCAACAACCACACATTCTCACAAATCAGTGGTGTTGCTATGGGAACCAAAATGGGACCATCCTATGCCTGCCTCTTCATGGGACACCTAGAACACCGCCTACTAACCTCTTACACAGGCCCAACACCAGAGCTCTACAAAAGATACATAGATGATGGATTGGGAGCCACATCCATGCCAGAACATGACCTCCAGAATTTCCTCAACTTTGCACAGACCTTCCATCCATCCATCCAGTTGACCTACACCATTTCACAGTCAGTTAATTTCCTGGACATCACTATCTCCCTCAAAGATGGACTGCTTCAAACCTCAGTCTTCTACAAACCTACTGATGCGCACTCATACCTGGACTACACATCTTCCCACCACCAGTCCACTAAAAATAGCATTCCATATTCTGAATTCCTTCGCCTACGCAGACTGTGCTCTAGCGAAGAGGATTTCACTATACAAGCAGCCAAAATGTCTGATTTTTTCACCAACCGTGGATACCCTAGTGCCGTCATCAGTGATGCTCTCAGCCGCACTGCAGCTAAATCCAGAACATCTACTCTGGAAACTAAACCTCCCAAAGAGACAGACAGACCCACTGCCTGCCTTCTCTTCCATCCTCACAATCTGCCCATCTGCAGGATCCTGAAGTCTAACTGGCACATAGTAGAAAACCATAAACCTGCCTTTGAGACCACACCAATGATCACTTTCAAACGTGACAAAAACCTCAACGACCTACTGGTGCGCTCTAAGCTGAACAAAAATCTCAACACCTAAGCCACCAGGTACTTTCCCCTGCTCAAAACCCAACTGCAAAATCTGCTCTCTCACCAAACCAGACACCATCCTACATGGCCGGCCCCACAGGCTCTTTCACTATTAAACGCACTTTCTCCTGCCAGAGCCACAACATTGTGTATGCCATCCACTGTCAGCTGTGCGGTAAGATCTATGTAGGTGAGACATCTCGCACACTTGAGACGCGCATCTCTGAACACCTGGCCGACATCCGCCACCATCGGCCCAAACCAGTCGCTCTACACTTCAACCATGCCCAACACAACATCAACCATGTCAAAGTCTTGGCACTTTGGCAATCTAAGAGTGACAGCTTGGAACGCCTTATGCAGGAATCTCATCTCATTGCCAAACTGGGCACCGTCCACCCTCATGGCATCAACGTCCAAAAGTAGTATGTACCATTCCATCTCTGCAGCTCCAGCCTGAAATATCCCCCACCTACACACACCCATACCACCCTACCTCCCTCTGTTTACCTCAGACATAGGTTGCAGCTATCATCATCTTCCCTTTTCCTACACTCTCTGAGTCTCTCCATTTGCTACATCAATCGACTTACTCCCCCCTCCCCCTGCCCTAGTAATGATGTGTGTAGGGGTGTTGGTGGATATGGCGGTTGCTGGGGGTGGAGGTGGGGTA
The DNA here is from genome assembly GCA_033310375.1 of Conus canariensis. NCBI lineage: Eukaryota > Metazoa > Mollusca > Gastropoda > Neogastropoda > Conidae > Conus > Conus canariensis. The sequence continues at coordinate 22,256,358 of CM065717.1, read as the reverse complement.
ACCAATGAATAAGGCTGATATTACAAATGGAACACACACACACACACACACACACACACACACACACACACACACACACACACACACACACACTCACACTCACACATACACACACACATAATAAATAGAATGCTGGCTCCTTTATCGTTGGTCGTGAAAGGGGGGGGGGGGGGAGAGAGAGAGAGAGAGAGAGAGAGAGAGAGAGAGAGAGAGATTGTGTATAGGTGTGAATATGTTGCCCCTCCCCCTCCCCCAGTTAGTACGTAAACCCATCCCCTTCTTCCCTCCACCCTCATAGCATCTACACCTTAAAGTAACATGTACCAACCCACCACTTCTATCTCAGCCCATAATATCCTCCCACCACACACACACATACTACCTTATCTCCCACTATTCACCTCACACAACTTATAGCTATCTTATTTATGCATTTATTATCATTATTATTATTATTATTTTTTTTTATTATTTTTTTTATTATTTTTTTTTAATTATTATTATTTACTGATTTTTTAATTTATTATTATTTTTAATGTTTCATTTATTTATTTATTTGATTATTATAAAAATTGTATTTTCTAAATATATTTCTGTATCATGCTTTCATTACCTTAACCTTCACTATCGTTGTTAGCAGTATCATTCAGTAATACTATTGCTAGTATTGATACTACCACTGGCATTGACATCACCATCGCCTTCGCCTCTGGGACTGTTGCCACGGCAACCCTGCTGTTTAAGGATCCTCTAACCCACTCTCCTTTCTCCCATACCCATACTTATTGACACAGATTGGTAGTAATCTTGTCCCTTTTTTTTTTTTTTTCTCAGTATTTTGACCATTATTAGTATTCCTATCAGTAATATTATTATCTTCATTACGACTTTGACTCGCTCACTATTTCCCTTCCAACAGCCTCGTTCTCATTCAACGCCTTCTTCCTTGCGCTGAACCCTACCAAGTGATCTGAAGCGATCAAAGCTAAGTGAATTTTCATTGTTTTATTCGTTAATGTCTCACCTGATGAAGACCTAAGAGGTCGAAACTAGT
>CM065717.1:22235304-22247804 GCA_033310375.1 Conus canariensis | reverse complement strand
GAGAGAGAGAGGAGAGAGAGAGAGAGAAAGAGAGAGAGAGAGAGAGAGAGGGGGGGGGGAGGGGAGCACATTGTATACACTGTGCATGTTTGGTAGAAGGAGAAAGTTTTAAGAGCCGTTCCTCGTTCACTTTTCTTGTTTTCTTGTCCAAAATATACTTAACAGATTCCAAACGTACAATTATGTATGTGTGTTTTAATGAAACAGCGAAAGAGGCAGAGACATTAAATGTTTGTTTCATATGGGTCCTAGACATATTAAAGAGTATGGATAATACCCAGTATGAACATCACCACACCACTCTGTACTGCAAAGATACATACAATATGCGCGTATATATATATATATATATATTGGTAAATGGATGCAAATATCTGCACACTTATACAGTCATGCATGTCATGTATACTTCATTCCCATCACACAGTGCAATAAAAACAAAGTCCTGTTAGTAATTTCTTGGATTTATTTTGTTTTGCTCAAATCGCTACTAAAAACAGAGAGAAAATCTGCATGTCCCAGTAAAGTGAATGCTGGCTTTGATAGAGATGACTACATTTTCAAGGACACTTAGCTGCTTAAGCGTGAGGATGAAAAAAGAAAGAAAGAATAAAAGAAAGAAAGAAAGATGGTAAATATCCCCGAAGAAAAAAATTACATTCCCAGACAGTAATGTTGGCTTTTGCTGTATATTTGAGCTATAAAAAAAGAAGAGAGAGAGAGAGAGAAGAGAGAGAGAGGAAGAGAGAGGAGAGAGAGAGAGAGAGAGAAGAAGAAGAAGAAGAAAAAAATATCATTGTTTTCCATTTTGAGATTAAATTGAATGCAGATGCTTATTTGCTTACTTTATACAAATATAATTTCAAAAAATAATTTTGCAATAACCTGTTCAAAGATTCTCAGCCTAGAAAATAAAGACACAAAAAGTGCAGTATGGGTTCCTTCGCAGGTGTTGTCTTTGCAGAAGAGCTCGTCTTGGGCACGACGTACGCTTGTGCAGACACAGCGGGGGATTCGGACTTATTTACCTGAGAACATTCCAACATACTAGCTATATGCAAAACTGTTGGCAGCTGCAGTCAATTAGATAGTCAGTCAGTCAGTTAGTCAGTCAGTCAGCACAGCATCAAAATCAACCAGCAAGTCACCCAACACGTTTGTCGATCACTCAGCCAACTCTTCGACCAAACCCAAGGAAACAAATCGCCTCCACAACTATCAGTAGCCAATCCCTTCATCAATCGGCTAACAATCCTCCAAATCAACAGAATGATTGATTGCTATGTCCACCATCTCATCTATGAATCACCCAACCGACTTCCAATCAACAGATCAATCCAGAGATTAGTTAATTGACCAGATCCGTTAATTGATCAACCTGTGTATTGTCATAACGTACAATCTTACATGAAAAAACGTCTTTAATCCGTGTCTCCCCTGCTACCCCATCCCCTCCTCGTACTCGTTTTGGCTACGTGTATGTCTGTGAGTGTGTGTGTGTGTGTGTGTGTGTGTGTGTGTGTGTGTGTGTGTGTGTGTGTGTGTGTGTGTGTGTGTGTGTGTGTGTGTGTGTGGTGTGTGTGTGTGTGTGTGGTGTGTGTGTGTCTGTGTATGTGTGGCGTTTGTGTGTGTTGTGTGTGTGTGACTCTGTGTGTGTGTGTGTGTGTGTGTGTGTGTGTGTGTGTGTGTATGCGCGCGCGTGCCCAAGCACGCGCACGTGTGGGTCTCTGTGTAATTTGCGTGTGAACATGCGCGCACACGTGTGTGTGTGTGTGTGTGCGTGCGTGCGTGCGTGTGTGTGTGTGCGTGCGTGTGTGTGTGTGTGTGTGTTGCGTGAGAGAGAGAGCGTATGCGCACAGAGAGAGAGAGAGATAGAGAGAGACTGAGAGAGAGAGAGACAGAGAGAGAGAGAGAGAATGCGTGTGTGTGTGTGTGTGTGTGTGTGTGTGTGTGTGTGTGTGTTTTGCGCACGTTCATACTTGCGTGCGGTCCTGTGTGTGTTTTGTGGTGTGGTGAGGTGTAGTGTGGTGTGATGTGGTGTGGTGTGGTGTGGTGTGGTGTGGTGTGGTGTCTGTATGTGCCGTGTGAAGGATCTACGTCTGTGTCTGTGCCTGTGTCTGTGTTTGCAAGTGTATACCACTCTGTTGTTGTTGTTGTTGTTTTGTTTCATTCGACCCATGAAGACTTACCACCACAGTTCCTTTCATCACTGTTGTCCCCACAGTCGTTGTATCCATTACACAGCAGCCGTTGCTCCACACACTGTCCGTTGTCACATTCGAACATATGATTGATGCATGCTGCAATATCAACAGAGGTCTGGCTATTGTAAACGGACCCAAAAAGTTACGATAAATGCTGTAATTATCTTTGTTACAATTACATGGTCTACGATCCTGTGCTGTCCAGCCTAACCATAGATCTTACAGTACATTGACGTCCATTCCAAATCAGTGACATATCGCTAAACACACACACACACACACACACACACACACACACACACACACACACACACACACACACACAACAAGAAAAGAAATAAGCAAAAAAAATCCGCCAAAATGTCCATCATGGACAGCTTTGATTGTTGTCAAAGTATTACGCGGTCGTCTGTTCTCTTCAGCTTCATGTTGTTTATTTACTGTAGGCTTCCAGACACTGGCATCCTTCTCGATCTAATTTCCTGTCCAAGACCATTCGGCAACGCACGGTGGCGGGCCGGTGGTCGTCTCGGACACAGACTGAAGAATACGCATCTTTGTACATCGAAGCAAGTGACACTTATTTGACGTTATTAGAGAAGTCACGTAACTCGGAGAAACAGCCTGTCAGTAAACATCAGAGAACAGGCACTCATCATCATCATCATCGCCTATTACCCCTCCTGGGGTACAGGCCGCCAACCAAGGACCTCCAGGCATCTCTGTCCTGGGCTCTTTTCTCCAGCTGGTTCCAAGTCATCCCCATGTTCCTGATGTCTGCTTCCAGGTCATTGCGGCAGGTGTTCCTCGGCCGACCTCTTTTTCGTTTTCCTTGGGGGTTCCATGTTAGGGCTTGTCTGGTGATGTTGCTTGCAGGCTTCCGCAGCGTATGTCCAGTCCAGCCCCAACGTCGTTTCTTGATTTCCTGTTCTGCGGGCAGCTGGTTTGTTCTATCCCAGAGCTCGTTGTTGTTGATGGTGTCTGGCCATCGGATGCGGAGAATCTTGCGCAGGCAGTTGTTGATGAACACCTGCACTTCCTTGTTTCCAGGTTTCCGCTCCGTACAATAGAACTGCTTTGATGTTGGTGCTGAAGAGCCTGACTTTGGTGTTGACTGACAGTTGCTTGGAGCTCCAGATGTTCCGTAGCTGTACGAACGCTGCCCTGGCCTTTCCGATCCTTGCTCTGACGTCGGCGTCTGTGCCCCCTGCTTGTCGATGACACTGCCCAGGTAGGTAAAGGAGAACAGGCACTACTACTCTGGTAACCGCTCATTTCAGGATAGAGAACTGTTTTCAGCCTGGCTATGACACTCAGTATTTTCAACGAAATTGGCAGAGTTTCTCGGGACGTTTAAGGATTCTGTAAGTTTACCCGTGATCTTTAATTAAACAAATTCCATGTTATGAAGGCTCAAATTGACGGTGGTGGATGATGGTGGTATATGTATGTGTGTGTGTCTGTGTGTATGGTGGTGGTGGTGGTGGTGGTGTGCGTATGTGTGCTTCCGAGTGTGTGTGTGTGTGTGTGTGTGTGTGTGTGTGTGTGTGCGTGCGTGCATGCGTGCGTGCGTGCGTGTGTGCGTACGTGCGTGCGTGCGTGTGTGCGTGCGTGCGTGCGTGCGTGCGTGCGTGCGTGTGTGTGTGTGTGTGTGTGTGTGTGTGTGTGTGTGTGTGTGTGTGTGTGTTGTTGTTGTTGTTGTTGTTTTGTTTTACGTCTTTCCACATTACGTGATATTAGACGGGGGGAGGGGGGAGGGGGGGGGGGGGGTAAAAACGGTTAACACAATGAGGTAAAAGAATTAACTTATCTACAGCTATAACACAAAAGTAGAAGATCCACTTAATCAAAGATTGAAAAACAAACAAACAAAAAACCCACAAAAAACCCCCTGAAACATGTAACTCTTCTGTCTCATCTCACCACTGACTGTTATATATTACAAATATTTGCCAGTTGGACTTTTAGCTAAGTTCAAAAAGAAAAGATACGTTTCACTTGCTGACAGTGAAAGGAAAACATTTTGACTAGGCTGTACAGACGTATTTGGAATGAATTTTTTCATTAAGTTACACAAAAGAATGTGATCAGTTGATATGCTATGACCACATATACAATGTATATTTTTGACATACTTTGTTTTAAAACAATCCAATTTCCATCTACAGATCAAGGAACTTATCTGTCGTCTACGATAAATGTTTTGATCGTACTTACTTAACATTTCATGAATACTTCCCATTTCATCGTGTAAACCAAAACACCCAGTTTCTCTTTCTATCAAATGAAAATGAGAAAATTGTACTTTTTCTGCCAAAGTATAGCACTCTTGCATTGACATAGACAAATTCAAAAAATGCGAATCTGATGATTGTTTTGCTCCTCTCTTTGCCAGAACATCAACCTTTTCATTATAGTATAACCCGCAGTGGGGGAGGGGGGAGGGGGGGGGGGGGACCCAAAGAAATGTTATTTCAGTGTCTCTGACTGAGAGGAAATGTACTAAATTATTTATTTCAGTGATCATCTCAGGTCGAACTTTTAATCTAAAATTCTTCATTGCAGTAAGAACTGACTTGGAATCTACGCATAAAACAACTTTAAATAAAATTTTAGGGTAATCAACAACAAACTTTAAAGCCATAATTATAGCAGTTAACTCAGCAGTGAATATAGATTTGTTTTTTCCGAGATAATAAGACTTTTCTTTGTTGAGGCCTGGGATAATGTATGCCGCACCTACATGTTCATTAATTAATGATCCATCAGTGTATATCTTAAAATGGTTGGAATAGTGATCATGTAAATGCATTTTGATATTGGATAATAACAAATTAGTGTTTTCAGCCTTTGTTAAATCTGTTATGCTCAATATCAAAATGTGCTCGTATTAGTCTCCAGGGAGGGATAGGAGACACAATAGATCTTTTTGCAATAGATGTTAGTTTGATATCTGAGGAATCTAAAATCGAGGAAGTATATGTTCTTAGAGTCGTTTGAGATGTGTCACCGATCGGCGGGTACTAAACTAGTACGTCCACGTGTTTAAGAGTAGTGGTGGTCCAAGATAGAGAGCGTGTGCGAGTATGCGTGCGAGTGTGTGTGTGTATGTGTGTGTGTGTGTGTGTGTGTGTGTGTGTGTGTGTGTGTGTGTGTGTGTGTGTGTGTGTGTGTGCGTGCACGCGCGCTCGCGCGTATGTGAGGTTGGGGTTTAGTTAGCTAGAGTTAGGTTAAGTTCCTGAGGGTTAGGTAGAAAGATTAGGCTAGGTAGGAGGCTGGGGAAATAGGACATACAGTATTCTTTCATTCCAGTCTTCACTTATTGAAGGAATGGAATGGAAGCGGGAGGTTGGTTTCGTTCCCGATTGTTACCCTCTTGTTACTTTGGTTCTACACCAGAGAAGGCGGGGCAGGATATCGGCTGTTGTTGTGTTAGTCTGTGAGTTGTTGTGGTAAATTGTCGTGTTGTTGCACGAGCAATAACTAGTCCGTTGGTCAGGCGTGTCAGCTCTGCGGAGGGATACACTGCTCTGACCAATCGTTGTTTTGTGTGGTGAGTAGAGTTCGCTTGATTCCGACCAGGGCGGAATGCGTTGGGGTAGCTTCACTTCGGTCCCTGGTGTTCGTCGGAGTGGACGTACTCCTTGTAGGTGCGGCGGCAGCGCCGTTAGTTTTTGAAGAGTGACTTCGAGTCATAGTTAGTGCCAGGTCCTCGTCGGGTTTGGGTGCCCTTGGCCTGTGCTGAGTCGGTGTCGTCCTTGTTGGCAGCCACTGTCAGCCAGTTGCAGAACTGGTGTGGTTGATCGTCTGTATGTCCAGTTGTGTCAGCAGGTATCCTGTTCCGTCCTGAGGCTGGGGCCAGATCACCGCAGTTCTACTGTACTGCCGCGTGCCGGCAGGTGAGCGGCGCTTTCCAGTGCCTGTTGTTTCCCCGGGAGAGGGAGACCACCCAGGCCGTCTGCCTTCTGTGGGGCAGCTCTCCTCTGGCTACCGGTGCTCTTCCGGGAGTTCTCCGGCACTGGTTCCTCGTCCCTGTTTAGGCGTCCTGTGAGAGGGCGCTGCACCAGGCCTTTTCCACCCTTGGTGTCCGGCGGGGCCTTCAGAGGAGGAGGCGTCCTACGAGCCCCGGACCCGTCGAGAGGGCGTCTGGTGTGTGTGCGTTGGGTGTCGTGCCCATCGCGGGGAGGAGTCAGACTGCGGGAGGCCACGGTCAGCGCCGGGGTGCAGAGTCTTCGGGGAGGGTGTCGGCCCGCGGAGGAGCCACGGACAGCGCCGGGGTGCAGAGTCTTCCGGGGAGGTGTCAGCCTGTGAGGGGCCACGTACAGCGCCGAGGACTGGAGCTTTCCGGGCCGGGATGGGTTGTCCCATGTTTGTGATAGAAGGGGTGTAGCGTTAGGTAGTAGGGTTAGGGGTGTTAGCTACTGCCTCCTTTTAGGACGTAGTGGCCGGCACAGTGTAGGGTACTTGTCGTTGCCTCCCTTAGGGACGCAGCGACCAGTTTGGTAGTGGTCCCGGGTTAAAAAAGAAGGGTGAGTCCTGGGGAGAGGTGTGGGTGGTAGCGGTCGTTAAGAGATTAGAGTCCCTTTGGTAAATCCTTGTCCCTAGTAGTTAGTCACCACGTGTGCGGGCTATCGCTGTGTCCCCAGGTCACAGTGATATACCGCAACTGGTGTTTTAGGTTAGGTTAGGGTCTTCCAGGTCTTTATAGTAGAGTAGGGTGAGTCAGCGGGAATTGGGATACTTGTGTGCAGTTGTGGATGTGCGTGAGTGGTGGCGCCATGGAGTGTGTGTGTAATAAAGAAGCGTGCGTGATTGTAAAACTGTGTTAGTGTGCTGTGTTGTCTGACCTAGTGTGTGATAGGCGTGGGTAGGGGTGGTAGGGTCGTCCGGCTTAGCGACCGTGACAAGATGATATATTTTTTAGCCCTTTTGGGAAAATCAGTGTCCGATTTAACATTTATTTCAGGGCCTATATTGTTGTCTATAGTAGAACTTCTTATAACAAATTTGGTGCATGCAAGATTCCTATACTCTTCCAGTGGTAATATCCCAGCAGCACTGTATGCTTTTGTACAAGAGGCATGGACTGGTAGTCCCATGGCTATCTTATATGCTTTGGAATAAATACTTTGAAGTTTTTTCAGTAAGTATTTGGGTGCACTGAAGAACACCTCTTGCGCATAAGTTAATTTTGATCTAACCAGTGCAGTAGAAAGGTGCAAAGGAGTAACTGTGTCCTGAGCCCAAGTATGTTTACTAATAATCTTTAAGAGATTTAAAGTTTTTCGAGCTTTTGTTAGAATATACTCGATATGAAAATTCCATGATAACTTTGATGTTAAATTTACTCCAAGGAATTTCACTATTTTTGTATATTTGATGGGTATGCCGTTGACTTGAAATAAAGGCATATTAACTGGATCAGATCCAGTATTAAATAACATCATGTGTGTTTTTTCAGTTGATATTCGCAAACCATTTTCAGTCATGTAAGAAGAAAAGGTCTCTAATTCTTTTTGATATAACTTTTTAATATAGTTTTGTGATCTGACAGGTGTACATTTTTTAAATGTCACTTTCATCCATATGCATATGTCATCTGCATATTGGGCTAGTTCTATATTTTTAGCAATTTTTGTGGGTAGATCGTACATCAGAATATTAAAAAGTAAAGGGGCAATAACAGACCCCTGAGGAATGCCCATGTGTAATTTTCTTCTTGTAGAATAGGTGTTCCCTACCTTCGTTCTAATATATCTATTTTCTAAGAAGTCTTTAAGAAAATCATAAATGTTTCCTGATAATCCAATCTCTTTAAGTTTATAAAGCAAACGAGAGTGCCACACTTGATCATAAGCTTTAGTGACATCAAAAATGTTGCTAGTAAACATTTTCTCCTGGAAAACTGATGTTTAATTTTGAGTGGTAAGTTTGACCAAGTGTTCAATAGCACTTCTATCCTTTCGAAAACCTGCTTGATTTGTTGGGATAACTTTGTTCTTTTCACAAAAGTAGTTTAGTCTATTTAAAACAATTGTTTCATAAAGTTTACAGACATGAGAAGTTAATGAAATAGGTCTGTAATTATCTATACTTTCTTTCGGTTTACTTTCCTTGTGAATCGGTACTATTACTGATTCTTTCCATATTTGTGGCAAATGACCTGAGCTCCAGCATTTTTTAAATATACTAAGTAAAATGATTATCCATTTGTCTGGAAAATGTTTAATCATGCCATTAGAAATGGCGTCAATCCGAACAGCTGTTTTTTTGTTTGGGAGAGAATCTATGGCATCTTTCACCTCTTGTAATGTAATTGGGGCGTTGATGTCGTTTGTGTCATTATCAGATACATCATTAAAGACATGAGTAGATTCTTTATCCTCTCTGAATTTTTTTTTGTTTTCAGACAACCCATCTAACCTGCTTACTTTAGCAAACTGGTCGACAAAAGCTTCTGCCTTGTCTGTGGATGATGGTAACTTGTTATTATCAAGAATGATAGGATATTCTGGGAGTTTGATTCCATTTTTTTATCATTTTTATCTCTTTCCATACCATTCTACTATCTTTAGCATCGAATGTGTTTCTTTTGCAAAAATTATCCCAATAATCCTTTTTGGCTTGTTCCATAACCCTATTACTATGTATATTTGAGTGTTTCATTTCCTTAAATTTTTCATCTACCATTTTCTTATCTTCACTTTTCTTGGTGTGCACGTATTCCTTGAATAACCGTTTTTTCTCATTAACTGCCTTATCGCAATCTTCAGTCCACCAAACATTACCAAGATGTTTACCCCCTTTAGATCCCTGATTCTTTAATTTAGGAATACATAAACCAGACACTTTTAGAACAGAAGTACAGAACGTGTCATACACTGTATCAATATCATCATCTGGGGACAAGCTTATGTCTAGATCTTTAAGTGTATTGCAAAATTGAGACCATTTGGCATTTTTATAATCAAATCTTGGGATTGTATCATCAGGTTTAGTGTCTTCAAAATTAGGGGACTGATTAATTGTAATGATGATTGGTATGTGATCACTCCCAAGAGTTTCACTATAAGTTTCCCATGCACACGACAAAGCCATTTTAGGTGAAACCATCGTTAAATCAACAGCAGTAGGTCTATGTGTAGATACATCAGGAACTCTGGTATAAGAACCATCATTGAGTAAACATAAAGTTGAGTCTACAACATTTTCCACAAACCTATTACTACTGACCTGTGTGCACTCTTTTTTCCCAGAAAGGAGAATGTGCATTAAAATCCCCTCCTACTAACCATTTACCATTATCATTCTTGATGTTTTTCATCCATTCAGTATTGGCTTCATCTGGACCCTTAGGTAAATATACAGAAGCACAATTTACTTTTAAGGAGTCCGAAAACTTGACAGTTACAGCACATGAAAAAATCCCATGTAATCCACAAGGCACAGGTGATTGTTTGTCACAATACTGTAGTCCAGTGCGAACATAGATTGCACAATTTACTCTATCACCATGTTTATCTGTATCTACTACTGGTGGATAGTAGTACTGTTCCAATCTAGGTAGTTTGTTCTTACTGATATTAACAGACTGGAGTAAGAGAACATGGCAGTCAGATGACACTAAAAATTGACGTAAACAGTCAATATTAGAATAGAGAGAGCGGCAGTTCCATTGCAGTATTTTTATATTGTTGTTAGCTTTCATGTTTGAAAAAAAAAAAAGATAACTAAACAGATAAAAAAAACAAAAATGTTGCTTTAACACAAATGGACCTTAGCTACACACAGACGTAGGCTGGTATGCTACATTTGTTCCGAACAAAAACAACAAAAAATGTCACCAGTTGTATAAGACATTGAACCTATTGGACCAGGCAGAGCCGTAGAAGGAATCCTCAGGGAAGGGAGTGAGGCGCAGGTACCGGGGACGTCGCGCTGTCTTCCGCGGCCGTTCCCAGAAGAGGTTCCTCAGATGCCGGCCAATATTTCCCGCTAAGATGCTAGCTCCTCTAGCAGTAGGATGTAGCCCATCACGGAGGTTGAAGCGGGCGGCTTGTAGGTTGGAGTGAGTGATGAAGGTGATGTTCTTGTCATCATTCAGCTCTGACACCAAAAGTGCGTTGTGCAAGTTCCCTTTGATATTGAGTTCGGGATTTGATGTAGGAGCCATCTTACTGATTATGATGGCCAGATCAGGGTTTTCTTCTTTGATACTCCTCACGCACTTTGTCATTCTTCCGGAACATGTTGCTGCTGATTCTGTTTCCAGGTCCTTCGATCCAACGTGTAAGAGTAAAGCATCAGCAGGCGTCTTGATAGATGCGCTTGCTTTGGCAACTGCTGGTTTGATGTCCTTTATTGTTCTTGCATTACTCTGATGCACCTTACATCCGTAGGACTTCCCTAGTCTGTTTGTGTTGACTTTCTTTATGACAGGGTCATTCACATATAAAATGTTGGGAAGGGCGTTTAAAATTGGATTTGGTTTGTCTCTGGACTTGGCCTTTAATTCGTTGTCGTTTGATTTGTCTCCGGACTTGATCTTTAAGTCATTGACGTTTTGTTTGTGTCTGGACTCGGCCTTTAAGTAATTTTTCTTGCACTGCTCCTTAGACTTCGGCTTATGACGCAGAGAAGATTTGACGTCATTTTTGTTCGCGTAATCATTTTCTTCTATTTTTTTGTTTTTGTCACTTTCCTGTACATTTCTGTTCTTCTTTTCTGAGTTGTTTGCTTTAACAGGCAGAGCATCCTGAGAAGCTGTTTTCGACCGTGATGAAATTATGGATCTCGCCACTTCTGCGTATGAGAGGTAGGGAAAGGGTTCTGTCTGCGTTGCTGTGCTAGCCGAGTCCTTTCGAATAATTTTAGCATGCAGCGATCTTATTTGTTCTTCCAGACTCGCTACTTTATCACACAAGGAGGAGATTGTGCCTTCGATTTTAGCGAAGCTATGTGTGGTACTCACGGAGTTGACGTCTGTAGTGGGAGCATTGTTGTTTTTAGGCCTGGTCTCCAGTCCATCCTTGTCAACGGACGAGCTGAACGGCCTCCTCAACTCAGAATTGCAACTTGTCTTTTCCACGTTTCTGTGCTTTGCTATCACATCCTCAGTGCATCCTTTCGCACACAGTATTGGAATGCAACTTCCTCGGATCCTGGTGTGGTTTCTTTTTGTTTGTTTTTGACAAAACATAGTAGCATCCACAGCACTGAACTACCGATTGCTGTCTGCAGGCGCCATCTTGTCTGTGTGGTGTGTGTGTGTGCGCGCGCGCGCATGCGTGTGTGTGTGTGTGTGTGTGTGTGTTCGTTCTCTAATTTAAAATCTATTCACTTGCAGTGTATGAATACTTTTTATGTGCTTCCATTCACCTTTAAGACCTCGTCAAAGGACTACTTCAGATTTTTATTCCATTGGCAGACCTACTTCAAGTCTAACTTTCAGACTTTTATGCAGTTCACTACGAATCAAATATTGCCATAATGCTAAGTGTATGTTTCACAGTGATGTTACTGCTAGGATACTGACAGGATTTAGTGGCCTGTGATTTAATAAATCCCTTTTCCTTATGTGTGCCAGCTACAGGCACTAAAGGCTGTCGATGTTTTGAACTGTTTAGGTTTGTTATCAGTGGTTTCTCTTGTTACATAGACGACTTGGCTACGCCTTGGCTTTAGGCTGTGTCAGACCAACTGACAGGCTAGAACGCCAAGGCTACATCAAAATGTTGTTATGCTCTGCGTAGTTATGCGGGGATTGTCTTCAGTTATGGCAAGCTCCTAGCATAACATCATCAGTCCCCCAAATCCCCCGAAGTCGGAGTGTGGCTGCCCACGTGGCAGGGTAATCAAAAACAGTCAGACACGGAATGTTCTCATCCCTAGCTGATGCATTTGAACCATAGTGTTCAAGGACTTCCGGCTGTTCGGATGAGCCCTGGAGTCTTTTAGCCGGTGTACGACAACAACAACAACAACAACAAACAAGTCGACTTGTCTCTGAAATTGTTCTTAGGATCATTTCAAACGAGCAACTTTCATTCGTTCTTCTGTTCATCCCTCTACTCCCTTCACACAACATAGCTCTCCCTCTTCTCATTCCCCGCCCCCCTACCCCCCCCCCCCCCCCCCCCCCCCCCCATCCCTTTTCCTCTTTCCCATCTTCTACCCCCATTTTTTCTTCTTCTTTTTTTTAATCTATACTTTTTTGTTTTTTTTTGTTTTTGTTTTTTGCAAATGATCACATTCTAATCTGAAAAGATCTATCTTAATTGGATGTCTACAATTTAC
>CM065717.1:22220304-22225304 GCA_033310375.1 Conus canariensis | reverse complement strand
ACTGAGTCAGCATGCATGACAGCCAAAGTACAATGAGTTCTGCCAAACCTTATTAATGAAAACGAAAAAAAAAAAAAGGATTTATACGTGGGAGGCACGTTGGCGACATCATCAGATTTAAAAACGATTTAGTATACATTTAAAGAGGGAAAAATCTTCCAGACTGGCTGTTTTGTGTTGACTTCAAAATGTATGGCTAGGTTAATAAGCAACACAAGGACAGAACAACGGTTAGGAACGCCAGAGAACAATAAAGTTGTATCAGGTACTTAACTCTGTGACCGAATGAGGTTGTTGATATATGGTGTAGGATTATGCACTGCACCACGACGAGATTATTGACGAAAACAACTGCTAAATGTAATCTTTTTTAACAAAATGAAAGTATAAACATCGTAAACTTAACTGTCTTATCTTTTTATGTCTTCTCCAAGTAGTACGTCACAATGAGCAAGACACTGTGGATATCCATGAAACTATATATGCCTTATGTAAAGATCTTAATTTCATGGATGTACTTAATGAAATGTGTAGTAAAACATACTTTCTGATTTTTTTTTGCACAAAGTTTCTTCTTTATGCGTACTTCCTGTCTGCTCTAATCTTTGTCCTTCTTCTGGTCTCCATGTATTGTATATCTCCACACACACACACACACACACATACACACACACACACACACACACACACACACACACACAACACACACATACACACACACGCACACACACACGCACGCACGCACACACACACAACACACACACACACACACACACACACACACACACACACACACACACACACACACACACACACGCACGTACGCACACACTTGCGCGCGCGCCCATATGTGTGTGTGCGTATGTTTTCATGGTATATTGTTTGTCTGGACAGCTTAGACGTTGCACGTAATTTTACAAAACCACAGGCTGAATGGAAACCTGAAAGGTCAAAAGATGAATGACCATCACCGATTCTGCTGCTAGGACGATCTATAGCTATCAAACTAACGACAACAAACGTCAGCAGTTCGTGTGGACAGCACGTGATTTTCGTCCGTCATAGTACATGTGTATAATTATCCCGAAGAGGTCATTTTGCTGCAATTGCTGCCGAAATGATCCCAGAACACTGTCTGACCTTTATTATCTTAACACACCACTACTTATGAAAATATTAGCCTGTGCAAGAGAGAGAGGAGAGAGAGAGAGAGAGAGAGAGAGAGAGAGAGAGAGAGAGAGAGAGAGAGAATATGAACGAAGGAGACGGTGGAAGGGGTGGAGTGGGAGGCAAGAGGAGGCAGTGGGTTGGATGGGAGGAATGAGAGAGTATGGGAAGGCGGAGGGAGACAGTGGGTATGAAAATGGAAAGGAGAGGGTAAAGAGAATGGGGTGAAGGAGGGGAGATAATTATCAGCAGGGTGGAGGGATGGAGAGAGAGCAGGAGAATGGGGGAGGTAAACGGTGAGAAAGAGACCGGGAAGAAGAGAGTAAGGAAAGAGAGTGAATGTAGAAACAGAACAGAGGGGAGGGGAGAGCAGCGACAGGTATGGAAAGATAAAGGCAGGAAGAGAGAGGGAGGAAGAGAGTAAGGAGAGGGAGTGAATGTATAAACAGAACAGAGGGGAGGGGAGAGTAGTGAGAGGTATGGAAAGGATAAAGGCAGGAAGAGAATGGGCAGAGCGAAGGAAAAAAAAAAGTGCGCAAGATGGAGGGAAGGAAGGAGTGGGCGGGAGAAGGGGTGGGGGGGGGGGGGGGGGGGGGGGGGGTGGGGGGGGGGGGGGGAGGGAAATGTTTTACAGAGCCGCTCAAAATCAGAATCAGTATAGAACTTTCCAACGTCATGAAAGTCATTATGTGGCGGAAAGCCAAAAAAAAAAAAAAAAAAAAAAAGAATTGAATAAACGAATAAATAAATAGATAAATAAATGAATAAATAGTAAAGAAAGAAAGAAATGAATAGATAAATGAATAAATAAACAGATGAAATACCCACTGATAGCCCAGTCAAAGGAACGAAGTGCAGGAATTGTATAAAAACGAAACCATTTGTCTGCAAGTTCTTGAGGAAAGCGTCAAACACTTTCTACCGTTGAAAATGCCAATACTAAGAAGAGCTCTGCCGACATACTGTAAAGAACCCAACAACTGTGTCACACGCATTCTGGAATCATTCCAAAGAAATAATCCACTATAGTGTACTGACCTACCCATCAATGAAAGAAAGCATTAATTTTTACTGACTCAGCAGGCTGTGACACTTGTTTGATGACTCTTAATTGGTGTTGTCATCATAGTCTGTGTTTGTTTTTTCTCCCAAAACTTTCGATGAATGGTTGCGTGTTGTGTGCTGAAATCAACAGGGCGAGTTGTGAAATGTCATAGTCAGTTTGCCACACACATTAGCATGAAGAAGGCAATATATATATATATATATATTATATATATTATATTATTTATTTATTTATTTTTTGAATAATACTCTCTTGATGTCCTGAGCTCCGCACCTTGTAGAATAAACTGTAGTTTAAAAAAAACTGCAGTAAAACGAAATATCTGTGTGTGTGGTGTGTGTGTGTGTGTGTGTGTGTGTGTGTGTGTGTGTGTGTGTGTGTGTGTGTGTTATACACATAAACGCACATAAAACGAAGATAAAAACAACAGACTCATATAATTATTCCCAATATTTCGGCCTGTTACGGGTCTTCCTTAGGGGACTTTAATTACAAGAATGAAGCCAGGTATCCAGTCATTAACTAATTGAAACAATTCACAAATATTCTCACTCTCACCCCCAGCCCCCACCCAACGCACCCACCTCCCCAACTTCCACACGCCCCATCACATCACAATAAGCACGTGTCGCCAGTCCCCCATCCACACCCCCCCACAACCCCTCAACCACCCCAAACTCCCCAATCCCCCCTCCCACCCCCCCACCCCACCCCACCCCCACCTTCCTCCTCTCCTTTTTCTCCCTTCTTTTTCCAACCCATTCTCCAGTGTCTCAGTCCATCTCTCCCCATGTCTCAACACTCACATCCGTGATGAGAGCACTTCCCCGTCCTTCTTTCTTCTCCGCTTCGTGACCAAATTTCCTGGGGAAGGAGTCTCCTCTCAGCAGGTAAAAATACAAATAAAATACACGTTTTGATGTATGCCCCTTCAAACACCATATAATCGCGAAAGTTTACCCTTCCCCCTCCACCATCCGCCACCCTTTCCTCCATCCCCATCCCCATTTTGTTCATTAGTAAAAACTGTTGATTTAATTTTGTTATATAAAAAAAAAAAATAATAAAAACACTTATCCATCTACACACATCTTTGTCAAGTCCAAAGACTTTTAATACTTTAAACATAAAATTCCAATCCAACGAGTCAAACGCTTTTTGGAAATCTAGATTTATCAACAGTTCTGGTTTGTTTTGTGTGTTCAGTTGATTGATTATATCATAGATGAGTCTGATATTGTTTCCCATGTATCTGTTTGGGACAAATCCGGTCTGATTTTCGCTAATTACAGTTGGGAGTATTCTTTTTAATCTGTTGATTTTAACAGCTGAGGAACAGGAGCAGGTGGATTCCATGTGGGACTGAATAGACACCTAGTACATACTTGGTTAAGGAATTTCATGCTGGCACCATCTTTATTGCCTGACAATTTTTAATCACAGTCATCTTCTTGATCACTTTACGGTGTATTATGTCGATAATATGTGGCCTGTGAGTTTCCTGTTTAGTATCACCCTGCGGTGGGTTGAGTTGTCTTGCTACGGAATGTTCTGGTCTTCAATGTACAAGTTGAATTCTTCTTTCTTGGGAGAAAACCGCATCGTCTCTGATTTTGAGTTTCTTACTGCTTGCATCTTGTGTGCTGATGCCCTGCTTTGCTAGGTTGTCAGTATGCAGTGCTGCTGAGGCGTGGTAAACAGCTGCTCAGCAATGTTATCAACTAAGACAAAGAGTGTCGGCGACATTAATCCACCCTATGGTACACCCTCCCTGACCTTCACTATCGTGCCCATCTGACCGTCCAGTTTTCCACAGGCTGACCTTTGAAACAGGTAGTTGTGGATTCGGCGGGGTCTGTTCACACACACACACACACATACACACGCGCGCGCGCGCGCGCGCGCCACACACACACACACACACACACACACATACACACACACAACACACACACACACACACACATGCACACACACACATGCACGCATGCAGGCACGCACGCACACACATTCCCCCTGCCCTGTCGTCCCCCTGCCCCCCTCCCCACGTCTCCCCTCACCTGTTACTCAGAGAGTCTAAAAAGATACATGAAAATCAGACCTGCACTTTATGGTACACAGTCTGATCCACCCTCCCCACTGCCTACCCTCACCTGGTAAAGAGTTAACAGAGAAAGGGATGGATATCAATCTCGCACAATATGTGGACACAATTGTCCGCAAATGCATTCCCCACTAATCATCCTCCCCCCACCCCCCACCCCCCACCCACCCACCCTCACTGTCCCTTGCCTTCCCTCACCTGTTAAAAAGAGTTCACAAGAGAAAGGGATGGATATCAATCTCGTACATTATGTGGACGCAGTTGTCCACAAATGCATTCCCCGACTAATAATCTTCCCTCCCTCTCCTCCTCCCCCCCCTCCCCTACTGCCCCTCGCCTTCCCTCACCTGTTAAAGAGTTCAAGGACAAAAGGATCAATGTTAGTCCTGTACTTTATGTGTTCAGCTGTCCACAAGTGCATTTCCCTACTATCTACCCCCCCCCCCCCCCTTCCCCGCCTCCCCTCATCTGTTTAAGATTTCAGAGAGATAAGAATGAATATCAGTCTCGTACTATATGTAGATACGTGATATTTCCACCAGTTCTGTGAGTGTAAGATAATGACACGTAGGGCAGTGTCATCTCCACATGTATCAAATTCAATAGCAACATTCATAGTAACACACGACACGTAGGGCAGTGTCATTTCTACATGTATCAAAT
>CM065717.1:22172804-22215304 GCA_033310375.1 Conus canariensis | reverse complement strand
CCGTACTATATTCATATTTCCGGAGTTCTGCATCATGGAGATGTGAGAATTGGTGAGTGAAACTGATATTGTGCAGCCTGTTTTTCTTATTTGTGTGAATTCCTGTGTATATTTGTAATGCATATCTATACATAGTGATGTTTCTGAATGTTTATTTATTAGTGTACACATGCAGGCATTTGCATACATATGCACATGCCTTCGTACATGTAATGAACAAATAGTTATGCATAATATGTGTTCTGATGCAATTCTCATACTGTGTGAATTTTAGATATGATAGATGAACTTGGTAACGCTATTGCCTAATGCGTGATTTAAGCAAAAACACACACACACAGGAGACGATTAAGAAGATTCTGGGGACAGCCATCTAGAACAGAATTACAGTAATCAAGTCTGGATAGAATGAAGGCAGAAACAAGGGTTTTTGTGGCATCAACAGAGAGAAGATGTTGCACAGAACCAATGCAGCGAAGCTCAAAGTAACAGACACGGCAGACTGTGGAAACATGTTGCTGGAAGGAAAGTACTGAGTCAAGGGTAACACCTAAATCCCGTGCCGATGAAGTTGTCTGAACAAGGCAATTTTCCAATTTGATAGAGTTTGGGATACAGTCAGATGAAAGAAGTCTTCTGGGTGCAAAGAAGATCATTTCAGTTTTTTCATTGTTGAGCTGAAGTTTGTTAACTGTCATCCAAGATTTTATGTCCATGATACATGACTGTGTGCGTTGGAATGCAGAAGGCAGCTGAGAGATACCGCTGGATATGTAAATTTGATTGTCACTTGGAACTGGATTAAAAATTATGTACACAATAAAACAGGAAAAAAGAAAAGGAAAAAAAAGAGCAGTGCTGATAGAATTCGTTTTCTGACTTCTAACTCTGAGAAACATTTGTATGTTTGAGTGGAAGATGATGTGCATTACAAACCTAAAGAACAAGGCTTCTCACGCATTAGGCAAGAACATAGTTAAGATCATGTGTTATGCAAAATTTTGAACACAATATGA
Organism: Conus canariensis; assembly: GCA_033310375.1. Taxonomy (NCBI): domain Eukaryota; kingdom Metazoa; phylum Mollusca; class Gastropoda; order Neogastropoda; family Conidae; genus Conus; species Conus canariensis. Next base: position 22,214,288 of record CM065717.1, on the reverse strand, counting down.
ACTGCGCAGGAGCATGGATTTCATGTATTTTTTTAAGTAACACATGCATTCTTGCACACACACATGCAGATACACACACAGACATCTTCCCACCCACACACTTACATGCATGCACCCGTACACACACATGCATGCACACATACACACACACGCACACGTACACACACACACACACACACACACACACACACACACACACACACACACACACACACACACACACACTCACTCACTCACTGTGTCTTTCTCTCTCTGTGGGTTTTTTTGTTGGGGTGCTTTTGTTTAGTTTTCCCCAGAGAATCTTGAAAGTATACAAATAAATGAACATGTATAAGTATTAATGTGACAGTCTGTATTGTACTCTGAACTCAAATCAGTTAACAAACAGCAGTATACTGCAATTTTTCACCTTTGTCAAGCGGACGGTTGTGGAATGCAGTGTTTTATTAAGCTTGTTAGTCCAGTATCATGTGTTGCAAGTTCAAAAACTAACTTTGTCGTCAGGCTCCATCCATTTTTAAATTATGCCTCTCTTTTTTTCATTGTCATGGTCTTTCATTCATAGTTTTCAGTTTGTTTGTTCCAGGTAGCTTTATCATGTTGTGTGTGTGTGTGTGTGTGTGTGTGGTGTGTGGTGCGTGTGTGTGTGCGTGTGTGTGTGGTGTGTGTGTGTGTGTGTGTGTGTGTGTGTGTGTGTGTGTGTGTGTTTGTCATATGTACCTGGTACTGATTCATTTGCCACTTTACAAACACAAAACTTTAGAAGAGAACATCTTTCGTATTCCTGCCAGTAGGAAGATATACCTGTGCATGAGAAATAACTAAGTAGTTCAAGAGAAATGTAATCTGTTTTGATTGTTGTTTGTGCAGAATATGAAGATCTGCGGAGAAAAACTTTCAAAGAGTTGTGCTTTGTTGTTTTTTTTGTTGTTATTTTAATTTAAGCCTGGACTGTTGTGTTCGTGCACATACACTCAGTTTACATTGACATGAAGTGTAAACATTTACAGCTTTGGCAATGAAAGGAGTGGAGTATGACTACGTTCCTGTGCACCTGGTGAAGGACGGCGGAGAGCAGGTCAGTTCTGTTCAGTGACAACGTGTGCTCATACACTGGTAACAGATGGTGAAACAAGTGTAGGTAATTTGCAGGGGGGGCTGATTGCTGAATGGTTTGAGCATTTGCCTGCATATCTGATGGTCATGAGTCCAAACCACTAGTAAGGGCTGGATTTTTATGACTTTAAAACGTGCCCTATCTACCTAGCAATAAATGGATGCCTGACGCAGATCAGGAGAGGTCAAGGCAGTGGTTTCAGTTTCAGATTTATCAAGGAAGTGTCACTGTGTGCGGACTAGTCCAATATATACTACACCACTTCTGCTAAGTTTCGGGACCACAGTGCATATAATTTAAAGCTGATGGATATATAATTTATTGACTAGGATGAGAGAATTTAGTAAGAGGGTCTCATGGCTATGAATTAGCAGATTCTGACCAGCGCATTATCCCAACGCGATAGTCAGACCTTGGGTTCCTACCTAACATTGGCTGTGCCATTATCATCATTGCATGTGTGTGCAATGAACGATTAAAACAAACAAAAACCAGTGACTGATAAAAACAATGTAATAAAATATAACATGGTGACTACTATCAGTAAGAAAAGTATTTAAAGTAATTTCACTGTTCAAAGCTGCAAGTTCTAACACAAAATGTAATACTCAAAGTTGTGCTGTTACACTGTTGCAGTTTCTTGGAGAAAAAGCACAAACAGCAAGGAAGGAGCATATGCACACACTCAATACAGTTGAAGGCTCATGAGCGCACACATTTACACACTCATGCACAGGATTCATACAGTTCATGAAATTTAAAAAGTGATTTTCCAGGATTGGAAGCTCATGGAATTATGATCAAAGTCATGGAAACGTCATGGGAGTAACAACAACATCTTCAAGAAACAAATGCTTTGCATGTATGTGTCAGTGTGCAAAAAATCAGTGAACATTTAGCCCATTACAAGTATCAGTAACAATGGGAATATGGATTATGTGTGAAAGCAGCTTATTTGCAATTATTTTGATAACTATGGGAATATGTATTATGTGTGAAAGCAGCTAAATTGCAATCATAGAAATTTCTCAAAAATGGCACAGAAAGTGAAAAGTCATGGACTTGTAAATTTATCAACCTCAATGGACCCTCACACACACACACACACACCACACACACACACACACACACACACACACACACAACACACACACACACACACTTACTCACCCATACACACACACACACACACACACACACACACACACACACACACACACACGGATGTATGTGCATTGCACCAGACCATTGTTAGCCAGCAGTGAAAGTGGGCTTTTTCCCCATAGAGATGGGCAGGGTCGATCACATCACAGATACGACCTACATTCACTGCGGGCAAGTGTAAGAAGTCGTATGATAGATTGTTTGCTTACTTGATTCAGCACTATTGTGCTTGATGAACCTGTACACTTGACCGTTTTCACTTGCGCTGGATGATGCATAAATTTTGTGGCATCATTTTTAAGCTGTCATTACCCTAGCTGTAATTTCCTTATACACAGCCATGGGTTGTTTTTTTTCTGCCAGTTCTTTATCAGCTTGATAAACCTTAACGATTCTTAGTCGTTAAAGACAAAAATGTGATTTTCGGTGTATTTCAAAAGGAAATTTACGTTCTGGCAGCTAATTTTGGTTGTCTTAGTATCAGAAGGGAAAGAAATAATCAGCTGCATCATTTGAACTATACACTTCTGATGATTCGCATTGTGGAGAAATCATACTTGAAAGATGGCAGGATAAAAAACGGTTATACACACAAAACTCCACTGTCTGTCTTATACAGACGCAGAAAGAAAGAAAAAGAATACTCGAAAGAGCAGTTATCAGATTGAGGTGGACCCACTTTGTAGGGTTAAAGTACAAAATCTTGACAACTCTTTGATGAGTGTGGGTCTTGCTCAGCCTGAAACCTTTGAATGGGGATAATCACAGTGAAGACACAGTTAAGCCTTTGTAAAATTACGTGTACCAGAGGATTCACAATGTTGGGAGTGTTTGGTCAAGAGAGATGCCCAAGCAAGGATTAACTTTTGTGACTGTGGTGGATTTTCAGTGACAAGCTGTAGATCCATGGTATCTTCTCTCTCTCTCTCTCTCTCTCTCTCTCTCTCTCTCTCTCTCTCTTGTCTCTCTTTCTCTCTGTCTGTCTCTCTTTCTCTCACTCTCTCTCTCTCTGTGTCTCTCTCTTTCTTCCCCCCTCCCCTCTTTGTCAAAATAAGTTTTCATTGTTATACTCATGAGGTCGTTATGTCATTTTTGCTGTTTTGCTCTAGGCTATTGCTACATCTACCTGTGTAAGTGGCTGTCCGAATATTTGCCCGTCTTTTCTCCCCCTTCCCTCTCTCTGTCTGTCTGTCTCTGTCTCTGTCTGTCTTTCTCTTTCTCTCTCTCGCTCTCTCTCTCTCTCTCTGTCTCTCTCTCTCCCATTCTCACTCCTTCTCATTCACACACACACACACACATGCACGCACGCACACTTGCACACACACGCACACACACATGCACACACGCGCACACACACACACACACACACACACACACACACACACACACACACACACACACACACACACACACATTTCAAGTTTACAAGTGTGCAAGAGCATTTTGTACAGCAATCAAAAGACTACACACCCTGAGAAGAACAAGTATAGGTACAGGGATGAAACCAAATGTAATGGCTTGCTTTTATGATATGCTGATTGCACCAGTATTACCTCATTGGTGCTGAGATGTGGTTCTTATATGTGCAGATCACAACACGAGCAGCCCCCATTTTCCCATCCTTTTCCAACAAAGCCTGTCCCCAGCATTCCCCCCCCCTCTCTCTCTCTCTCTCTCTCTCTCTCTCTCTCTCTCTCTCCACACACACACACACACACACACACACACACACACACACACACACACACACACACACACAAATGCATACGACATTTTGCATGAACTGTGCAGGCCTACACAAGAAGACGAGAGATCTCCCAACATAGCGCAACTTGGTCGTTACCCTAATAGTGTACAAACAGTATGCCATACATTGTGCTTCTGGTTACACATAACAAAAGCAGACAATACATCTTTCCTTAAACAGTTCTGTAGCAGTATGCTTCGTTATATAGAAAATTTATAACTTTCCATGGCTAGAATTTATCTGAGATGTTCTACATAAATTGCATTGGGGTTGAATCGTATCTGGAAAATTTAGTCAGCTCTTGGTACTGGGAGAGTAAAGTATGCCATTAGAAATCAGAATTTAAATATGTATACATCAGGAAGCAACAAAAACTAGCACTTAAAGAAAACCCTTTTTGGACAAGATTACAGGAATGACCAACTAGAACCATACTTGACAAATATGAAAAACTTTTGATAGGGACGTGGTCTCAATAGACTTGGAGTTAGTGCTATTGTGTGGTCAAAAACGAAACTCATTTTCTGGCTAGCCTCACCAGACGCAAACTCTGAAGACAGGTGTTAACAGAATAGAGCTGCTCTCAAAAGATATGCCAGACCCAAACTTTTATTAACTATGTGCAAATGAAATGCTTGATAGTGACGACTTACAAATCCATATGGCAAAGTATGCTGAGGGTTGTGTAATATGAAATGACAAAGCCATCTCTCCATATTTGCCAAGATCTACCAGTAATTTGTCATTAGGTTATCACCATGTTTTGTCTATAGACACAAGGATTCTTATGATAATTAAAGTCAGAGACTCTCTCTCTCTGTGTCTCTCTCTCTTACACAGACACAGACACACACACACACACACACACACACACACACACACACACACAATGCTACATGCGAGTGAAGCCCTCTTGCTCTTGCTCAGTAATGTCAGTCCAGGAAATCAAAAACAGGAACTGTTCTAAAAGATTTTTTCTTGCAGACTTCCAAGTAGTAGCTAGGGGGAAGGACTGAGGGACTCAAATGAGGCCACTCTTTGACACACCAGCACACTTAGACTAATATCAATGACCACAGGGCCGGCTGTTGCCTGCTCCTCACCTTTCACCCTCCCCTCGCCTTCCCCCTTCCCTCGCCCTCCTCCCCCCCCCCCCCCCCCCACCCCTTCATTGTCCTTTTTGCTGACCAATGTCTCCTCAGTGACTCCATCCCCCTCTTCCACCACGCCCTATCATCTGCTGTGTTTGTGCTTATGCTATTTTGGTATGTGTGTATGCGATGCTCGTTTGGTGTCATGCATGCACAGTAGCATGCTAAACTCGTGCAGTTGGAAAGCTCTGTTGTTGGGGTAGATTTTGTGGCTGTCACAGCAATAAGATGCTCTGCTCACTGTCGTTCATCACTAGCAGATGATGGGAGGTCGTTTCCATTCTGCTGCCATTTCTGTTCTCCACATAAGCTGGCATAGTCCATACAGCAAAAAAAATTATTCCACTGATCTGTCTCTCTCGCTGTGTCTGTCTGTCTCTGTCTCTGTCTGTCTGTCTGTCTGTCTGTCTCTCTCTCTCTCTCTCTCTCTCTGCTGAGTTTGAAATCCCCCCTACCCACCTTCCAACTGTCTATGACAAGTAATCTTCCAGTAGACAAGTGGAAATTCTCTCTCCACTTGTCTGTCAGTTAACCAATTTTTGATTGTATCCGTGAAAGTATGGCCGAGAAGTAAGCTTCGGTACAGACCAATAGTGCTTCCCTCTTTCCCATTTGGCATGCAATGAATGTCACCCCTCCTCTAACCCCCACCCCCCCTCAGCCCCACCCTTTCCGCCTCCTTCCACTTTTTCTCATAACGGAATCCTCGCAGAGTGCTGTCTTGCAGGGATAAAGTGTGGTCTGCACATGACAAGTGTCAGCGGTGTGCAGAACTTGTGCTTGGTCAGCATGGAAATGAGAGATCTAATGAGTGTGTGGTGAAGAGGGAGAGAGAGAGAGAGAGAAGAGAAAGAGAGCGAGGCAGCAGTTTGATTGCTTTAAGTCAGCCTAGAAATGTGTGAACGGTGGAAACAAGACTATTCTAGTCTGTTTTCTTTCCTTATACGTTCATAAAGATAGTCGGAAAGCTGTCCTGGTCAACAAATAATTGTACATACATTTCTCTGACTTGCACTCTCTTAAAGACAATGGGAGAGATAACCCTGGCAAAGAAATAATTCACATCTAATTCTCTGGCCTAGGCCTTGATCGTATGTGAGCAGAATGTGTCATTATTGAATTATGTTTGCTGACGTGTCACTGCACTGCCAATAGTTACTTTTTATGAACTGTCTTTCTACTTGGGCAAGGCAGGCAGAAATTTGGGGAGAAAAGTAGATTTTCTGTCATCGACTTGTCCCCAGAACAACTGTTAATTTACCTGGGAATTTCTTGCACTGGTTTGTGTGTATGTGTGATTGTCTGTGTGTTAGAGGACTGTTTTGTTTTTGTCAGTGCATTTCACATAAAAAGTGTTACATGAACTGAAAATATTGAGCCACAGAAGGGAACAGTGGTGTGCATTTCTGAGTGAGTGTGTGTGTGTGTGCGCGAGAGAAGGGAGGGGGGGTGGGGGTGGGGGGGGGGCATTAGTAACTCCAGAAGCAAGGTTATAGGATGCAGAATCATAGAATCAGATATGTGAAACTGAAAGTATGTCCCACAGTCATTTAATATCCTTGTGAAGTGGTGTCCCTAGCTACTGAGGACTTGTTTACCTACACTGTTTTTTTTTTCTCACCAGTGCTTAGAGTTCGTTGTTTGTTTGTTTGTGTTCTTGTTTCTGTGTTTGTTGTGTTCTTTTGTGAGCCTGGTAACTCAACATTACTTTCATGTTTTTACTTCTTCCTGCAGTCGTTATACTTTGAAATTTGCGTTCTGTTCAGACTGACTGTTACCTACGATTGTGTTGTCTCTAGTTTTGAGTATCCAAGTAACCTCCCTTTCATTTGGGGGAGAATACTCGGTTATAGACCAAAACATGTTCTTTTATTGTGATTATTCATTTGTTTACTGTAACATTTCTTCTGCAACTTTCTATCATTTCCACTTTCTGTCTTTCTCTAGCTTCTCTGGGAGTTTTCTCCCAATGGCGTTGAGAGTGGGAGTCTGTTGGAGTGTGGTTTTCTCCCTTTGATATTGAGAACACCACAGAATTATAGGTGGTGGTGTGTGTCAGATACCAGGGAGGGACTCTCACAACTACAAGAAGTTATGACCCACTGAAGAAGCTCCCCCAGGAAACAAACGTTGGCTCCAGTCAGGTGTAAACAAATGGTTGTGTTCACGGTAGATGTTCGTAAGAATCCCATGCGCTGTCAGTCAGTGACTTGACATGGACATGCGCTGTCAGTCAGTGACTTGACATGGACATGCGCTGTCAGTCAGTGACTTGACATGGACATGCGCTGTCAGTCAGTGACTTGACGTGGACGTTTTAGCACCTCCCTTTTCATCCCTCCTCTCCTCCTTCACCACTCCCCTCTTCCTCAGCCCTCTGACTTTAGCACCTCCCTTTTCATCCCTCCTCTCCTCCTTCACCACTCCCCTCTTCCTCAGCCCTCTGACTTTAGCACCTCCCTTTTCATCCCTCCTCTCCTCCTTCACCACTCCCCTCTTCCTCAGCCCTCTGACTTTAGCACCTCCCTTTTCATCCCTCCTCTCCTCCTTCACCACTCCCCTCTTCCTCAGCACTCTGACTTTAGCACCTCCCTTTTCATCCCTCCTCTCCTCCTTCACCACTCCCCTCTTCCTCAGCACTCTGACTTTAGCACCTCCCTTTTCATCCCTCCTCTCCTCCTTCACCACTCCCCTCTTCCTCAGCACTCTGACTTTAGCACCTCCCTTTTCATCCCTCCTCTCCTCCTTCACCACTCCCCTCTTCCTCAGCACTCTGACTTTAGCACCTCCCTTTTCATCCCTCCTCTCCTCCTTCACCACTCCCCTCTTCCTCAGCACTCTGACTTTGAAATCTCATGTTAAGTCATTTTCATACAGACTGAGGTTTCGTTTACCTGTACTTGTTTCTCACCTCATTAATTACATGTGTTTGTTGTTTGTTTGTTCCTGACTGACCAAAACTAGTGGGTGGTAGATGCTCTTTACTCTTAGTGTTTGTTGTTTGTTTGTTCCCGAGTGACCAAGACTAGGGGGTAGACGCTTTTTACTTTCACTAGTTTCAGTGTTTTTTGCCTTCATTTTAGTGGCCCAGTATCTCATCATTTGTTGTTGTTTTCTTTATTTGAATTGAGTGTTTTATTTTCTGATGGTGTGTGTATGTGCGAGTGTGTGTACACATGCGTGTGTGTGTGTGTGTGTGTGTGTGTGTGCGCGTGTGTGTGCGTGTGCACGTGTGCGTGTGTGTGTTTGCAGAACAAAGAGGAGTACAAGTCTAAGAACCCAATGGCTCAGGTTCCAACACTCATTATTGATGGTGTCACGCTCGCTCAGTCAGTATGTCGAACCTCTTTCTGAATATAAGTTTATCAAAATGCGATGTGGAAATGGGGATATGATTTCTTTCATCAGGTCATTTTTTTAAATATCTTTTAGTTTTGTTTTGTTTTTAACCTGCACTAAAAATGTGAATATTTTGGAAATGTTTGAAAGCAGTTGAATGCTCATGACATAGTTTTTGAAGAGAGAGACAAGATATACCAAAGGAAGAGAGAGAGAAAGAGACAGAAAAAAGTAGTGTATGTGTGTTTGTATGTTTAAGCATGTGCATATGTATAAATATGTGTGTGTGTGTGTGTGTGTGTGTGTGTGTGTGTGTGTGTGTGTGTGTGTGTGAATAGTAAATGTTGCTTTTAGAATTATGTTCTGCCAGTTCTTTGCAGAAAACAGCATACAAACAGATCATTCACACAAGAATTCAAACGAAATTGTTTATTTCCTCTGGCAAACGTTTCAAAAGAAAGAGAAAGACTGGTAGTGAGTTTATCAGAGTTTTTATCATTTGTTTCTGACTGTTGCACAGATTCCAGTACTTCATCAGAATTTCTTTCATTTGTTTTGGACTGTTGCACAGATTCCAATAATTTATCAGAATTTTTATCATTTGTTTTGGACTGTTGCACAAATTCCTATAATTTATCAGAATTTCTATCATTTGTTTTGGACTGTTACACAGATTCCTATAATTTATCAGAATTTTTATCATTTGTTTTTGACTGTTGCACAGATTCCAATAATTGAGTACTTGGAAGAGACAAGATCAGGTCCAGCACTTCTACCCAAGGATGCCATCAAGCGGGCACAGGTAAGGAAACCAGCATTCCCATTGGAACCAAGTAAATCCAAAGCATGTTTCAGTGTGTTGTGGAGGCTTTTTTGTGTCTTTAGCTTTCAGCCAGAACCAGAGCTTTCTTCAAGTGAATTTGTGTGTGTGGTTTTGAGTGTGTAAGTGCGTTGTGTGTGTGTGTGTGTGTGTGTGTGTGTGTGTGTGTGTGTGTGTGTGTGTGCGTGCGCATGTGTGCGTTTGTGTGTGTGTGTGTTTTTCTACAAAGGTAGAAACTGTAAAGGTACGAATGAAGTGTTATGTAATAGGTTTGTTTTTGTTTAGTTTTCTGGTTCTACAGAAAATTGTTTACTAAAAGTTCATACCCAGTATTTCAGTTGAAGGATGGATCCTGATCATGAGTCCACCTGCCGTATGTGATTTACAACCAGTATTCCTGTTGAAGGATGGATTGACGACATGATTTACCTGCCAGGTGTAATTCATACCTAGCATTTTGGGTGAAAAGGTGGATCACTTTACATGAGTCCATCAGCCAGGTATGATTAATTTCCAGTGTTCCAGCTGGAAGATGGATCTCCTTCCATGATCTGATTAGCCAGGTTAAGTTTCATTTATTGTCAACTGGAGACACAGAATTCTTTATCAAGGATTTTCAGTCCAGGTGTAATCAAGTTTGACCAGCTGAGCTAAAAGTCACTATGAATGAATTCATCGGGATTCGTATGTTTTAATATGAAATTTTTTAAACCCTTCTCTGTGTAACGTTCCCATCCTGATGTTGATGTAATCTTTTGGAGGTTCAGACATTTTGTGTTCTCATGTTTTGATATGACATTTTTTTTTAACCATCCTGATGTCAATGTAATCTTTCAGGGGTTCAGATGTGTTGTGTTTTCTAGTATGCTAGATGGGGCCTTTTCTGATTTGGATTGAGTTTGTGTGTGATTGTGTGTGAGTATGCAGTTGTCTTTTTTGGAGGGGAGTGGGGGGTGGATTTGTTTTTTGCTTCTCTCTTTCATGCAACCTCAGTGATGTTATCCTCGCTTCACTCTTCTCAGCTTCCCCGTACACAGCTACATTGGGATTTGCCCTTTTGCCATCCCAACAGGGGAGCACTCAATAGCGGGTCACCGTAAGATATCCCATCAGAGGAGACACTGATCTGCTGCTGAATCACTCCAGTGATACCGATTCTGCCATTTGCAGGACAGTATCTGTTAAACCCTGTACTGACAGCTGTGGAGACAGTGTGAGTGAGCATCGCCCTCTGTGTAAAACCCCATACTGACAGCTGTGGAGAAAGTGTGAGAGAGCATCGCCCTCTGTGTAAAACCCCATACTGACAGTTGTGAAGACAGTGTGAGTGAGTGTCCCCCTCTGTGTAAAACCCCATACTGACAGCTGTGGAGACAGTATGAGTGAGCATCGCCCTCTGTGTAAAACCCCATACAGACAGCTGTGAAGACAGTGTGAGTGAGTGTCCCCCTCTGTGTAAAACCCCGTACTGACATCTGTGGACATAGTGTGAGTGAGTGTCCCCCTCTGTGTAAAACCCTGTACTGACAGCTGTGAAGACAGTGTGAGTGAGTGTCCCCCTCTGTGTAAAACCCCGTACTGACAGCTGTGAAGACAGTGTGAGTGAGTGTCCCCCTCTGTGTAAAACCCGTACTGACAGCCGTGAAGACAGTGTGAGTGAGTGTCCCCCTCTGTGTAAAACCCTGTACTGACAGCTGTGAAGACAGTGTGAGTGAGTGTCCCCCTCTGTGTTAAACCCCGTACTGACAGCTGTGGAGACAGTGTGAGTGAGTGTCCCCCTCTGTGTAAAACCCCGTACTGACAGCTGTGGACACAGTGTGAGTGAGTGTCCCCCTCTGTGTAAAACCCCGTACTGACAGCTGTGGACACAGTGTGAGTGAGTGTCCCCCTCTGTGTAAAACCCCGTACTGACAGCTGTGGACACAGTGTGAGTGAGTGTCCCCCTCTGTGTAAAACCCTGTACTGACAGCTGTGGACACAGTGTGAGTGAGTGTCCCCCTCTGTGTAAAACCCCGTACTGACAGCTGTGAAGACAGTGTGAGTGAGTGTCCCCCTCTGTGTAAAACCCCGTACTGACAGCTGTGAAGACAATGTGAGTGAGCATCGTCCCTCTGTGTAAAACCCCATACTGACAGCTGTGGAGACAGTGTGAGTGAGTGTCCCCCTCTGTGTTAAACCCCATACTGACAGCTGTGGAGACAGTGTGAGTGAGTGTCCCTCTCTGTGTAAAACCCCGTACTGACAGCTGTGGACACAGTGTGAGTGAGTTTCCCCCTCTGTGTAAAGCCCCATTCTGATAACTGTGAAGACAGTGTGAGTGAGTGTCCCCCTCTGTGTAAAACCCCGTACTGACAGCTGTGGACACAGTGTGAGTGAGTGTCCCCCTCTGTGTAAAACCCCATACTGACAGCTGTGAAGACAATGTGAGTGAGTGTCCCCCTCTGTGTAAAACACCGTACTGACAGCTGTGAAGACAGTGTGAGTGAGCATCTCCCTCTGTGTAAAACCCCATACTGACAGCTGTGGAGACAGTGTGAGTGAGTGTCCCCCTCTGTGTAAAACCCCGTACTGACAGCTGTGGACACAGTGTGAGTGAGTGTCCCCCTCTGTGTAAAACCCTGTACTGACAGCTGTGAAGACAGTGTGAGTGAGTGTCCCCTTTGTGTAAAACTCCATACTGACAGCTGTGGAGACAGTGTGAGTGAGTGTCCCCCTCTGTGTAAAACCCCGTACTGACAGCTGTGGACACAGTGTGAGTGAGTGTCCCCCTCTGTGTAAAACCCCGTACTGACAGCTGTGGACACAGTGTGAGTGAGTGTCCCTCTCTGTGTAAAACCCCGTACTGACAGCTGTGGACACAGTGTGAGTGAGCATCGCCCTCTGTGTAAAACCCTGTACTGACAGCTGTGAAGACAGTGTGAGTGAGTGTCCCCCTCTGTGTAAAACCCCGTACTGACAGCTGTGGACACAGTGTGAGTGAGTGTCCCTCTCTGTGTAAAACCCCGTACTGACAGCTGTGGACACAGTGTGAGTGAGTTTCCCCCTCTGTGTAAAGCCCCATTCTGATAACTGTGAAGACAGTGTGAGTGAGTGTCCCCCTCTGTGTAAAACCCCGTACTGACAGCTGTGGACACAGTGTGAGTGAGTGTCCCCCTCTGTGTAAAACCCCATACTGACAGCTGTGAAGACAATGTGAGTGACCGTTCCCCTCTGTGTAAAACCCTGTACTGACAGCTGTGGAGACAGTGTGAGTGAGTGTCCCCCTCTGTGGAAAGCCCTGTAATGACAGCTGTGGAGACAGTGTGAGTGACCGTTCCCCTCTGTGTAAAACCTCGTACTGACAGCTGTGGAGACAGTGTGAGTGAGCAGCCCCCTCTGGAGGGCTCCATCATGTCCATCCAGTGATGTTCCACTTGTCTATACTGACAGCTTTGACATGAATGGGCATAATATTTTCGCTATGTGCCGCATGTAGATGATAGCAAGGCAGCTGTCCCTGTTGGCAATGCTGTTTGTAGACAACGACAATCTCAGAAAAATTCTCACATTTCTACCAAATAATGGATGCAGTCACATTTCATACTTACTTTTGGGTGTCAGCTGATGGAAAATATTATTTCTTGTCATAATAGAGACAGTGACTTTTACACAAAGATCATATGTCAAGGAATGTTGGATATTTTTGTGTCAGGCAGTCAATTTTTTTTTTTTTTTTTTTTTTGACATCACAACATCATTTTGGTATTAGTTGAATAGCACTTAAAAGCATGCTGAGTGAAAGGTTCATAATCTACCTTTTCTGTTGTTATACAACAGTAGGCTGTGAGGTTTGTGTTGAGAGGTATAAAACAAAATTGAAACATTATCCGTCACTAAGGGAAATTATAAGTTGCATGGCCTATGATATGAAAAATAAATATCCTCTGCTGTTCAAAGGAACCCTGCCATTAGAAACTCATTCTCCCTTCACCATGCAAATTTGTAGCTGCAAAAAAAAAAGAGAAAAAATGGGAGCATTGAAAAACAATAATAATAATGTCAGTGGTAAAAGATGAGACAGCAAAAAATGTCACCACAGGCTTGGAAATGTAATGACATTCTCAAAGACACATCCAGTAAGTGGATAGAACTTGACTGTGTGGTTGACATCTTCCAAGTTTTATCCTTAGCACACTCACATCAGGAGAGGAACCAGAGAGGACTGAAAAACAAATACTTCTTATGGAAATCTAAATTCTGATGTACAATCTCCCAGCCCACAAGTCAACTCTTGTCGTGTACTTTATTTTCTAAAGGTTTTGTGTGTGTGTGTGTGTGTGTGTGCATGCGTGTGTGTGTGTGTGTGTATGTGTGTGTGTGTGTGTGTGTGTGTGTGTGTGTGTGTGTGTGTGTGTGTGTGTTGTGTGTGTGCTACACACTGTCATTTTCTGAACACAAGGTGACACTTGTGGGCAGAATAGGCTGGTAAAATTAGTATCACAGCTACTGTTACAAAAGTCAGGTGGTAAATATAGCTGTGATGCTTATTTTTTTATTGTGTGATTTCTTCTTCTTCTTTCCTCTTCTCTTTTTATCCAGAGGAGTCATTGAGGCACACTGGAGAACAGTTCAATGGGTTCATCTATTTCTGTCAGTTGTGTGCCAAGTCTTGGGCTCTCTGTAAATGTTTTGACTATTCTGTGACGTTGTCACTCCATCATATTTTTTCTTTTTCTTTTCTGTCTTCACCTCCAACTCCTTCCGTCCACAGCTCCATGGAGTATTGTTTTTGAAAGCCCTTGCTGAGGTCATCAATTTTGGAGTGTTGTTTGTTAATGATGTGGGTTATAATCCTACAGGTAGGAGTCCTTACTGAGGTCATCAGTTCTGGAATGTTGCTTGATAATGACATGGGTTTAATCCTACAGGCACTAGTCCTTGCTGAGGTCATCAGTTTTGGAATGTTTCTTGATAAGGATGTGGGTTGTAATCACACAGGCATGAGCCCTGACTGAGGTCATCAGTTTTGGAATGTTTCTTGATAATGATGTGGGTTATAATCGCACAGGCACGAGCCCTTGCTGAGGTCATCAATTCTGGGATCCAGCCCCTGCAAAACCTGAAAGTACTGGCCACGTTTGGGGACAAAAAAATGGAGTGGGGAAAGACTGTCATCACCAACGGCTTTGATGGTAGGCATCCATGTTGATGCTGCTTGACCTTTAGTGCTTGAGGTTTGCTGTGTTCTGCCAAAAAACACATAGATACATTGTTTGAAAAAAAGAAGTGAGTTTTTGCCGTTACATGACACTGAATAGATAATCAACCTGTAAAGTTGTAATATTTCAATACATGACCAAGAAAATATATTCTCAGTATTTACTACAATAACAGCAAGACATTTATTTTTTTCTTTGTTTTAGTTGTCTTTTGTTTTAATCTACCATACTTAGCATGGCAACAAGCAGTGATTTGAAGTTACCGTTGATATTGTGGCAACAATTGTAGTCCCATATCCAGTCCTGGATTTGACGTAAAATCCAAGGACTATGGAAGTGACTGAAACTTTTCTTTTGGGGATGAGCGGGTGGAAGGGAGGGATGAGGGAGTGTCTGTTGCGTATTCATGTGTGAAGTGTATGTGCTGTAAAGGGAGTTTAGGAAGGTGAAATCAGGAAGGGGAGGTCAGAATGATGGAGGGTATGCAGGCTGGAGACTTCCGCCTTCCCTGAAAAAAAAAAATTATCGTAATGTTTTCTGTTGATTTCATATCACTTGTTACTTCCCACTTCTTTTTGTGTGTTTGTTTGTTTTTAAGTTATATATTTCACTCAATCTCTTACTGTGGTGAATATTGGTGTCCCTCCTTCCTTTCCCTTTCATCAGTGTTTCCACAATTCAGTTGCGCGCTTCAGTTCTTTATTTGAAAGATTGAGTCCCCCTCCATCTGATACAGACTGATTCATCTCTGTGTAATGTGTGTGTTTTTCAGCTTTTGAGAAAATGGTGGCTACAACTGCAGGAACTTACTGTGTCGGTGATGAGGTGACTGTTGCTGACCTTTGCCTGATCCCACAGTGCCACAATGCCTCGAGGTGAGTGGTCATGTCTACTGGAAAACTAGAAATGAAAAGAATTCATAGTTGGAAAAAACTGAGTTTGTGTGCATTTGCACACATGCATGTGTGTGTGTGTGTGTGTGTGTGTGTGTGTGTGTGTGTGTGTGTGTGTGTGTGTTTTGAGAGACAGATGGGATCGGAGTGAGAGAGAGAATTAGTATGCGAAAGAAGTTCTGCAAATTGTCTCTTAAAGTATTTCAGATCTGTCAACTCGCTCAACCAAAAGCAGACAAATGACATGAGAGATATACATACCACACCAGCACCAGTCTTAAATGAAGTAACTTGCGATTCATATGATTTGAAAATGATCAAAGATGGAATCATTGTAGAAGTTTAGTATAGATGTTAATGGATTATGAATCTGTTAAAAACAAGAGGGTGTATTTGATTATGTTGTTAGAGTACAGAAAGCACACATTTATATTTACAAGAAATCCACGTGAAAACTCAACCATGTAGGCTGTCCTACCCAGTCTTCAACACCTTGGCTCAGCCTCATGCAGGGCATGTCCTTCTCCCAGTGTTTTCCTTGGTGGCATTGTGTACTCCTGGAACTCAGCCTGCCTTGACGTAGAGAATCCTCAAGCTCAGCACAGGATTTTTTCATTGATATCATTCAGTCTGAAATGAAGACAGGAAAAATTACCAGCCAAGCATAGAAATCATGTGCGCAAAGCAACCTTTCTTTTCTGAATTTAAACTGAAAGTGTGCATAACACATGCACGCGTGCGCACACACACACACACACACACACACATACGATAGCATGAATGCTTTCAACAGCACAACATACAGTTGCACACACACACACACACACACACAACACACACACACACACACACACACACACACACACACACGGTTTCACTCAAAACACTCTAAGCATAAAGTTTATCAAACCTTCAATCAATGCCGTAACTTTCAATATTGAGGCTGTGTTCAAAATGCCATTTACACTGAATGTTTAGTCTGGCCAAGCTGACTGCACTGTCTATTGTGTGAAAACATAATTTTGTTTTGCTTCTGTTGAAAAATTGCAAGTGTCATCAGATCCCTTGAGAATGGAAAAAAATAATGACTGCATTTTTCTCTATTCTTGTAGTGAATGTGTAGAACATAGTTATTCATTCAAGATTTTAATAAAACAATTTGGCATCTCAAGAAGTGATTCTATTGCATTAGAACCAAAATCTAAGTAGAAAAACATCATTTACCTGTGTTTACTACTCATCATCAATGTGGCAATCTCTAACATCATCATCTTGGATTTCATCAACTCTTCATTTGTTGTGTGTGCGAGAGAATGTGTTTGTGCGTGTGTGTGTGTATGTGAAGGAGAGAAAGAGAGAGAAAATGTGTTTGTGTGTGAGTTTGTACCAGAAAGGAATGTATTCCTAACATAATCATTTATGTACCAAGCCGATTTTAAATGAAACTTCATTTATTGACAAATAAAACTCTGTTTACGTTGTAGGGTAAGTAGAAATCATAGATACAAATATGCGCTTGCTATGATTGGCTTACCATCCATTACCTTTTTTCTTGTTCATTTACTGTTTGTGATGTGTTATAGTGGTTGGCTTTCTTGGCATCTGACATGAAACTATTTGCTGCATATTACTCCGCTTGCGAGCAGACTTTGAACTCCCATCCCCTCCATCATATGTCACATGATATTGTTGATGAAGCTGTACAAGAACTTGGTCAAGCAAATGAAAAAGTCGTTGGAATATTTTTTTTCTTCTTCTTAAGATATTTTTCTCATATAAACAGCAGCTACTGGTTTGTGAGTGAATATAGGATGCACCCAGCTTTGACTATATATGAACATGATGTGTGAATTTCGGACTGCGGTTGTTGGTACATTGGTCAGTGAATCACTTGGAAGAAGGGGATCAGTGTACATGTCATATCAGTGGAAGAAAGAGCGAAAGATTTCGACTACAATTTTGAAATATTCACCCAGAGAGTATTCATATAATTGCATGTTTGTGATGATGTCCTCTACACCGTTTACAGTTGCGCTCTGTCAGCAGATTTGCTGTAGACATGAGCAAATACCCAACCATTGTGCGGATCAAGGAGGCCCTGGAAAAGCTGCCAGCTTTCATTGCTGCAGACATGAAGAATCAGCCAGATACCCCTGATGACATGAAAGCCTGAAGTACCCATGATGGAAACAACAGCGTCGTTTTATAGTCTTTTTTTTTTAAGTTGCTAAGAACAACAGTGTTGTTTTATGTTATTTTTTTCAAAGTCACAAAGAGATTCTACTAGGCTGTTGAGATTTATTGCGAAAAGGTAATTATTATGTTGTTGGAATACTTATCTTCACTTTAAGAAGTTCCAGTTCTGTTTTTGTCTTGATTCTTTGTTTAGCTGTTGTTGTTGTTGTTGTTGTATGTGCGGCCAAGTGAGTTCCTTTTTTTTGTTTGTCTTTTTTTGGTCTGCCTCCCATGCTTGTCTTTATTCCTTCTTGAATAATGTATCAAGACAGCTGATTTTAAGCATCTGGTCTTCCAGTTCAATCCTTTTAACTTCTGCTAATTTTTGTCGCTCATTTAAATGTTCCCATTATGATTTCTCATTCCAGGTGTGGCAAATGCACAAGAGGTACTTGTTACAACATTCATCTTTACATGATGATACAAAGCAGTTTTACTTAATTGCGTTGTGTATTTGAACAGTAATTTTGGTTAAATGTAAGAAAATGGGTGTGTGTGTGTGTGTGTGTATGTATGTACGCATGTGAATGCATGTGTGTTCATTTCCATAGACTTCAGAACAAAATAGTTATGTGAGGAAATCATGCAAATGATATGATTACATTGATAAATTGTCATTGATTTGTTTTACTAGCTCATGTTGTTGGGGCAGATGTTGATATATACACATCATAAATTGACATATTGCCTTGAATGCTGCTGATGTCATTAATGATGCAGATAACCACAACACACACACACCACACCATCACCACCTGAAAAAATGTGAGAAGATGTGCCTTAATTATGGTTTTATGATTTGCAGAAATCTGCTTTCTTGTTTTTTTTTCTGAGGGAATAATATAAAACTGGGAAAACTTGACATTGCATTTCTCTCTTTCACACACACACACACACACACACACACACACTCTCTCTCTCTCTCTCTCTCACTCTGACATTCTTTGATTTGTCTCTGAAAATGGAACTGTAGTTTCCATTCAAAATTGCATATACCTTGCATATTGTGCTACAAACTGCTTTGACTCAAGGAGTTGAAAAGGAAGCTAAAATGTATATCCAATTTGACATTTTTCGTCAGTTTTATTTCAGGATATAAAGCTTTTGTGGACAATCTTTGGAAGTGATTCTTTTAAACTCTGTTTAATTGTGAAATAAATCATGTTTGATTATGAAAGAATTCCCGTTTTACCTAGCAGGTATGCAGGATATAATTCTTGCTTTGCATTTATTTAAGAAATGGCAAATAAATGTGATTATTTGTGCGCGCGCATGCCCACATGCACACACACACAAACACATGTACACACACACACACACTCACACACACACACATTCACACACACACACACACCACACACACACACACACACACACACACACACACACACTCACTCTCACACACACACACACACACACACACACACACACACACAAAGATACCTGCATTCTTCCTTCATTTTTATTTGTGTCAAAAAAAAAAGATTTGTTACAGAAAAATATTTTACTCACTGTGCAAATCCAGTTCATGAATTTATATAACCAGAGGTCAGAAGTATTATTTGGATTTCAGTTTGAATACAATATGAAAACTGGACTCTGTGTGTGTGTTGTGTGTGTGTGTGAGTGTGTGTGTGTGTGTGTGTGTGTGTGTCTGTCTGTCTGTCTGTCTCTCATTCGGTCTTGACTGTCTGTGTATTTGCACCAAATCAATACATCTATTAAAATCCTGTTAGGATATATTTTTGCAGCTCCACAAGAAGTATGAACACATTTGGGGAAAGACAGATATTTAAACCTGAGGGAAAAGTCGCACATTGCTGTAATAGATTTGAACTGAAGAAAATCTGTGCAACATGTAATTGTCTGTTAACATCTCCACTCTGTGAGATTACATGATTTTACAAATATCTTTTTTAATTATATCCATGGAAACTTTGAGGGAAATAAAATGATTAACTGTAGGTATTCCAGTTGTCTGTGTACGAATCAGTACCTGACTGTCTTGAAGGTCTACCATCCGCAAACCTACAGATAATAATTATCTATCCATTGTGTGATCTGTGTTAGTGAAGTGGTTTTTTTTTTCTTGTTTTTTTTTTTGTTGTGTCATTCATTGTGGTCCATCTACCTGGTTTTATTCTCAAAAGTCTTTACACATTTTCTTCTTATTGTTACATGCCAGCATAACGTACCAGCTTTTGTTGTTGCAGTCTGGTGACTTTGTAGTTTTATGTGCCTTAAAGATGGCGATAATTTAGCTGTCGTTGCTATACATACCAGGACTTTGTAGATAGATCCAAATGGCAGTGGTGGAGGGTTTTTGATTTGTTTTATTTGGTTTGAGTTTTTTTCCCCTTATGCACATAGTAACAACCCTGTATAGGGCCAGTGTGGTTGGTGGATCCACAATAACACTGAACATGAAACCAGTCACTGTTGGATATTTACATATTTTGGAATTTGGATATTTTGAAATGTTATTGTTCATTTGGTGGATAAAGTGTAATTCTATGGTAAGTGGAATTTTTTTCCATCATCGGTGCAGATTCCAACTCTTAATATGTGTGTGTGTGTGTATGTGTGTATGTGTGTGTGTGTGTGTGTGTGTGTGTGTGTGTTCATTTGCGCCCTTGTTGAATCCTGTGCATCCTTTGTAGAAGTGTAGATCATCGTGTATTTGTGGTATAAAAGAAAAACAAAGCACTTACACATGGTGCAGTGTTTAGACTTCATCCATGAAGACGAAACACGGTTAAAGCCCTTAGATGGCCTTTTGTGGATGGCAAGGCCATATACAACATGAAATGAAGGTTACCCGAATGGTGGGGATGAAAACAGTTAAATATGCAAAAATCTTACCTGTGGTCAACCTCAGACTTCTGTTCGAGGAACGGGGAAGGAGAAAAACAGGAACAGCCAGAACTTGCCTCTATCCACAAACAAAATAATCTTTAGAAAGAGAGAGATACTGCTATAATGTTTCATCCATCTTTGAAGTCCAGAAAAAAAATTCCTGGAAATAAACAGACGCATCTACCACCCCTCTTTAAAGCAGTTTTTGTGACTCGCTTTCACCAATGAAACACTCGTCACATATTTAACGGCGTATATAGAGATGCACAGAAATTTACAGACCTCTCTCTCTCTCTTCATTTGACAGGGTTTACAAGTGTCTTGAATTCTGTTTGCTTTTCGGTCTCTTTCTTTGTGTGTATGTGTATGCCTGCCTTTTCTGTCATGGGTCTCTGGAAAAAAAAAGTATGTCTGTGCCACAAATCTGTATGTACACACCATTTCTTGTCTTCATTGTGAAACGCTTAGATAGAGTTTAAAGCAGGGTAGCATTTTTCTGATTCAACTATGGCTCCATATGATAAACAAAAGTCCTAGGGGTGGTGTAACACTTGCACAGACAGTGATCTTATCAGCTGGGCAAAATGGGAAAATGTAACAAGTTCCGTCTTTAACCTTGTCCACCCAGAATTCTTTAGCCAATATACACAGGCGCACATGCATACACATATATGCACGCGAACATGCACAAATACATGCATGCAGGAGCATGCTTACACAAGCCCACAGATCTTGGCAGTTGTGGTGTAGCATATATGGACTAGTGACAGTTTCAGTTTCATCAAGGAGACGTCACTGCGTGCGGACTAGTCCATATATGCTACACCACATCCGCTAAGTTTTGAGACCACACTGCGCATGATTTTAAGCTGATGGATAAATGAATTAACAACTAAGATGAGAGAATTGAAGAAGAGGGTCTCATGGCTACGACTTGGCAGATGTCTGACCTACGCATTAGCCCAATGCGCTAGTCAGACCTTGAGTGCCTGCCTAACATTGGTTGTGTGTTTTTTTTCTTTTGTATGTGTGTGTAGTGAATGTACACATGTGTGTGTATGGATGTGTGGGCATGGGCCCATGTATGTGCGTGTGCGCATGTGTGCACGCTTATGTGTGTATGTGTGTGCACATGTGTGTGTGGGTGTGTGTGCACGTGTGTGCCTGCCTGTATGTGTATGCGGGTGCAGAAGTGCGTGTGCATGCGACAGTGACAGCTTGATGAAACAGAAACTCAGATTCAGCTTTTCTTCATGAAAATGGGAGCAAGATGAATGTTGTCGTCAAGAGATAGAGATCGATAAGGGATTCATATTTCTTTAATCCCATCACTCCCGGCCCATCCGACCCCACCCGCTCACACACACACACACATCCCCCAATGTTAGACGAAGTGGTCTCCCTCCTGTCACCCTCTCCAAACCCATCTGTGTTCCTTTGCAAGTCAAGGCAATCTCTCCCACCTTCCCCTCCCCTTCAAAACCACCTACGCACGTCTTACAGACCAGAGAAAATTAAAGTGTTCCATTTTCCTTGGGTTGATGAGCTGTTGCGTTCATAGAACTAGGACAAAGGCTCCCCCACCCCCGCTCTATTTGCGCTCCTCACTAGGCCTAAACGATGCGTGTAAGGAAAAGTAGGCCTAATTACGGGCGGTAATCACTCTGTTGCGGGATCATGGGAGATAAGGCAACGACACCAGAAAGTGGGTCAAGACTCGATGACCGACAACATTCTGAAACAAGTGACAGTGCGGAACCAGCTGGGCTGAGAGAAAAAGCATGCACAGCTTCATTCGCACGACACATTTCATTGGGAAGTCACTGAAAAATGCTCGACTGCATCTGCTCAGTCCGACATGGCTACGAGCCATAACTACAACTCCTTTCCCCGAATTTGCAGACCTTCAGCTGCAGTCACACGACGATCTTCACAAGTTCAGCTTAGAAAATCCGACGGAGTTCTGGGGACGGCTTGCTCGATCCAGGTTACAATGGGATCAAGACTTTCAAACTGTGTCCGACTGTTGCATGGAGGAGGGGAAATTCAAGTGGTTCGTAGAAGGAAAGCTGAATGCGTCGGGTAAGTCGAGGTAACTTAGGTGAACTAGCTTTTGTGTGTTTATTCTTTCCCAGTGTTAAAGGGGGGAGGGTCTAGGAAGTTGGTCAATAATAGAAGAGAAAGGTCAAGTCAAGGAATCCAGTCCTAGAACAGCCGTGTGAGTAGTGTATATATGCGTGTGTATGTGTGCGTGTGCACGCACACACGCACACACACACACACACACACGCACACATATGCAGCCAAATGCCACACACAGGCACATAGGAGTCAGTTTCATACATGCACATTTGCGTGCACACACACACACACACACACACACACACACACACACACACACACACACACATAATCAGACCCAAAACATACAGGCATGTGCATGTACTCAAGCATATGTTGCATACAGTGACACATCTGCATTCATAAACACGCTCATAGTCTTGCACATGTGTGTGCGCACACATACTCAAACACACACACACACACACACACACACACACACACACACACACACACACACACACATCATGTATGTATTCAAGCTCACACCTTGAAAGCAACATACACACATGCACATGTACACGCACTCACACACACATACACGTGTAGGTGCGCACACAAACACAGCTGCACACATAAACGGTCTCACACACATACACCTATACATACATGCACACACAGACACACATATGCACACACACACACACACACACACACACACACACACACACACACACACACACACACACACACACAGCATGGATTCAAGTACATGCACGCATTCAAGCATACAACTTCTTGGGCCAGACTGAAATGAATGCATTGTATCCAAGAAGAAGATTGTCTTTCCTGTAGATTTTATCAAATACACAAACAGTCTTGTTTCATCCACGTAATACCTAGTAGTAGCACAAGTTTTCATCTTCACCATAATGCTGTAAGAACAAAATGCCACGATAAATGTTAATTGCATATGTAGTGAACAAATCATATTTTATTATATTTACCAGAGTTAGAAGAAAATTCAACAATATCTACTTCAGTCTTTCATATAGTTTCAAGGACAAAAAGAATTCAGAAGATACTTCTATGGAAATGATCTGTGATCATTCACCTCTTTTAAAATTGCTGTATCTCTTATAATATACACAGACACGTTTGTCTATTTCCTTGACAACTGATAAAGTTAATAAACAGAAGGGCAACACACACACACACACACACACACACACACACACACACACACACACACACACACACACACACTCACTCACACACACACACACACACACACACACACACACACACACAAAACACACATAATGAATTGAATAGTTTGATTGTCTTCTTGGTATCCACTTTTCAAGTCAGAAAAAAAGGACAATAACAATTAAGAAGGACAAGAAATAACCAGCTCCTCCAAGCCTTCACCCCCCCCCCCCCCCCCCCCCCCATGATATAACATAAAAGGAAAATGAAAACAAATGAACTCTATAAATTCACTAGATGAAAACATTGTTTCCAAGATACCAAATTTTACCAAAAAAACAAAACAAAAAAAACCCCTAAACAAACAAACAGAAAATGCTGTTACATTTAAATCAGTTTTTTTCCCTGCTTTAGCATTTTTTTTTTCTTTAAGTACAGAGCAATTATGTGTGAGATGTCTAATAATCTTGTAATTTCTTTTTTTTTCTTTTTAACGTGTTAATTTATATAAACCTCAGATATGGTGATCATTTTGTGTGTGATTAAGCAGGTCTTACTAAGACATAATACACTTTGATTTTTAGTTTCAAAACGAGGTGACTGAGGGTGGAAAATGAGGCAAACTTTAAGAAGAAAGGGTGTTAGTTCTGCAAGACAATACAGACAAACGGATTACAGGACAAAACACAATGCATTTCGACCTCTTGGGTCTTCTTCAGGCAAAAACAAACAAAATTTAGGACAATGAAAATGAAGAACAAGCAACCACTTATCTTCTCATATTCGGCACAAAATAATTTTAGGTTGTTTGAATGTATTCCTCTACCAAATATTAGCACTCCTTTCCTGAAGCCTAGAATAAAGTAAGCAAGAGCGAGAGAGACAGAGCTTACTGACATTTTTTTGTTTATTTTTTGTGTGCAGTAAATTGTGTGGATCGTCATCTGCCAGCACGAGGGGACCAAACTGCTCTGATTTGGGAGAAGGATGAGCCGGGCTGTGAGGAATATATCACTTACAGGTAGATTTGATTGAAATTAGAACTGCAGAAGAACCTCTCAGGGATGACCCTCCAGAAATTATGAAAATTATGTTTTGTTTGTGTGTCTGTTTGCTGTCTCATCTTCTGTACCACTTCAGTGACATTGCTCCCATGGTGCTTAGTTTGGCTCCCACTGCACCACCACATCCTGGTCTCTGCTGTCATAGCCCCAACACCAGTGATCAAAGGGAAGCAGTCAGTATTCTGGTTTGTCCTGTCATAGCCCCAACACCAGTGATCCAAGGAAGCAGTCGGTATCCTGGTTTGTCCTGTCATAGCCCCAACACCAGTGGTCCAAGGAAGCAGTCAGTATCCTGGTCTGTACTGTCATAGCCCCAACACCAGTGGTCCAAGGGAAGCAGTCAGTATCCTGGTCTGTACTGTCATAGCCCCAACACCAGTGGTCCAAGGAAGCAGTCGGTATCCTGGTTTGTGCTGTCATAGCCCCAACACCAGTGATCCAAGGGAAGCAGTCAGTATTCTGGTTTGTCCTGTCATAGCCCCAACATCAATGGTCCAAGGAAGCAGTCAGTATCCTGGTCTGTGCTGTCATAGCCCCAACACCAGTGGTCCAAGGGAAGCAGTCAGTATCCTGGTCTGTGCTGTCATAGCCCCAACACCAGTGATCCAAGGAAGCAGTCAGTATCCTGGTCTGTACTGTCATAGCCCCAACACCAGTGATCCAGGGAAGCAGTCAGTATCCTGGTCTGTACTGTCATAGCCCAACACTAGTGATCCAAGGGAAGCAGTCAGTATAGTCATGAAGGAAGCCACCCAAGGAATGCCGCCAAGTCATTTCATTGGTGTTCAGTGGTGCCAGTTTTGATCTAACAAACAATGCACATGTCCAATTAGGCTTCCTACTGACAACAATTACTGTTCATTGGTGGAGCAAGTGTGAATTGACATCCCCCCCCCCCACCTTCCCCTTGAAACAGAGATCACCATGAGAGCAGGACTTGAAGGACCACAGAATCTGACATAAGAATTAGGCATTCAAAGGAGGGACTCTTTCTTGGTAGGCCAGTTTAGATCATTTTCATCCTGCAGTGGAGGAGGAAGAAAAGTTCCAGAAAAGAAGAAGTCTTTTAAAGGAAGAATTCTTTCTTCAGAAGGCCTTCACTGGGAGGTTACACTATGTGTATAAATGACAAGGACAGCGGGGTGAAATATTCAAATACATGATTTGTTTTTTTAATCTGTGCCAATCTTCAGCACTGCTATAGTGACTGAACAGGTCGTGACAGTGGGCTGATTTTGTTGCTTTTATTTACTTACTTTCAGACTGTACTACCTGTCATGAAGTCTAATGCATTCGGGGCAGACAATTCACTTATCAGAAGTGTGATGGAATCGAATCAACTCACTGATGATGCCATCACAGCACGCTGCTGTAGTGCAGCACAACAGCGTCAGGCAGATCACCACTAAGGACTGCCCCAACCACCCAGTAGACTGCAGACTGCTTTGTTTTTAGCCAGCTTGTCATTTGTGGATGGTAGAACTGTCAATAAAGCTTAAGATAGTGGTGATTACATGCTTTTTATTACCAAATCTCTCAGACGCCTTTCCCCTTCTCTTTCGCAGCGATAGCCACAACTGACCCATAGGATGTATTAGATCTGGATCCTGACAAAGGTTGCCTCAGTAGCAGGAACCATCATTAAAGATCAGAA
The DNA here is from genome assembly GCA_033310375.1 of Conus canariensis. Lineage (NCBI taxonomy): Eukaryota > Metazoa > Mollusca > Gastropoda > Neogastropoda > Conidae > Conus > Conus canariensis. Next base: position 22,187,780 of record CM065717.1, on the reverse strand, counting down.
TGTATGGATGTAGTCATTTCAAGTCCAGTTCATGAATGTTGGTGGATGAGCCTGCATCGTTCTTTGAAGGGAAGCAGTTGTACTTTTCCATCACATTCCCCACCACTCTAACTGAACTTCACTGACCATAAGATAACTTCTTTGTCACTGTGTTTGTTGGTACAAAAGCAGGCCTTAGCAGAAGAGCAGTGATTGTGATCGTGAATTGAAGCTTCCTGTTAGTGGATGTAGTGCAGAGTGACCAACGAAAATTAGGTATAGTTTTTGAGAACAGCGAAACAGTCAAGCAACATTTTCAGAGTGTTTGCACAAGCACAAAGAACCAATCCCTTGGTAGCCTTTCGGCAATGATGAAAACCATTTGGCAGTGATGAACAGTATGCATTTTGGGTACATTTGTCGCTCTTTAAGATAAAAGTAAAATGTGTACAGGGTAGATGCAGGCTTGACACTCTTATCAAAGGTTATGTTCCTGAATTTTTAGATGAGGACAAGTATACATGTACATACTTGTGAATGTTGAATGCAACTTTCTGTGAAGGAAAGCAGCATTTTACAGCCTTCTGACCACACTAGTTTTGATCTACAGATCCTAGTGTCCACTGTTGCTTCAGACAGATTGGTAAGACATTTTCTCCCTAGAATCAACATTTATCCCCCTTCAGGTCCTTTGGAAGAGAGTTTGATTCTTTCCCTGTGGAAACTGGTGGGACTAGTCTTTCCCTGTGAACGTGTAATGTTTATAGCTTCACAACCATTGCTTACATGTCTTTTTAGCAGTTCACTACATGTTTCTTTATTTATGTATTAGATTTCCGATCTTGTTTCATAATCAATATTTTCAAGTTGGTAGATTCAATGTTGACATCTAAAATTAGTTTGTGAAGTTAAAAAAAAATGGTTTTCAATGTTGCTGTGCTCTCAGACAGTGCTGCCCAGAGCTGGAGGGAATGTTGAAAACGGAGAATGATGCTGCCGCCCATTTTGGGTTTCACATTGGGAAGAAGTTACACTGAAGTCCCATATGTGAAAATTGGCAATAAAAAAAAAAAGAAACTGTAATGAAGTGAATCACTGTATTCTGTGACAGAAGAGGAAAGATTTATTATGTCATCCGTATAAAACTGGCACGTGTGGGTTCTGGTGTCAGTGTCGGGATGTTGAAATCTGTCACAGGACTGGCTTGTTTTGCAGTGTGAGATGAACGGTTGACATTGAGTTCCATAAGAGATAATGCAAGAGATGAGCATGATAGATACATGATCATGTATGAACTTAATGAAGCATTGCAACAGCTGCTGTGCCCTTAGCAGTACAAAGGGATCTTTATCACTGTGATTACACCCTTAAACAGAATTTTATTTCTGTTTTGTTGTTGTTTTATCTTTATATATGATCTTCCCTATATTATGCATGATCTTCAACTGTGCTGGATACTGAGATAGCATGTGTTGAAGGTGAATAAATGATGTTTGAAAATGGTTCACAATGGATACTTTTTTTTTTTTTTTTTTTGCTGTCCCAACCTCTGCGCAACTTCAGAGGCAGTGCACCCACGCCGCTCATTCCGACACCCCGTCCACAGCCACAGCCCGGTCGGCCCCGCCGCAGCCCCGGCACCGGCAATCCACAGGGAGCAGTCAATGTCAAGTCGTCAAGAGGCAACCCACCGGAGGAGACACTACACTGCTGCCGAGTCACTTCGGTGGTGTTCAGTGGCGCCTGTTCTGATCTAACATACGCAGGATGCCACCTACTAAGCCCCCTACTGATGACAATAATTGCTTAGTCACGGAGCCGGCGTGAGTGAGCTCTCCCTCAGGAGGGCGCCACCACGTCCGTCCAACGACAGCCCCCATGGACTCGCCGATATCGGTGACCACGACGGAACCAAACCAAGGCCACAGACGTGGAGAGGACATCGAAACTGAGGTCACCATGAGAGCAGGGCATGAAGGGCCACAGAATTTGGAGACATCTTTTTTTTTTTATGCTGATCGATGAGAATGGGGATGATTAAGATGATGCTACGGATTTCCATTTCGGTCTGAGACTACATGACAGGGCTGTACTCTACGCTTCCTTTCATAATATATCCCGGCGTCAACCAGGCCCGAGAGATACAGGCACTTGCAGCGTTGGTCAGGAAATTTGAGCAACACTCTCAGAAACGCATCCATTAAGTGGATGAAACTCGACTGTGTGGTCCCAGTCTTCCCAACTGAGTCCGCAGCAAACTCAACTCTGGGTAGGAGCCGGTTGGGGCAGAAAAAACCCACATGACTCTGATGGGATTCGAACCCACGACCTCCCAGCCGGGAGTCCGCGACGCTAACCACTTCGCCACGGCGGCTGGTATGGATACTTTTTATTAGTAGTGTGTGAATGGGTCAGATTGTTTAGGGTATGAGAGAATTGATATATCTGTTGCAGAGAGCTGTCAGAGATGGTGGGAAAGATTGCGAATGTCTTGAAGAACAGTGGCGTGGGCAAAGGAGACCGCGTGGCCATTTACCTGCCCATCTCTCCCATCACCATAGCGACCATGCTGGCATGTGCGCGCATAGGTGCTGTGCACAGTGTGGTGTTTGCCGGGTTTAGTGCTGCGGCACTGGCCAGCCGTATCCAAGATGGTGAGTGAGCTGATCAAATATCGAGACCATAGTGCTGTGATTGTTTACTTGCATTGTTGATTGGTTTTGGTGTGTGTGTGTGTGTGTGTGTGTGTGTGTGTGTGTGTGTGCTTGCACATACTTGCTCTGTGTGTGTGTGTGTGTGTGTATGTGTGTGTGCTTGCACATACTTGCTCTGTGTGTGTGTGTGTGTGTGTGTGTGTGTGTGTGTGTGTGTGTGTGTGTGTGTGTGTGAGAGCTTGCAAATGCTTGCTCTATGTGTGTGTGTGTGTGTGTGTGTGTGTGTGTGTGTGTGTGTGTGTGTGGACACAAATGTAGATTTGCTGTAAAATAAGACATACTCACCTGGCAGTAAAAGTTGCCACCCTGATGCCTCGGACATAAAGATCGGATTACCCTCTCAGGACGGGGGTGTGTCCTACTCGCACCAAAGACAATAATCATAGGTCGTGGAGGATTGTGTGTACCAGTTAATGATTGCTACTGTATACTGTTTCCTTGGGGTGGGGGAATGGGTGTACAAGAGAGGATGGGAGAGAGGTAGTTTTGGGGAAAGGGAGACCAGGGATAGGGTGGGTGTGGATGAGGGGGAGTTGGAGAGAAGGGTTGCTTGAGAAGGAACAGAACAGAGGGGAAAAAGTCAGAAGGATAAAGTGACAGGAAAAATGTCACGGGAACAGGCATGGTCAAAGTCTGAAAAAGACAGGAAAAAAGTTACAAAATTTGATAGGGGGAAAAAGTCACTGGGGAAGAAAAAGTCCACTCCGAACAAAAAAATTACAGAAATATTCTGGAAAATTGAAGTCAAGGGGAAAAGTCTGAGTGCTGTTTTCATCACCAGGTCCACACACAGACACAGGCGAAAATTGAAACCCAGTCACTGGATGTGTCTCACAGGTTGAGGATTGTTTGTAGGGCTGCTTTTGATTTCCTCATCACATGGGCAGCCACACTGCCGCTTCTGAGGATTTTTTTTTTCTCTCCCTCAAGAGGGTAAAGACACATACTTGTCCTAATTCTTAAAATTTCTCAAAAGCGCGCATTTACGTGTTTTGTGTGCGCGCTTTGTTTGTGTTCTGTGTCTGTTTGTGCTTGCATACTCATGCATGTCTTACATGCCGATTTAGGTGTAAAAGAGATTAGTGTCATGTGTGTATATATTTTTCACTGGATAGTGTCCAGATTAGCACATTGCTTGCTGAGTCATTTTGATAATCATGGAAGACTTGCTTTCCTGAATGTTGTTTCTAGTCCGTCGCTCAGTGTGTAACTCTGATTATTATAAAAGGTTTGTCAGGTTTTCATTCTCTCTATCCATCTGTATTTAAATTTTGTACCTTACGAATGATTTTTTTAAGAAAAAGATTAAACCAGTCTTGAAGATGGTTTTTTTTGTTTGTTTGTTCTCCAAGGATCCATCTTTTTGTTTATGCAGTCAGTTTCATATCAGCCTTTCCATTTCTTTTGGGGGGGGGTTTTGTTGTTGTTTTTTTTATACTATAAAGCCCATATAAGTTTCTGCAGAGCAAATGGTGACCTCCTGAAGCTGTCTCATGTCTGTGTCCTGTTCCCAGCCCAAGCAGAAACCGTGGTGACGGCAGACCAGGGGGTGCGAGGAGGACGCGTCATCAAGCTGAAGGAGGCAGTGGACGCGGCGGTTGCCCAGTGCCCCAGCGTCAAACGCGTCTTCGTCTATCAGCGCACAGGAGCCGATGTACCCATGGGACCCAAGGATATCTCTCTGGAGAAGGTCAGTTGAGGGGAAAGGCATGTAGAGTCTGATGAGACAGGGTTTGGGGGGGGAGGGGTCAGGGGGCTTTTATGGTTTCTTTAATAATGCTGTTGAATTTTGTTTTTCATTTCATGTTGGCAGTACGTTTTGATTGCCCATGGGCATTGAGTAATTTGACTGGACTGGACAATGACGTAATTTGCAATAGTGATTTCATTAGTTTTGGTCATGCCTCAGATGTGCAGTGTGGTCAGAAGTATTTCAACTTGCATACATTCCTTTGATGCTGGAACTTGTGGAGAGTTTACAATGGCCCAGATGTTTTTGGAATTTCGACAGTGCCCATTGATTCCAGAGTCATACTAGGCTATGCTAGACCAGTCCATGTATGGAGGGGGGTGGATATGAAAGAGTGCAGACATAGACATATGCATCATACACACAAAACACACACACACACACACATGCACACACTCACTCATACATGTTTTTTGCATGCGGAGAGAAGTCTCTTGTCTCATCTTTTTATATCTGGTGTCATACTGTTGCACATATCTTCTCACTCATGCACTGTCTAGAGCTAAATATGTTTGAGTGCAGAAAGCAGTGCCATGTCTCATGAAGTCTTGTCTTATCATGTCTCTCTCACCCATACATCACTGCTCACTTGAGTTCTGTGTATCCCTGCATGCGGTTGTCATCAGCTTCATGGATAGAATTTCCCAGATAATTTTCAAATGACACCGCCCCTTCCCTTCCTCGGCTCCCCCTCCTCTCCCTTCAGAATTTCTTCTTGCCTTTCCGAGGTAAAATGTTCTCATAGTCTGTTGGCAATGGGGTTGGTGAGTGTTAGAGGCTCACCCTGTCCAGGACACTATATGAAGGAAGATGAAGCCCACCCTCTCCTTCTGCCGCTTTTAACCTTCCTTGAACTGAATCAGGTATCAATATTACTGCTGGGTAGACAGGGTTTTCAAACCAAAAAATCCAACCCTACAAGTGTTCAAACTCACAGTTGTCTGTTCCATAGGCAAATGCTTGAATCATTTGACCAAGGGGCCCTTAAGTAAGGAGAGAGATAATGGTAACGAAATGTCAGCAGACGTACTTCAGTGATAGTGTACTGCTTGCTTGACAAACAGAAATGATGGGGGTAGATAAGTAAGAATGTTGCTTGTAGCCCAGCTGACCACAAAGGGCCATATCAGGGCTGTCACCGCATCCAAGTCAAGTCGCAAATCATTTTTATTAAAAAAAAAAAAAAAGAAGAAGAAAGAAACTTGCACACAACCCTTTAAAATACACCTTCTAAAAACACACAGGAACCTTTGTTAAAAATCTTTCTTTCGTAAAATCTTAGATCAGATGAAAGATGTTTATCTCTTTCAGAAATTTAATCAGGTAGGAATGGGGGTAGATAAAATCATTTCTGCGCTGAATAAGAGAAGAGACGGTCAGGGGACACAAAGCCTGCATGCTGCTGACATGTTTTAGTGCATGCCTAGTCTCACTGTGACAGCACTCTGCTTGTGTTCTGTTCAGAGAAAAACAAGGGTGAGGACAGGAGATGGGGGGAGGCATTGAAAAGGTTAGGGGGAGATTGCAGTCTGTTTGCTAGGAAGCCGACTACTGGGTCAGCCTTTCTTTGACACAGTCAAAATTTGCCTAGCAGACATGTGGAGAGAGCCTTTGTGCTTGTCAGCCAGAATTTTAGTTAATCATGAACAGTTAGTTGCATAGTGAGGCCACTACAGGCGGAAATCTAAACAAATCTTTTAAAAAAAAATTAAGTACTGTATCCGTCAAACATGAACAAAGGAATCACATTCAAAACATGACGTGTTTTGACCTCTTAGGTCTCTTCAGGCAAGATAAACAATACTCAGGACAACGAAAATGAAGAACGAGCAAGATAAACAACTCTCAAGACAAGCAAAAAATGAAGAATGAGATAAGTGATTGCTCGTTCATCATTTTTGTTATCCTGAGTGTTGTTTATCTTGCCTGAAGAGGTCGAAACGCATCATGTTTTGTCTTGTGATTCATTTGTTCATGTTTGGCAGATACATTGATCAATTTTTTAAAAGATTAATCATGAACAGTCGGACAGGCGAGTACTTTGACCCTGATCTTCATCTGTCATCTCACCGTGTCTTGTCTTCCATCTCTTGTCACACACCATGTGATCCTCACCCTGCCTCCTGTGTCTGTGCAGTCAATGAGTGCGGAGAGTAGTGTGTGTGACCCTGTGTCGGTGAGCAGTGAGGACACGCTCTTTATGTTGTACACCTCAGGCAGCACCGGCAAGCCCAAGGGCATCACCCACTCTGTCGCTGGCTACCTCCTCTATGCCACGGCCACATTTAAGGTCGGTGATGTTTGTTCTGTTTTGTTCTTATATCATTTGTTTTTTCTTTGGTCTTTTCCCTGTCTTCTTGTGTTCTTTTGGTTTTCGGTGTTTGGTTGTATGGTTTTATGACTTGTTTATATTTTCATTATTTTTTTTTCTTACCCCTTTGTTTTAAATTGGCTGATATTTTATTTTAATTTTTTTTTTAGAGGAAGGGGTGTCATCTATCTTCTATCTATCTATCTATCTATCTCTATTTTATATATATGTATTTGACTCATGGTGTTTTACATGTCATATAGTTGAAATGCTATCTCACTGCTCGAAGTTTATTTCAACGATTTTTTTTTCTTTCCTTGACAAAATAACGAGCACATTTGTTAACGTTAACAATTGTCCATCGTGGATGGAAAGCCCTGAAATATGTGTTACCTGTAGAGAAGCTTTGAACATTGACTCTGAAGAGTGTATGCAGATGTGAGATGTTTGAGCGCTGTTGCAGCATGTGTTTGACTACCAAGCTGGGGAGAGGTTTGGGTGTGTGGCTGACATTGGATGGATCACCGGACACAGTTACGTGTTGTATGGACCACTGAGCAACGGGGCCACCTCTCTCCTGTTTGAGAGCTCCCCCATCTATCCTGACCCCGGTATGTTTTCCATGTTGGTCTCTTTCATGTGGATGCTGTAAATGGTATAAATGTTATCTAAGCTTGATGTTCCCTACTTGTTTTATTCATTAAGATTCTTTGTGGATTGTAACTGCTTGTAGTCTACAGCGGTGGTGATCCAGTGTTCTTCAGTGGTGGACCAGTGGTTGTCTTTTGACAGATAGGTCATGTATTTTTAGACAGATGAATTTCTGATTGCTGTTTATTGTTGAGTAAACGTTTTTTTTTTGTTTGTTTCTTTCTTAGTTTTTGTGGGTTTTTTAATGCATTGTAATTATTGTGTGCGTGTTTTGTTTATTTTATATCTAAGATTGAATCATGTAATGCGTGATGTCTTAACCTTAAACATATAGTGAGAAGGTGCCTGGATTGCAGGTGTATGTTGGTTTAAAAACAAAAACTGTTTTAGATCTGTGGATATATGAATGTATGTAGTAACAGGGTTGGGGGGTTACAGACTGAAGTGTATCTGTATGTGAGGATGATGGGGATGGGATGTGGGGTGTAAAAGGGGAACGGCAAGGATAGGGATGGTGGGGGGGAAGGGAGCGTGCAATTTATTGTGTGTGTTTTCTGAGTTTAGATGTGTGAGCATAGACTTCAGTTAATAATATAAAGCAGTTTGAGGTGTTGGAAAATACTATAGAAATGTCCCATTATTAACATTATTATCATTACTGCTGTTATTACGTCGCTCAGGTCGTTACTGGGAGACGGTGGAGAGGCTGAAACTAAACCACATCTACCTGGCGCCGACTTCTCTACGCCTGCTGCTCAAGTCTGGGGACTCTTGGGTGACCAAGTACGACCTGTCCTCTCTCAGGAAATTAGGCTGTGGTATGTGGCCATGCCAGAATGAATATGGGAGCTGTATTTATGTGTGAATCAAATGAAAGGAAGCAAAACTGCTGAGGTGTTCATGTGGGCACAATTTTCAGTGTATGAAAGATTGAAGACAAATAGGTAATTTTGTGTTGTAGGCTGTCAAACCTGTCTCCTGTTTGGGTATGTGCATTTATCTCATTGTGTGTAAGTTGCTGTAGTGCATGTGTGTGTGTATAACTCTGTGTGTGTGCGTGTGTGTGTGTGTTGTGTGTGTGTGTGTGTGTGTGTGTGTGTGTGTGTGTTTGTAAGTCAAGTCAAAAATATCTTTATTAAGGGGTTAAAAAATAGCTTCACAGCTTTTTTCATCCTCTGTGTATGTGTGTGTGTGTGTGTGCGTGCGCGAGTGTGTGTGTGTGTGTTTGTGTGTGTGTACATGCTTACATGTGAGTGGATGGACAAGTGCTTGCGAATGTTGAAGATGATGTGATTTTCATTGAGATTCTGATACCTGTGCTTGGCATGTATTCAGGACATGTTCACAAAGCATCTCCTCACTGTGTGTGCAGTTGGAGAGCCCCTGAACCATGAAGCCTGGGAATGGTATTACGAAGTGGTGGGCAAAAAGAAATGTGACATCATCGACACCTGGTGGCAGACAGGTAAGTCAACAGACCATGAGGTGCAGAGGAAGATTAACATGCCAGAGTAGAATTAGAGATAGTAGCAGCTGTTGATTAGTAGTTGTAATGGAGGCTAGAATCACAGTAATAGTAGCAGCAGTTAATTCATGATACCTGAAGCAAGCAGCCCAGTTATGAAACTGGAGAATTTGTTTCACCAGTTAAAGTTATGCTACTTAAGATGAGCAGCCTTGTTAAAATGGTTAAGTATCCAGGGATGCTTAAGAAATTCGGAGAGAAAGTGTTTCTTGGAGAGCTTCCAACAGTTCATTTGCCCTGTCATATCAGTCAGAGTGGCCATCACAAGTCATTTTCTGGACCTTCCCCGCTAGCAAGGAGGTTGGAGGAAGCATTATCTTTGGTCAGGTTTGTATTTCTAAAAAAAAAAAGAAAAAGAAAAAAAATCTTACCTACAAGAGAATACTCCTTTTTCTTACTCTTACCTGACCAAGTGTAAGTAGTAGTAGTAGGAAGAGTACTTATATAGCACCTATCCTCTGTTAGAAACCAAACTCTAAGCGCTTTGCAATCCACACTTTCATTTACACAATGGGCTGCCTACCCAGGTCGAGCCAACAGAAGAGCTGCCTGTTAGGTTCTGTATTCTGTCGTTTCCTTTGTCATTAGTCAAATAACAGTCACTCGTTTTTTTGTTCATTCTTTCGGTGCCTTCATTGTGTATATGTGTGATCCATACCAACGGCCAGAATTGTCTTTTTCTTCCGAAAGTCTGAATGTTGACTAATGAAGGTGGGAATAGCAAGAAAACACACTCACCGGATGTCTTATAATATTTTGGGTTGATCCTGGTACTCTAGTGACACCCTTTGATTGAGATATAGCTGGAGGTATGCCCAGAATCAGCACAGGAACTTTGGATAAAACCATTTGACTGCCAAGAAATTTCACTGTAGGCCTTCTGACAGATATTTCTCAGTGAAAATGAAAATGATTTGTTTAGATGTATTTTTCAATCTATACTTTTGTTCAGAGATGATTTTGTGAAAGATAGATGGCTAAGCATGTTTTGAAAGCTATGCAATGTACAACTTGTAGTTTTGTTGCTTTATTCTATACTACGCACAAAAAGTTAAGGATCGGTATGTGAAAACAGGTGCGTAATAAACTCAGTTCGCTACTGTTATTTATTTCTTAGTCCAGCCAAATTGTCATGAATTCTTGTTCAGCTGTAAGTGGGCGATGTTGTGTTAGTGCGAAAATTGCACGGGATTCTCTACTACTGAGCTGGGCCGCAAACGGAAAAGCGGAAACTTGCGAAAAATGACCTTGTTTTGGACCGTTCTGCCTGAACACATTGCACTTGCCAGATGGAAAAACCATTATGCACGTGCAAGCACTGCTGTTTATGTGTGAGATGCTGTCGCTCGCTTGGCTATCTAAGAAGACATTCCACCAGTAGTAGGCCTGATCTGACAATGCCTCCACGACGAAAATTAAGCGAGTTGGATAGGGGACGAGCTGTTGCATGGTTCCAAGATGGTGTTCCCAAGCGAGAAGTGGCCAGGCGACTTCATGTGTCCATCTCGGTCATTGTCCGACTGATTCAACACTTCACAGCCACTGGGATTGTCCATGAAAGACGCAGATCTGGTCGACCGAAGAAGACAACCCCACGTGACGATCGTCTCATTGAACGACAAGCCCTGCAGACAAGAACAGCCTCTTCCAGCATAATTCAAAGGCAGTTCAGGGTGGCTACTAACATCAACATCAGCCAGCAGACCATACAGAACTGCCTACATGGGTTTAATCTCCGTTCTCGTCGCCCAGCAGTACGGCCACGCTTAACTCCAGCCCATAGGGCAGCACGCTGCGCCTTCTGTGCATGTCACGTGAGGTGGACACGTCAGCAATGGTCCCAGGTCCTGTTCAGTGATGAATCACGCTTCACCCTTCACCACAACGACGGCCGACTGAGGGTCTGGAGGCGCCCAGGGCAACGCTTTACTGACGCCACTGTCCAAGAAAAGGTGGCCTTTGGTGGAGGTTCTGTAATGGTCTGGGGGGCCTTCAGCCTTCACCACAGAACACCCTTGTATCATGTACAGGGTAACCTGACTGGCATCCGATACCGGGATGAGATCCTTCGACCGCTGGCTGTGCCTACACTGCAGCAGATGGGACCGAGGGCTGTCTACCAGGATGACAATGCTCGCCCCCACAGGGCAAGGGTGGTCAACGACTTCCTGCAGCAGTCTGGAGTCAACAGAATGGAGTGGCCAGCATGCAGTCCCGATCTCAACCCGATTGAGAACCTCTGGGATGAGCTGGATCGCAAAGTGAGGAGCCACCCCCTTCCAGGGATGCCCAACACCTCTACCAGATGCTGCAGGCTGAGTGGCAGGCGCTTCCACAGAGGATCTTCACCAACCTGGTCAACTCGATGAGGACTCGCTGCGTCGAGTGCCAGAACAGCCATGGTGGTTACACGCATTACTGAGCTTTTGGGAGCATCAGTATGCCCTGTCTTGTGATTTCAATGACTTTGGGAAATCAAATTTGGATACGTACCCACTTTAATCAAATGTACACACCAAACGATTGCTCGAGATTGAAGGCAATTGTGTATCGTTATCACTAAAGAATGGAATTAAATGTTGGCCAAACTTCAACGCATTGACTTTCTTATTTTGACAGTTATGAATGTTTGTGAAAGTGATCCTTAACTTTTTGTGCATAGCTTATGTACTCCCGGTCTTTTCTGCTCGTTCATTGTCAACATAACATGTTTAGAAAATTTAGGCTGTATTATCCAAATCCAGCAAATATTCAGACACAGAGGGGTTTTTTTTTTTTTTTTTTTGGTTTAAATCACAAACTAATAAAATATCTCTCACTTTATCTTCACTTGCCTGAACTGTAGCTTACTTGCTCACCAGCAGTCCACCATGTTTCATTGGCTTGTTGGCTTGGTGTGTAATGTTGAGGATAGTTTGAGACCCTAAAACAACATTGAAAACATGGATAATCATGGCATAGTGATACATCTCTCCTGAACTGGATCAGAGTCAACTTGTGGTTTGTATTTTGGAAAAATATTGGGGAGAGCTCACAATAGTTTAAACCATCATATACGTGCTGTGGCGTACACTGTGATATGATGGGTTAACCTGTCATGTTGGCAGGGAACAGGTGTTGACTGTACCCAAGATAATACATCCTCAGTATTTTTAGGATTGTCACTGAAAAGGTGATCTCCCACTCATGTATAGAGAAGATCATGGGTCTCTCTCTTCTTACTTTTCTTTTAAACCAAAGTGCATTTTCATGTGATTCAAGTTTGGGCTGAATGGGTGAGTGTGCTTTGAATGAATGGCCATGAAATGATGGTGTTGATTTGTTACAGAAACAGGAGGGATCTGCATCAGTCCTAGGCCCTCCAGTCCAGGTGCCCCTGTCTTACCTGCGATGCCCATGAGGCCTTTCTTTGGTATTGACCCCATCTTGATGAATGAGCAGGTGTGTAGTTGATGTTTTTTGAGGTGTGTGTGTGTGTGTGTGTGTGTGTGTGTGTGTGTGTGTGTGTGTGTGTGCGCACATATAGATGTGCAGGAGCAGTCTGTGTTTGTGTTTGTGTTTGCGTGTGAGTGTGCATGTATATAGATGTACGGGAGCAGTGTGTATATGTGTGTGTGTGTGTGTGTGTGTGTGTGTGTGTGTGTGTGTGTGTGTGCACATAGATGTGCAGCAGCAGTGTGTGTGTGAATGTATGTGTGAGTGTGTGTGTGTGCACAGATGTGCATGAGCAGCGCGTGTATGGCACATCAGAGTGTGTATGTAACATGAATCCTGCATCGCTACCATTCAATACATATTGTATGCTAAGGATGAAGAAGTTCTGGAACAGGAGTCATGTATAAATCTGTGTTTTAGGTGCATTGGTGTGTATGTAAATGCTTGTGGGCATGTGGTCAGACATCTATCTGTCTTTGAGTTTTTGCACGGGAGAATAAGCAAGAAGACACTGGTCAGGAACTTCTGCTTCATGAACTCATGCTGTCTGTTCAGAACGAGGAAATCCAGGATGAAGAGGGATACGGTGCTCTGTGCATCCGCAGCGTGTGGCCTGGAATGGCCCGCACCATCTACGGTGACCACCAGCGATTCATCGACACTTACCTCAAACCTGCCCCAGGTGGCTTGTGACTTTTTTTGGTTCTGGGTTTGTGTGTGTGTGTGTGTGTGTGTGTGTGTGTGCGTGTGTGTGTGTGTGGGGTGTGTGTGTGAGTGTATTATTAGAGTTGGCAGTATGAGTGTTGTGGTTTGCAAATAATATTTGTATTTTTCCAATGATAAAGGTTTGGCTTTTCTGGAAACAATCAGTTCTATGCATGAAATCTTAAAGTGAGCTTGGGAGATATGAACAGAAAATGTGAAAGAAAATACTTTTGCTCCCATGGTGAAACAATGACATGTCCATAAATTCAGTCTATTGCTGCCTGTGGCACTAGTATACCTTGCATAGATGAGGCAAACAGGAGGCACACACACAACATGCAAGGAAACTTCCATAAAAAACATGTTTAAAAGGGTGTCCATACACCTCGAGCTGATTCATGCTTACAGCAACAACTGAAGATATGAGCAAACACAGATAAACATGTACTTGTGACTTTTGACCAGGAATTATGTCACGTACAACACACTGAGAGAACAGAAACAAGTACAGGTAGCCCCAGTATGATTGATACCAGGTGGAAGACAGTGCAAATGACCGCTGCAGTAACTGAAGTTGATCTGAGAGCCATGTCTTAACCCTTACACTGGTTATTGTAACAACGTACTATTTAGCGTGTTGTCTGGTGAATTAACAGAAGGAAAGTTTGAAAAAAAATAGTTACTTTTGTGGAATATGCATAGCTTTCCAATGGTTAGTATTTGAACATGACATGCAGAATGAAAATTGTTTGTAATTGATTAAAGAATGATATGAAGCAGAAGTGGTGTGTTTGTTGGTGCTTGATTAGCTGCTTACCTGTCCAGAAAAAGAATAGGTGAAAACAGGTGGCACATCCTGTTTGTCATTCTCAAGAGCTTGTTCACAAATAACCTAGTCAATGGTGTTCCACAGTATCCAGAAATAAGTTACAGCCTTTTTCAAAGGAAAGTCAGTGTAGATTATACCTGTCTTCCATGCAGGTAATCTAGGTAAGAATGTGTTCAGTTTTCACATTGAGATCACGTGCTGATAACACAAAAAACGCCCCAAAATGGTCACTATCAACAAATATAACAGTTAGCCCATCCTGTTGTTGTCTACATTTGAAAGGTTTAGGATCAGCTGGAAGCGCTACACTGAGTTTTTCTTTCCCACTGAATGGCATGTTGAGATTCTCCACACCCTTAGGCACTCATCCAGTCATTGTCCGTGTTGATCTCAAAATCACGATTGCATGGTGCTTGATCTAAATCAAAACTATCACCCACCACACCCAGTTCATTCAAAATGTCCATAACTTCTTCTTCACCTGCTTTTTTCACAACAGCATCAGCAAAAACATCTTCAAACAAGTTCCTAATTCTATCACGTTCTCCTTTGGGCGCCGCCATTGTTGTTTGCCAGACAACTCAAGTCACGCTATGCATTACAAGCTGCTACTAACTATAAACTAAGCTGAAACGCTGAAAATCCATGTTCCAGGGCTCACTCAGTCATTCATGTAAATTAGTTTGTCACTGAGCCATAGTTTCCTATCTGTGTGTGTCGGTGGAACTAGGTTTTCAAGGCTCACCCTACAGCACGACTTACGTCGCAACAACCAGTGACAGCCATGACGTAATGGCGTGACTTATGTTGCGACAACCAGTGTAAGAGTTAACACTCAGCTTTTCTCAGATAACCAGTAAGGGAATAGTAGACCAGCCTATGACAGGCAGAAGAAGGCAGATGGGTAGTTGGCGAACTATGTCAGGAAAGAGCAGGTTGGTTGTTTAAAGGTTAACCAATTTCAAAAGTCCTCATTCAAGTCCAGGCTGTGTTAAACCCGGTTCTCAATTGGTGAAAAACAAAATTGTTTGTTTACTTATTCCAGCAGCGCAATTTTTACCACCGAGATGGTGAGAA
>CM065717.1:22142804-22170304 GCA_033310375.1 Conus canariensis | reverse complement strand
AGATTGATACCAAACACCGGGCTTGTTTATTTAAGAAAAAGAACAAGCAAACTGAGAAGATTTTTTTTTCCTTTGCTGTAATTCAGAATGCAGCTGTCGTCTGATAATCATTCACACATTTGCCCAGTCATTTTTCACCTCACCTTCCTCTTGTAGTTGTTTTTAGTTTCAATACGAAATTTCTTTTTCAGTGGAAATGTTGGAAAGAAGCAGCAATTGAACTGGTATGCTTTGTCATAACCTGTCTGTATCTTTTTTTTTTTTTTTTCATCAGGGATCTTCGCCTTTGTGGTCCTGAAGGAACAGGCGCATGAGACGGAAAAAGAAATAAAGGAAGACCTCAAGGCAACCATCAAACAGCGCATTGCCAGCTATGCCCAGCCTGACTTCATTCTGGTTTGTTTTGTCGCCCTTTTAAAAAAAAAAAAAAAATTCTAGAAATGTGTGACTATGTTTTGCTTCAGCTGGGTATGAATAGTATGTTGGTTCATTTATTTATACTCTGTTCACCTATGTTGATGATTTCACACTATGAATGAATTAAGTTTTTGTCATTAGGTCAATGGTGATCAACAGAATAAACCTAAGCCAAGACAGAACAAAAGTAAAGTAAAGGGAAGGTGGAATTAGTTGGGTAGCAGATGGGGTAAGCTGGGAAACAGGTTAGTAGGATTCAAGTGATGGGAGGGGATTCACATGAAATGGCCAGTTGCACTATGTAAAACATGACTGGGCAATTTTAGAGCAAAAGTTTTCGAATTAAAATGATTTTTCCTAAATGACTAAACTTCCAAAACCGGCAACACAGCTTCAATGACTTCTACGGGAAGGAAATGTCATTTGTTCACAGTGAAGTGAAATGTGTTGACACAACTGTCAATTTTTCTATGGTGTGTGCAGTTTCTTTCATTGTAATATTTTGTAGATGAAGAATTCAGATACAGTTTAAATGCTAGATTTTGATAGCCCTGCTTGGACCTCGTATATCTGATAAAAGGACTTATTTATCGGGTGTGGATTTGCATGTGTATGTGTGCATTAATGAATGTGTGTGTGTGTGAGTGTATGTGTGTGTGTGTGTGTGTGTGTGTGTGGTGTATGTACACAGATGACAAGGTATTCAAGAGTTAGGCATATTTAATACCTTTTGACTGTGTACGTATGTGAATGTGTGTGTGTGTGTATGTGTGTGAGAGAGAGAGGAGAGAGAGAGAGAGAGAAGAGAGAGAGAGAGAGATTCCCTCTTTATTAAAAAATGTTCACGTTGTGGTCATAATTTTTATTTAAATGTCAGTTTAACTAAGAGTTAATCTGACACTAAAATTGGTTTCAGTCAGCCAGTGTATGCGCGTGTGTGTGTATGTGTAAATGAAGATGTGCATATGCGTGTGTGTCGGTGGGAGAGGAAATGATGAAGTAATCATTCCTGAAATAGACTGTCCTCTGTTGTCAGGTGGTCAGTAACCTTCCAAAGACCCGCTCAGGGAAAATCATGCGACGCATTCTGCGCAAGATCGCAGCCAATCAGCCGGACGAGCTCGGGGATGTCAGTACTTTGGCAGATCCGTCAGTGGTAGAAGACATTGTGCAGAGCTACAAGAAGTTCATAACGAAACACTAATTTGTTGAGAAAAGCTCTCTGTATGCTATGCTGGAAAATCAATTTTGAAAGGATGCCAAAATTTTGTATGATTTTTAAGTCACTAAAGACGTTTGAGTTAAGCACCCTTGCCTTACTTTTCTTTCATGTCTTTTTTCCCAGAATTGAAATATAGAACTGATGTTTGCAGCGAACATGTAGTGCTGGAGATGTGACCAGAGATGTTGCATGTTTTTCGATACTGCCTTCCTTATTGGGGCCTTTTAACCTAGTCTGTAGTTGTGCATTGTTATCTGCTCGTTGGTATAACTATACAATGTTCCTGTGACAAATCATGGTTGTTTGTGAACACAACAGAGGCTTTGGAATTACACTGTTTGTTTGCATTTTTTTGTCATTGATTCATTGGATGATATTACAAATTTCCATTGCCATTTAATGACCACATACCAAACAGGCCAGTTTTTCTTACTACCTTGGCTCATGCTCTGACCATCTCCTGATACTCACTAAGTACTCGTACTGGTTGAAAACAAAGAGTACAGCTGTGTTTATGGTTTATGGGCAAAAAAATGACAGAGTATGTTTCTGTATTATCTGTAATTTTTTTTTTCTAAGCAAGGCATTCAGTGCTACCCCAAAGTTTGCAGAAAATATGGCACCACAGTGTCTAAGGTCCTATCTATCAGGTGATTCATTGCTTCTTGTCCAAATAACCTCCTGAGGATTGTGCTAGACATTGAAAGAGTCTGGGGATCCCCAAGGCGAAGTACTGGGCCCTTTACTATTTCTTTATCACATTGATGACCTCCCATCCACATCTGTGTGGGATGACTGCCTGCTGTATTGGAAAATACGTCCTTTCCAGGATGACATTGTTATTGAGTCTGATCTCTGCAAACTAGAGAAATGGGCCGAAGATTGGGGAATGCTATTCAGCGTTTAAAGTTGATATGTCCTTCCTGATAATGATATGATATATCGCCCTTTCTTCTACACTCTTGATAGACTAGAACTGCAGCAGTGCACCAAACCCATATGTTGTTAGCCAGATTTATACGACCTCAACTGGACGTCATACAGGTCCAACCTAGAATACACTTCAACTGTCTGTGACCCAGCAGTGAAAAAAAATGTGTCAGGGAGCATACTTCAACAAAAGAGATTTCAACTATGCAAGTCTGTGGGTGTACTAATGGAAAGCTTCAGGAGCTGGAACTTTCAACATTGCAGGAATTCAGCAAGAGGAAATGCCTGACAACATCATACATTATCACTGAAGGGCAGTCGCCCCCAAACAACAACTCGCCCCCCCCACCCCCCCCCCCCCCCCCCCCACCCACCCTTCCAACCCTCAACCATTTCCTAAACCTTACAAACAATATGACCCAGAACATTTTGCCCATGAACTTTCAAGGACTACCATACGGCCAGTTTCACAGGATGCAAAGCCATCAACAACACCAATGGTCATCAGATCCCAGACAGCAGAACAAAGCAATACAGATATCTTCCTCATGGTTATAACAGTTGCTGATTGTCAAAAAAGTCCAGATTGTGTCCGTGTCTGCGTTTACATCAAACATTAGCAGATCTGCAGCTGCAGTCTAGTAAGAAAGGGTAGTTGGGTTTGGGGTGCATTTTTGTTTGACTAAACGATGGACTGGAGCTTTGACAGTCAGGGTTTGGTCCTGGAGAGTGCTTTGCATGCCGGCCTGGCTTGGCCTTGATAGCCAGAAAGGCAGTTCAGTTAAGTGTAGGTTTGAAGATAAAGTTGTTTGTTGTTGTTTTCGGAGGAGAGCATGGTGGGAAAAGGAGAGAGGGATGAGAAAGGGGGAGGGGGGAGTATATGGGAAAGGGAGAGGGAGGGTGAGGGGGGTTGAAATAAAAATAAACACAAATGTATCTTAGTTTTCTCTGCTGGCCACTCTTAAGCTTTTTTGATGTATTTACTCAGATCCAGAGACAGAGAAAAGTGGCTGCCACGTTTGTTGCTAGAAAGGCTCTTGTATGTTTTAGTATATTTTTTGGTCATGTTTTTGAGACTGTCTCTTCAAAATAACTTCGGTTGTTTATGTGTTGTTGTTTTTTTAACTTGAAACATTTTTTTAATTGAATCCATTTTATAAATCTGCAATTGAATAAGGATAATACAGTTTACCAAATCCATAATTGATAATGCAGCAATTTAAAGAGAAAGCATAATTCACATGACATTGACATTAGAAAAAAAAACAACTTAAAATGATGCTCCACATATTCATGTAGGAATATAACATTGCTTTATTTTGAACACCGTCCATCTTCAAAATCTGTGTGAATTTTTGCACCAGAAAATTTCCACATACTTTTTGAAAATTAATGAAGAAACAGAAGTAGTCCTATGTTGTTGAAATGATAGGATTTTTTTAAAATCATGCAATAAACAGTGCAATGGTTGTCCATAGATAGACAATAGATAGATGTATGGATTGATGGAGCGACGGGTGGGCGGGAAAGCGAGTGGGCTGGTGGGTTGGGAGGGATTGTTAGATTTTCTTTTTCGCCTGTGGGATCAAAGCCTAAGAAGCTGAACAAACCGGAGTATTGAAGGGATGAAAGGCTATTGCAATATTCACAAAAATGGATGTGAAATGAAATTGTGGAACTGAAATCTTAATATTCCTGTTCCAGTTCAGCAGAATGGTAATGCCTTAACAGAGTTTATAAGTTACTATTTGTATTTCTACTTGTTTATAAGATAATGGATGCAGATTTGTCATGGGAAGTGTTATTCCCTCTCCCCTACCTACAGGTAAGGTACAGGTAGAGAGAGGGATATTGCTTTGTAAAGTATGTCAGCATAATGTTAGATTTTTACCAGCAGAGCAAAATGAACAATGTCTGCTCTAGCATCGGTGTCATGTTTGACTCTGTAAGAGACTCCAAATGCGTACATGTTAAACCTACTGTCATTTTTTGCTTTCCTTGGAGAGGATCTTTGAACTATATCAAGGCTGATGGCCAGACTTTGTGTGTGATGGTGGTTGTGGGATTTCCATTTGGGATGGTGTAATCAACTAAGGGTCTGACCAGTTCTTTGTAGCATGTTGCCTGTACAGCTTGTGGGCTTCCTCTGAGGCTGAGGTGAAGGACAGCATTCGTCTGAGTTCCCATGGACTGATGTCAAGGAAACGGGACTCAGTAATGGACTGCATCACCTCAGAGCTATGGCTGCCTTTATTTTAGATATATTTACTTCTGTGGGGGATGTCTCCTTGTTTGTTCTGTGTGCTGTGTGTTGTCATTTTTGCTTGGGGATTCTGCGTCATAAGCAGCGTTTGTTTAGAGTTATGGGTGTGAATTTATTTCATCTGGGAGAAAGAGTTACCCTACTTGCTCATTATTTGTCTTAGATAGGCTGGACTAGGGCATGGCATCTCACATATGGCACAGCACCAATGGGAACAGGGGTTGTTGCAATGTGCACAACAGCAGCCAGAAGTCTGCAGGGGGGTGTTGTCACAGCCATCTACTTTGCAGACTTATGAATTGTTGGTAAGAAGTTTGAGAATGCCTATTGTGAAGGCTTTAGTATTTAGTATTTAGCAGAGTGTCATTTAATTTTTGCAATTTATGTTCAAATCGGGAGGGGGGGTGGGGGGGTGGGTGGTGGTGGAGAAATCATTATTTGCAGTGCCACCATTGTACTGTCATGAAAAGAACAACATTTATCATCTATTGTCATTGGTAGCCAAGTACAGCAAGCTACGCTGAAAGCATAACAGTTGATAAGTTTGTGCAAACTATTTTGAAATCACAATTTTCAGGGCCTGAAAGCTTACTTAAGTGTCATGTAGAAGTGGTTTGATGTGCGTTCCATGTGTTCACATTCAGTCCATCAGTCAGTGTGTGTCATTGAAGTGAATGTGCTTGTTAAAACAGATCAGGGAACCTATGCTGACATCAGCCCATGTAAATATAAGACTGAATCAGACCATGATTGTCATTGTGAGAATGTATCCAGAATCTGCATGGAAAATGGTTCTGTTTTTTTTTTTTGCTGGGTTACTTGCACATTATATTTTCACCATATGCATAGTTGCCAACCCTACCAAAAATTTGTTGAGTTTCCCTGTTTTAGAAATCACTTACAAAATCCTGAATTTCACAGTTTTGTTTTATTTAAAAAAAAAAAAAAAAAAAAAAAGTGAGGGGGTATGGGGTATTTTTTTTTTAATTGGGCTGATAAAGGTTTTGCAGAATGAAGCCTAGATGATGTTATGTGGATGTTGGTGATTACATTTTCTTTTTAAACACACATTCAACACCTGAAAGAGTAAGGGGGTTAAAGGTTTTCAGTCAAAAACCACAGTGACCACTCATCAGTCCACTACACCCCCTTCATCCCCTGGTTTCCAAATTTCTTTTTCCGAAAACGTTTACAGTGTGAATGTGACTACAGTCAGAAGAAGTCCCATCAGAAAAGCTCAGTAGATAAGACCTCAATTCTTTTCTTTTTCCTTTACATGAAAACAAAATGTTATGCTTTAAAATCTATTGACTATATTTTAAATCAGTAAAATCCTTACAGTTCTCCAGTCTTTGTATGGTGTTACCACATTTGCTGATACCTTTTTTTCTCTTTATGTTTTTTCTCCTTGCTAATCTATGCCAGAAACTGGTGTGAGGTAAACTGGTATATTTTTGTATTTTGTTGATCTTTTGCATAATTCTACTCATTATGCCTGAAGCAGCTGAAACCACTGATCTAAGCAAACATTGTTTAGTGAGTAATATTAAGTTATGTTAGTGTACCAAAGCATTGTTAATAGTGTGTTTGCTTTGGCATTGTCTCTGCCATACCTCAGTCTCTGCATGAAGGGCAATTGATTGTTATTGTTGTTGATATTGTTTTCTCTGCCTATAAAGATATATTTCTATTTGTCATTTATTTACAAGACATGCAAAACTCATATATACATCTTCAGCTTTACAAGTACTGCAAAGTGTGCTAAATATTTTATTTGTTAGGCAATTTGGTCGAAACAGCTGTTAATTAAGTTTCTGCGATTTGAGATGATGCCATGCTCTTAGTTCTTTATCAAATTCAAACAAGGAGAGTTGAACCTCCTCAAGCAGAACACTTTTAGCTGCAGCACATACGACTGTTGACTTTTATGTTGTTGGTGGTGGTATTGTTAATTTGTCATAAGTAATTCCACCACAGTTGCTCAATGTAATGCAAAGATGTCTTCCATGCCAGTCATTTACAAATTTCAGGAAATTATTGGATGTTCTGGCTGTCAACTGTTTATCTAGGAGTTTTAATGAGTGCTTTTATTTTCTTGTAAATGCTCTTGCCCAATCCACTTTATGAAGCAAAAATTTCAAGAATAGAACTTAGGTATGACTGTAAGTATGAAATGTATCAGAAGACGTAACTTTGATTACATTATATAGACAGCACATTTACTTATCCACACACACACATACGCATGCGCGCGCACACGCACACACACACACACACACACACACACACACACACACACACACACACACACACACACTGTCTCTCTCTCTCCCTCGTCTAACTTACACTGTGGAATTGGTGTGGAATGCGCTTTTCCATCTCCATTGTGAGGAACATAAAAATGAACCTTACCAGCCACCGTGGCGAAGTGGTTAGCATCGCGGACTCCCAGCTGGGAGGTTGTGGGTTCGAATCCCATCAGAGTCATGTGGGTTTTTCTGCCCCAACCGGCTCCTACCCAGAGTTGAGTTTGCTGCGGACTCAGTTGGGAAGACTGGGACCACACAGTTGAGTTTCATCCACTTAATGGATGCGTTTCTGAGAGTGTTGCTCAAATTTCCTGACCAACACTGCAGGTGTCTGTATCTCTCGGGCCTGGTTAACGCTGGATATATTATGAAAGCAAGCGTAGAGTACAGCCCTGTCATGTAGTCTCAGACCGAAATGGAAATCCGTAGCATCATCTTAATCATCCTCATTCTCATCGATCAGCATTAAAAAAAAAAGTCTCAAATTCTGTGGCCCTTCATGCCCTGCTCTCATGGTGACCTCAATTTCGGTGTCCTCTCCACGTCTGTGGCCTTGGTTTGGTTCCGTCGGGATCACCGGTATCGGGTGTCCATGGGGGCTGTCGTTGGATGGACATGGTGGTGCCCTCTGGAGGGAGAGCTCACTCACGCCGGCTCCGTGACTAAGCAATTATTGTCGTCAGTAGGGGGCTTAGTAGGTGGTGTCCTGCGTATGTTAGATCAGAGCAGGTGCCACTGAACACCACCGAAGTGACTCGGCAGCAGTGCAGTGTCTCCTCCGGTGGGTTGCCTCTTGACGACTTGACATTGACTGCTCCCCGTGGATTGCTGGTGCCGGGGCTGCGGCGGGGCCGACCGGGCTGTGGCTGTGGAACGGGTGTCGGAATGAGCGGCATGGGTGCACTGCCTCTGAGGTGGCGCAGAGGTTGGGACAGAAAAAAAAAAAAAAAAAGAACCTTGGGGCTGATGTTATCTTCATATAACACTTGCTGTCTTGTTTGTTCAGTTAATGAATATCTGTCAGTCACGTAAATGGGGGTTAAGATTGATTAACACCACATTACCACTGCTCAGGGAAATAAAATCAGCAAGTGTGTGAAGCTAAGTGTGCTGGTGTAAATGCACAGGTACTATGATGGTGCTGGGGGAACTTTGAGAGACACTTCAGGTTTACTTAGGTGGCTTCTAGGAATCATTTTGAAGCTATTTAGGGAGAGCATAGTTGTGGGCCTATGGAAAAAGTTCCCACAAAATTTTCAATTCCCCACAACCACCGAGACAGAAGTGTTCAAAATTTTCTGCACAAGCTATTGTAGATAACATACGCACGCACGCACACACACACACACACACACACACACACACACACACACACACACACACACACACACATGCGCGCACACACACACATGTGCACATACACACATTCACACACACACATGTGCGCGCACTCACACACACACACATTCACACACACTCACACATGCACGTGTGCACACACATACATGCACACACACACACATACGCGTGCGCACACACATTTACACACACACACGCATGCACACACATACACATGCATACACACACACACCACACAGACAGACACTCACTCACACACACGCACGCACGCACGCACAGGGAAAATATCCTTTATCTGTTTTTGCAGGAAGATCACTATAACTCATGGATGGGCTTCAAGACTGTGAAATTTTGTTTAAACATCTGATGTTTTCATTTGAACCACATTTTTCCTTTTTTTTTTTTATCAACAACACAGGTTAAATTACTTTTTTTTTCACTGTATATTGTTCTTGTCATGTTGCGCCTGTTGAAATGTATTTGGCAGCTGTGTTGTAATGAAGCTGATTGGGGAGATGGTTTCTGTTGTTTATACACTGTAAAATTATTGTATGAATATCTTACAAATGAAATTTTCCAAACATTACAAAGTGTGGATTTGTTGCTTAAATATGTGGTGGAGACCTATGTTTTATCCTTTTTTTTTCTTTTCCTTTTTTTTTTTTTTTTAGTTTTCTTGTTGTTACCCTGAAACTTCTTGCTTTACTTGTATTCATTGTGTCATTTATTCAGAAATTTATATTGGAATTGGGATTACTTTGCCAGTCATACATGTGTACTCGGATTCATACTGCATGATTGCTTGTAATTATTGATGTTGTGATATGAAAGTTGCAGAGACCACAGTGGAACCTCTGAGAATTGAACAATACAAAGCACACACACAAAAAAGAAAAGAAATCCTTCATGAAAGTTTGAATTCCTACAGCACCATCCTTAGTTGGAAATTAGACTGAACAGAGAATATGAGGCGTGTCATGTTGGTTTTATTAGAGTTATGTATAATGGCAGCTGTGCCTTGTTATCTCATAACAGGGCCAAAGCTGGCAGGTTGTTAGTCTCATCACATGGAAGCCTTTTCCTTGGATAATACATGTTACATAAAGAAGTGACCAATGAGAGGAAACGTCATTGCACTCCTGCTGAGCTGTCATAATGAGGTAACCAACCAGAAGAAACATTTTTGCACTGATGCTGACCTGCTTCATTGATGCTTATTTGTGTCAGTTCTGATTGTACATATTCTGGACATCATCTGTTATCCCCTACAGATGCCAGTGATTGCTTTGTTATGGAACTGCAGTGGAAGACACAATGGCCATCCAATAACGAGTCACTGTGAACTTGCCAATACTGGCGATGTTGATATACCACAGGCATGGATGTGGAGAAGGAATTGAAAATGAGATCATATAAAAGCAGGGCATGAAGGACCAGAAAATTTGACTTTTTTTTTTTGGAATGATGATAAATAAGGTTGATGAAGATGATCTTGTGTTGTTCTATTCTGGTCAGATGCTGCATGACAGGACAATTGACTGCTTCCTTTAATAATAATCCAAAAATGATAACAGATCCTGAAGCCAAACAGGTCTGAAAGACACAGATACTTGCAGTGTTGGTCAGGAAATTTGAGGAATATTATCAAGGACACATCCATGAAGTGGATGAAACTCTGTTGTGTGCTTCCTGCATTCCATTTGGATCCTTAAGGCTGAAGCCACACTGTAAGCTTTGAGCTCCACTGTAGTAGTAAGATGAAAAAGATGACATTGGTTACTGTAGAGGCAGCCACACCCAAAAGTGATAGCCATACGATGGTGCCAGCATCAAGTGAGGGCACTGTCTCCAGTATTTGTCGTATCTCAACTCCAACACTCTCAACTCTACCCACATAGCTATCCCCAAAGCTTGCCCATCGCTCGTCAACAGTGTGGCTCACCATGCACCTAGAACAGTGGAATCCCAAAACTCTCAACCGTAGGTAAGAGCCTGTTGATGCCCCACCCCCACCCCCCCCAAACACTCCACACACAACACCACACACACACACACACACACACACACACACACACACACGCACACACACACACATTAAAATTTTCTTTTTGAATTGAGAACTGGCCACTGATGACTGGTGAGCCATCTCAGCCAAATCAAAAAAATCATTCATTCACCACTTTGGCTTCACAAGGGGAGTATTGTGCATGTTTATGTCTGTATTTTTTTGTCGCTGAGGAAGGCATATTGCCGAAAATTTCTTGTCCTGTTTTGTGTCGTGCATTAAAACTGCGTTACTTCACACTTTGTTTTGTGTGCTCTTCTGCTTTTTTGTCGTGTTCCAGTAACGCTGCAGTTTGTTTCTTTTGCAAATCAAAACTGCCAACATTGTCCAGCCCATGATGTTCTATGTCGTCAAATCTGGCCAGAGGGTGCAGAACTGCAGATGCAGCCTTGGGGCAGTGGTCATGACCTCAAGAAGCCTGTGGGGTTTATCATGGTGACAAGATTGAAGATTTGATGCAGCCACAAAAATCGTTTGCAGAAGAAGAACACAACTAAATGTTGCAGGTTCCATAATTCCGTTTTTACAAAAATCTGATCCCTCTGCTTCGCCATTTCCTTCAAGCATGAACAAGACATACACCTACACAGACACACAGACACAGACACACACACATATGTGCACACACTTGCACGCATGCATACACACACACACACATACACACACACACCACATACACACACACCCCTAAAGAAAGATAAAGAATGTGATGAATTGTAATGTAATCCATTGCAATTGCTTAAAGCCACAGAAGCTTTGCTAGTGTACTTCCATGTTCATTTTTAGTGTGGAAGAGAGACAGAGGGAAGGAAAGAAAATGAAGGGTATCTTGGAGGTTCCGCTGTGGTCAGATCGGTGAACAATATTCCTGCATGCCAACCCTCACTGTCTGTGCTGTATACAGGTTGTGAATTATGGAGTGACAAGACTTGAATGGAACCACTGATCAGTACTAATATCATGTATAGTTTGAATGGAAAAAGTACTTATGTTGTGACTTGATTTTTGTGTTTATCATTTACTTGAATGGAAAATAGGAATGTTGTAACTTGTTTTTTCATAATTGAAATGTGTTGTAACTTGTTTTGCATAACTGAATTGATTATGATTGATCATGCTTTTTTTTTTTTTTTACATTATAGAAGAATGAATTTGAATTTAAAAGAATGTTAAAGTTGTGATTTGTATGTAGCATGGCCTGTGAGTTATCAAAAATAAATATGAATAGATAATTGGACATTTCTTTTTGTTTTACTATGCTGAAAGCACTTTATAATATCAATCAAATACATTGTCAAACATTAATCAACACACAGAAAAGGTGCAGAGGTACTGGCTTACACACCTTCCGTTACTACCAGCAAATTTTGATTTCTTAAGAACCCAGCTGGCTAACCATTTTCTACATGGCAATGCTAATCTATAATTTTGCAAGGCTGAATACTGAATCATAGGACTAGTTGCACCAGTACAAATGATCACGTCTGATTAATTAGCATGATCTGTGATGAGGACTGTGCATAATTTCAGCCTTGTTTTCTTGTCAGTGGTGCACACTGCCTTCTCCGAGATAAAAAATCACCGCTTTAAGAAAACACCAAAGTTAGAAAAACTCTTGAGCTTGTGCATTGAGGCAACAAGCCCAAATCTTATGCTCTGTCAAAAGACTGGGGTGCCTTGAAATTGTGGTCACTGCGGACTCTGCATATATACGGCTGTGGATTCCAAGTGCATATGGCTGTGGATTCCAGGTGCACATTGCTGTGGATTCCAAGTGCACATGGCTGTGGATTCCAGGTGCACATGGCTGTGGATTTTTAGTGAACATGGCTGTGGATTCCAAGTGCACATGGCTGTGGATTCCAAGTGCACATGGCTGTGGATTCCAAGTGCATATGGCTGTGGATTCCAAGTGCACACGGCTGTTGATTTTTAGTTCACAGGGCTGTGGATTCCTGGGCATGGCTATGGATTTTTAGTTCACATGGCTGTGGATTCCTAGTGCACATGGCTGTGGATTTTTATTTCACATGGCTGTAGATTTTTAGTTCACATGGCTGTGGATTTTTAGTTCACATGGCTGTGGATTTTTAGTTCACATGGCTGTGGATTCTTAATGCTCTTGGCTGTGGATTCCTAGTACACATGGCCATGGATTCTTAATGCACTTGGCTGTGGATTCCCGGTGCACATGGCTGTGGATTCCAAGTGCACATAGCTGTTGATTCCTAGTACACATGGCTGTGGATTTTTAGTTCACATGGCTGTGGATTCCTAGTATACATGGCTATGGATTTTTAGTTCATGTGACTGTGGATTCATAGTGCACATTGCTGTGGATTCCAAGTGCGCATGGCTATGGATTACTCGTACACATGGCTATGGATTTTTAGTTTGCCTGGCTGTGGATTCCTAGTGCACATGGCTATGGATTTTTAGTTCACATGGCCATGGATTCCAAGTACACATGGTTGTGAATTCCTAGTACACATGGCTGTGGATTTTTAGCGCACATGGCTGTGGTTTCTAAGTGCACATGGCTATGGATTTTTAGTTCACCTGGCTGTGGATTCCTAGTGCGCATGGCTATGGATTTCCCCCCCCCCTTTTTAAGTTCGCCTGCCTGTGGATTCCTAGTGCACATGGCTATGGATTCCAAGTACACATGGCTGTGGATTCCAAGTACACATGGCTGTGGATTCCTAGTTCACATGGCTGTGGATCCTAGTTCACATGGCTCTGGATTCCTAGTACACGTGGCTATGGATTTTTGGTTCGTATGGCTGTGGATTCCTTGTACGCATGGCTGTGGATTCCTAGTTCACATGGCTGTGGATTCCTAGTACACGTGGCTATGGATTTTTGGTTCGTATGGCTGTGGATTCCTTGTGCGCATGGCTGTGGATTCCCAGTGCATATGGCTGTGGATTTATAGTACACGTGGCTGTGGATTTTTAGTTCACATGGCTGTGGATCCCTATTGCATGTGGCTGTGGGTTTTTTAGTTCACATGGCTGTGGATTCCTAGTGCATATGGCTGTGGATTCCTAGTACACATGGCTATGGATTTTTAGTTCACATGGCTGTGGATCCCTAGTGCACGTGGCTGTGGATTCTTTGCTCACATGGCTGTGGATTCCAAATGTACATAACTGGATTCTAAGTGCATATAGCTGTGGATTCTAAGCGATTATAGCAGCAGCAGCAGTTGTAGTAGTAGTACTTGTAATTAAGAAAAGGCAGAAGTAGTAATAGTTTCATCACAGCAGTAGAGCTCTAGTAGTTAAAAAGAAAAAGCGCTAGTAAAAGCAGTTTCATCAAAGAGATGCCACTGCGCGCGGATCACGTATGCAAATCCACAGCTGTTAAGCTATGACACCACAGCCCGTGTACAGAGGTTCGAAGAGATAAAACAGATGTAGACTATGAATAAGAAAAAGAAGACTTGGGAACAGGTTCCCATGGACGAGATTTAACAGGCGCCTGACGTGTAGGCCTAACCACTGATAATGTACTGATCAGTCCTTGGATACCTAGCTAATTTGATAGGTGTCACCACAATGTCAGCATGTGTTTGTGTGTGTGTGTGTGTATGTGTGTGTATGCAGGAGCATATGTGCATGTGGCTGTGAGTGTGTTTGTGTGTGTGTGCACGCACATGCGCTTGTGAGCATGCATGCCCTCATGCACGCATGCGTTTACCTGCATATGCATGTGTATGTGTGCAGATATGCATGCTGTCATATAAACTGAAGCTAGTATAAAGTAAGGGCAGGAATACACACACACACACACACACACACACACACACACACACACACACACATACCTCCTTCCCCCAAGTGCATGCATACACTTTCCCACGTCTGTATAAAACCCCATAGTCACAACAGATACATCTATGACGTTAGGACTCGGTCACTAAAACAATTGCCGAGTACGATTTCCTGGAAATTCAGTGTCACCGATCGGCGGTACTAAACTAGTACGTCCACGTGTTTAAGAGTGGTGTGGATTCAAGATGTAGAGCGTGCATGTATGCGTGCATGTATGTGTGCTTGTGTGTGTGTGTGTGTGTGTGTATGTGTGTGTGTGTGTGTGTGTGTGCGTGCACGCGCGTGCGCGCGGGGTAAGACTGGGGTTTAGTTAGCTGGGGTTAGGTTAAGTTCCTCAGGGTTAGGTAGAAAGATTAGGCTAGGTAGGAGGCTGGGGAAATAGGACATACAATATTCTTTCATTCCAGTCTTCACTTATTGAAGGAATGGAATGGAAGCGGGAGGTTGGTTTCGTTCCCGACTGTTACCCTTTTGTTACTTTGGTTCTACACCAGAGAAGGCGGGGCAGGATATCGGCTGTTGTTGTGTTGTCAGGTCTGTGAGTTGTTGTGGTAAATTGTCTTGTTGCACGAGCAACAACTAGTCCGTTGGTCAGGTGTGTCAGCTCTGCGGAGGGATACACTGCTCTGACCAATCGTTGTTTTGTGTGGTGAGTAGAGTTCGCTTGATTCCGACCAGGGCGGAATGCGTTGGGGTAGCTTCACTTCGGTCCCTGGTGTTCGTCGGAGTGGACGTACTCCTTGTAGGTGCGGCGGCAGCGCCGTTAGTTTTGAAGAGTGACTTCGAGTCATAGTTAGTGCCAGGTCCTCGTCGGGTTGGGTGCCCTTGGCCTGTGCTGAGTCGGTGTCGTCCTTGTTGGCAGCCACTGTCGGCCAGTTGCAGAACTGGTGTGGTTGACCGTCTGTATGTCCAGTTGTGTCAGCAGGTATCCTGTTCCGTCCTGAGGCTGGGGCCAGATCACCGCAGTCTACTGCCGCGTGCCGGCAGGTGAGCGGCGCTTTCCAGTACCTGTTGTTTTCCCGGGAGAGGGAGACCACGCAGGCCGTCTGCCTTCTGTGGGGCAGCTCTCCTCCAGCTACCGGTGCTCTTCCGGGAGTTCTCCGGCTCTGGTTCCTCTCCCTGTTCAGGGGGCCTGTGAGAGGGCGCTACACCAGGCATTTTTCACCCTTGGTGTCCGGCGGGGCCTTCAGAGGAGGAGGCGTCCTACGAGCCCCAGACCCGTCGAGAGGGCGTCTGGTGTGTGTACGTTGGGTGTCGTGCCCATCGCAGGGAGGAGTCAGACTGCGGGAAGCCACGGTCAGCGCCGGGGTGCAGAGTCTTCGGGGAGGGTGTCGGCCCGCGGAGGAGCCACGGTCAGCGCCGGGGTGCAGAGTCTTCCGGGGAGGTGTCAGCCTGTGAGGGGCCACGTACAGCGCGAGGACTGGAGCTTTCCGGGCCGGGATGGGTTGTCCCATGTTTGTGGTAGAAGGGGTGTAGCGTTAGGCAGTAGGGTTAGGGGTGTTAGCTACTGCCTCCTTTCAGGACGTAGTGGCCAGCACAGTGTAGGGTACTGGTCGTTGCCTCCCTTAGGGACGCAGCGATCAGTGCAGTAGTGGTCCCGGGTTAAAAGAGAAGGGTGAGTCCTGGGGAGGGTGTGGGTGGTAGCAGTAGTTAAAGAGATTAGAGTCCCTTTGGTAAATCCTCGTCCCTAGTAGTTAGTCACCACGTGTGCGGGCTATCGCTGTGTCCCCAGGTCACAGTGATATACCGCAACTGGTGTTTCAGGTTAGGTTAGGGTCTTCCAGGTCATTATAGTAGAGTAGGGTGAGTCAGCGGGAATTGGGATACTTGTGTGCAGTTGTGGATGTGCGTGAGTGGTGGCGCCATAAAGTGTGTGTGAAATAAAGAAGCGTGCGTGATTGTAAAACTGTGTTAGTGTGCTGTGTTGTCTGACCTAGTGTGTGATAGGCGTGGGTAAGGGTGGTAGGGCCGTCCGGCTTAGCGACCGTGACATTCAGGAATAGTCAAGTACAATTCATTTGGAACACCGTTCATCCCTCAAAGTCTTTGTGTCCACTTGAACTACTACCAGCAACTAAAATAACAAAAACCACAATGTGAAAAACATACACAAAACAAAGGGCAATAAATAATGAACAAGTAGGGTAACTCTTTCCCCCATGATGAAATTAATGCACGCCCATAACTCCAAACGAATGCTTTTTATAACACTGAATCGCGTAGCAGAAATGACAACACTGAGCACACAGAACAAACAAGGAGACATCCCCCAAAAAGGATGTTACAAACTTGCCCATATACCCTGTAGCCTATCTGACACATTTACACAGCAACAACTGGAGAAATAAACGCACACACACAAATTAACATGTATTAAAGACGGGCGCAACCTTTTTGATCTTGAATATAGTCAAAACACACGGACGAGCAGTAACAAATAAGAGAAACTAGGTTTGGTAGTCTGAAAGGAACTCTTATATAAAGCAGAGAACAGTAAACAAAATTTACTTTTTACAGTTCTCTGCCTCATTCAATGTTTAATTTCAAAGGGCAATAACTGTAAGCACTGACTGGCTGTTGGCCTCCTGGCCCTGATACTCCTATCCACCTGCAAATAGTTTTATTCGTCCTCTGCTGTAATGATGATTCCATCACATGACGCCAATATATTATCTTGCCTACTTGTAGATTTAAACAAAAGCCATTGATTCTGTATGTGTCGAGAATGGTGTTTTTGTTTGTTTACTAAAGTGTTAAAATCTTGTGTTGCTTTAAACTTTGAAGAAAACGACTTGAAAACTTGCCGCACATCTCCGTTACAACATGAATTTTCCATTAGTATGTAAGAATTTAAGAACGATCTCGAATTTACTGAAATCATTATTAAGCTGGGTATCTAGAGTAGGCTTAAATCTGGTCAAGTTCAATGTCGTTCAATTCATGGAAGATTTTTTAAATCGTCTCCCCTCAATCGTCTTTCTTTCAGTCAGTGTATTAAGTCAAGACGCTTAAAATGCTTTTTAAATAACTCGTGTTCCCAATTCAACAAAAAGTAAGTTCCCCCCTTTTCTTCTTTTCGGTTGTAATTTGTGAATATATAGATCAGTCAAAACGAGTGGAAACCATACTTGAGGCCTGGAAAGTGGAAAGTTCAGGAGGTATCGAACATCGCAAAGGAAAACCTCAAGATCAGGGAAATACTAGTACCCGCACAAATCAACAGACAGAGGCTACGATCAACAGAAATGAAGTGGTGGTCAAAGACAAAAGGAAAAGCCACAACAGACATGGTATGTGTTGACGCGTGTACACACACACACACACACACACACACACACACACACACACACACACACACACACACACAACGGACAGACAGACAGATTCAAGAGAGAGCGAGGGAGGCAGGCATGTGTTGGGGCGTGCACACAACACACACACACACACACACACACACACACACACACACACACACACACACACACACACACATGCGCGCGCGCGCACAGAGAGAGAGAGAGAGAGAGAGAGAGAGAGAGAGAGAGAGAGAGAGAGAGAGATGCAGAGACAGAGAAAAGAGACAGAGATAGAGACATACAGACTAACAGACAGACAGCACACAAACAGTACAAATGTATACACGCAACATATGTTTTCACATAACTACACAATGAAATGACACACAGTATGTACACTCACACACATACAGGCACAGTGCATAGTCACTCCACCCATCCCCCGCCCTACACTCACACACACATACTCAGTGACACACACACACACATACTCAGTGACACACACACACACATACTCAGTGACACACACACACACATACTCGTGACACACACACACACAAAACTCAGTGACACACACACACACACATACTCAGTGACACACACACACACATACTCAGTGACACACACACACACATAAATCAGTGACACACACACACACATACTCAGTGACACACAAACCATAAACACACACACAAACTCAGTGACACACACACACACACACTACCACACACGACCAACACACACACACACACACACACACACACACACACCACACACACCACACACACACACACACGCGCACACACACACACACACACACACACACACACACACACACACACACACACACACGCCACCACGCACGCACGCACACACATGCGCGCGCGCCTGTACACGCATATATAAAGCTTTTAGGAAACGGACATACTTACGAAATAGATGAAGTAAAATAAGTCTAAAATCTGGATGATGTTACACTTCCTAGTGTCTCTTACTTGTCATTAATTTTTGTAAATGAAATGGATTAACTCACTATGTGTGTAGGCCCAGGTCTAGCTGTGATCTAACAAACATATTGTCATTCTGTGTGTGTGTTGTTGTTGTTCTTCGATTTAACGTCTTTTCATTTTAAAGTGCTATGAGACAGGAAGTGAGCGTTTACTTGTATATGTGTATGTGTGTGTAGTATGCATGGTGCTTGCATGTATGTGTGTGTGTGTGTGTGTGTGGTGTGTGTGTGTGTGTGTGTGTGTGTGTGTGTGTGGTCGTGCGTGTGCGTGTGTGTGTGCGCGCCTGTGTGTGTGTTAAATATTAGGGGAAATACTGCATAAGAACAATCCTTAGAAAAAAAAAGCAACATTAACAAATCAAACTGCAATAGTAAAAACAAAACAGTCTAAAATATGCAGAAATCATAAAAACGAGCCGACTGGACTTATCATTAAGTTCTGAACAAAGTTAAACAAAAATTCAGGTTCTAATCTTTTCTGAATTTTGTTAGTGCTGATTCAAAATAAGGACAAAAGTACAACTATCAACAGCCCCGCATACACATTGGATGTTTTTTTTTATGAACTTGGTTTTGAAAGCGTTTAACCTCTTTAAAACAGTGAAACAATTTTTTTTGCAGTGTTTTGGGTGTTTATTGACATTTTTTGGATAAAATGTATAATTCATTAATGAATTCTTTTTTTTTTTTTTTTTTAAAATTTGTGATCGAGCGTTTAAACAACACTTTATTGAAGAATTAGGCTTATGTACTTTGGGAAGCATGTAGTCTTTATATATCTTTTCAAAATTTTCAAAAGAAGCTTTTTGTAATAGGGAGTAACCTTCTTGTAAACTCAAAAGAATGGGAATATCCTTGGATTTAAAAGATTTTTTTTGCACCTGCCCGAGCAGTACGATCAGCCCATTAATTTCCAGATATTGAACAATGAGATGGGATCCAACAAAAATCACTGCGATACCCCTTGATATAAGAACATGAATAAGTGCTTTAATTTCTGTGATGATTTCAGCCCGTTTTTTTCGGATTTGTTGATTCTAAAGCTTGGAGAACTGATTTAGAGTCTACACAAAAGAGTGCACCATAGAACCTGAATGGTGTATCAATGACATACTGAACAGCCATTAAAATTGCTATTAATTCAGCTGTGAAAATGGAGAAGTCCTTACCCAGATAAAGAGATTTCTCAATTTTTAAAGTGGGGATGACAAAACCACAGCCTGCCTGTTTGTCTAATAAAGAACCATCAGCGAAGATTTTTAGGTGATTGGGATAAAAATAATTCATATGGGATCTAGCTTCATATGCAAGAACACTGATGTTATCAAATTTGGACAATTGCGTATAGTTATAATCAAACTTTCCCTTAAAAAGCTCCCAATTTGGGATGGGACTTACTGGAAAACGCACAGCTAATTTCTCTTGATTACTGTTTAATTTTGTCAATAGTTTAGAAGAAATGTAAGAATAGTTTTATTAGATCGGATATGTTTTGCACGTGCTTAGGAAAATGAATATCGGACCTAATTTCAAGTTCCATTTGGTTTGAATTTTGAATGGTAGAGCATCTTAAAATGTATTTAGCACAGGCTAATTTTCGCTGATCATCAAGAGGCAAAACACCTGCTTCATGGTAAGATCCTATGATGGAACCATGAAAAGGAACACCAAGGCTTAGGCCTATTCTATATGCTTTACAATCTATGCTCTGCAGTTTTTTCAAGATATTTTGGAGCACTAAAGAATACCTCTTGTGCATACGACAATTTAGATCTAACTAAAGCAGAGTACAAATGAATTAATGCATTTGTATCTTGACCCCAGTTTTTTTTTTTTTTTTTTAAAAAGATTTACCAACATTGATAACAAAAGGAATAATCAACATAATATCATACAAATGAGTATACTAAATCAGGAAGGAGAAAAACGGAGATTAAAAAAGAAAAACAAACAGAAAAAAAAAAAATATATATATATATATATATATATATAATATAACACACACACATATACATACATAGACATACATATATACATGCACACATATATATACATACACACATACATACACATACACACACATATATACCCACATATATACAATACACATACACATAAAAACCAGAGAATTCCATTCAATAATCATCGAAGAATGAAGGAAAAGGAAAAGGTCACAAACGAACAACCCTAACTCCCTTTCGTTCATGAGGCACTCGAGGACTTAATACATCCAGTATGCCTGTCCTGACCCCAGCTGTGTTTGCTTATGACTTTGAGAAGGTTCAATGACTTTCTTGCTTGATTTACAGCATGTTCTAAATGCAGGTACCAAGAGAGCTTAGACATTATATAAACACCAAGAAATTTAATATTTGAAGCGTATTTAAGTGTGATGTTGTTAACTTTGAATTCTGGAGCATTGTGAACAGATCCACTTGCATCAAATAGCATCATGTGAGATTTTTGAGGTGATAAGCTTAAACTATTTTCAGACATAAACATGGCAATATTATCTAGATCAAATTGATATGCTCTTTTTATAAAATTTATAGACCTTTTTGATGTTTTTTTTTTTAAGTAACATTCATCCACAAACAGATATCATCGGCATACTGAATAAAGTTACTTTTTTTGGAAATAGATATTGGTAAATCGTAAGTTAGGATATTAAATAGAATAGGAGCAATTACAGAGCCTTGTGGGATACCCATAACAAGGAATCTTTTAGAGGAACAAATGTGACCAATTCTTGTTTGGATACTTCTGCTGGCCAAGAATGTTTTAACATAGTCATAGATATGACCAGAAAGCCCAACCGTTTTTAACTTGTATAGTAATCGTTCATGCCAAACCTGATCGTATGCCTTACTCATATCAAAGAATGTGGCAAGAACATTTTGTCTTTTGGCAAATTGATATTTGATTTGAGTTGTTAATTTCACAATGGTTGATCTGCCTTTTCTAAAGCCTCCTTGGTTTACAGGGATAATCCCATGTTTTTCGCAATGATAAGGCAATTGATTTAAAACAATTTAGCTCCATTAATTTGCATACATGAGATGTCAGAGAGATAGGTCTGTAACTATTTACATCGTGTGTGTGTGTGTGTGTGTGTGTGTGTGTGTGTGTGTGTGTGTGGCGGACATTTTCAAGATGGAAAATTTCACAATAACATAGATCGATCTTCTAAAAAGTTGAAATAAAATAGATCGATCTTCTAAAAAGTTGAAATAAAAAACAACGGTTGACATTTCTGCAGTGGTTAGATATCCGAAAACTGAGTTTTTAAAATGTGGACTACTATAGATCTACAATGAAGCCCTAGAATGAGAAAAAACAACAACGAAATGTTAAAGTAGTAGTAGCGGTAGCGTTGTAGTCGATGTAGTAGTGGTCATGATATTCAGCTGCAACCAACTTGACTGCAGCTTCAGTCAAATTCATTGCTTGGGCAAATTCAATGCAAATACTGAGCCAGCACAATGACCAACAAAAATCTAGTAGTAGTGGTAGTAGTAGGTTTAGAAAATCGCACAATTTTTTTTTTTTTTTTTTTTGAGCCCTAGAATGAGAAAAAAAAAAAAGAGAAAAAGAAAACGAAATGTTAAAGTAGTAGTGGTAGCGTTGTAGTCGATGTAGTAATGGTCATGATATTCAGCTGCAACCAATTTGACTGCAGCTTCAGTCAAATTCATTGCTTGGGCAAATTCAATGCAATTACTGAGCCGGCACAATGACCAACAAAAATCTAGTGGTAGTTGTAGTAGTAGTCTTAGTTGAAACTGTGGAGTTTTGCCATGACCAAAATACTATCTAGCAGAGGGCGGCGCGCACGATTCCCTGCTGCTGCATCTGCGCGAATGCGCTCAGTCCCTGCTGATGCGCACATTTCGCCATTTTTTAATTTATCTTTACGGTAGCTAGACAACAAATGACAGTGTTGTGTTAGGTGTCATAGGAAACACTCAACTAATCAAACTTAGTAATTTCAAATCACTTACTTTTAATGTGTAGACGCGACTGTCCGTTGAAAAACATGGCTGAAAAGTTAAAAAAAAAAAATTCTTTGTTTACATTCTAATCCGTTCTTTTACAACACGCTGTCAGAATCAGAAGCAAACAGCTAAGCGACATCTTAGTAGCAGTAGTAGTAGTAGTAGTAGCAGTAGTAGTGTAGGGACGTAATTAATACATAGGCCGTTAAGCCTTTCAATGTCCCCTCGTGTTATTTTACTTTTATGACAGGGTTGAAATGCATGCAATATAAATTTTCCTACTTATTCATCAAAGCTTATAAACTGTACTTTAAATTTCAAGTCTTCATCCAGCAAATTCTTAAAAACATTAATATTATTAGCAAATTTAAGTGCAGTTGGCAAATTGTTCCAGTTAGCAATAACTCTGTTACTGAACGTGAATCTCCCCATATTAGTATGAAACTGCTTAACAAATATCTTGCCTTCCGAATTTCTTGTTCTATCTGTTTTAGCAGCCTCAAAAAAATAGTCCCACTGTATGTCCGTTTGCTGGTGAAATATTTTGAACACTTCAATCAAATCCCCTCTAATACGTCTACCTTTTAAAGAGTGCAAATTTAAGTAATTTAATCTATCTGTATAAGACATGTTTGTACATTCTTGCAAGATTTTAGTAGCTCTTCTCTGTACTCTTTCGATTGCTATTGACTGTCTTTTCAAGTGTGGGTACCAGATTATATTGCCATATTCAAGATGCGGTCTAACCATAGCTTTAAATAATTTTAAAAACGTTTCTTTATTTAGGTAAATAAAAGTTCTTTTTATTAATCCAACCATTTGGTTTGCTTTATTTATACACTTTTGAATGTGAGTATCAAAAAGTAAATCTTTATCAAAGATTACACCCAGATCCTTTTCTTCCTCACATTTCTGTACCAGCCTATTTCCACCATCCATTTCATGTTGTATTCATGTTCTGGATTGTTTTTGCCAACATGCAAAACTTTACATTTTTCAACATTAAAATATAGATTCCACTTGTCTGACCAGTTTTGGAGGCAATTTAAAATTTCTTGCAGACTATTATAGTTATCTGATTTGTCATATATTTTTGTATCATCAGCAAAAATTTTACAAAAACTATTTACCTCATCTGGAAGGTCATTTATAAAAATAGTAAACAGTACAGGTCCTAAAATGCTCCCTTGGGGAATACCACTCATGACATCTTTCTCTGTCGACATACAATTACCCACTCTTACTCTTTGTTTTCTATTTGACAAAAAATCTCTAGTCCAGTTTAGCAACTTACCTACTATACCATATGCTTCCATTTTTTTTCAATAATCTCTCATGCGGAACCGTATCAAAAGCTTTACGGAAATCAAGTAAATTATATCAACAGAGTACTTATTCTCTAGCATGGTAACTAAATCTTCCATAACTTCAAGTAGTTGTGATATGCAAGACCTTTTTTACGAAAGCCATGTTGGCATACTGCAAACAAATTATTATCAGTGAAGTGAGATACTATGACATCTCTTATGATGGATTCTAGCACTTTGCATGCAATACAGGTTAAGCTTACCGGACGATAGTTGCCTGGCTCAGATTTTGACCCCCTTTTTTTAAAAATAGCAGTAACTTCTGCCGATTTCCAGTCGAGGGGTAATTTTCCTGTCTCTAATGATTTATTATAAATCTTACTGAGCGGTACAGCTAACTCCTTACTTAATTCTTTTAGAACTTTAGGTGGTATTAAATCAGATCCCTGCGCTTTAGATTGATTCAATTCAAACAACTTCTTCTCTACTGCGCTGAAGTAATTATTATATCTGTAACTGAAATTCTATTAGATTTACTACATTCAATAAGATCAGGTATGTTGTTTGTATCTTCATTAGCAAAGACACTTGCGAAAAACTCATTTAAAACTTCAGCTTTCTCCATATCTGACTCGGCCAACCCTCCTTTACCATCATTTAGAGTATTTACCCCTGTGTTTACTGTTTGCATTGGCCGTGTTTTGATCAAATGCATTTGTGTTTGAATCTTTTGAATTGGCCTCATCGGCGACCACGTGTGATGCGGCGGCGTCTGCTACAGTTGATGTTGAATCATTATTTTCGGCTGCATCTTCAAATAATTCACTTTCCTCTTCTCTATCGAAATTACCGATATCTCTATCACTGCCCTCATCATCAGATCAACTTTGTAATATAATTTCAAGCGCTTCACTGAGCGAGAAATCGGCACCACCCCTTCGCCTGACCGACATGTTTCTGGCACAGGAAATTCCAGCCGCGCTAAGTGGGAAAGCCGAGTGCCAGTTCCTTTTTCTAAAGCTGTTGGGGTCAGCCAAGTTCACGACAGAGCACTAAAAGTAGGTTCTACAACTCCCTAGGACATCCCCAAGACTAAATACAGAACTTATTTCCCTTAGCCCATTTGAAGGAAAGTGTAGGTATTTTTCATGTTCCCATCCGCCACTATTGGCGGACACGGCTGGTAAAGGTTAATTAAGCGACTTCACGTTATGACATCATTTTTGGCTAAGTTGGTATACCAGCAACGGATTTGACCGTGCAACGAATTTGACCGTGACACCCCCTCCCTTTTCTCCATGCCTTCTTATAATCTCCCGTCCATCCACCATCCCTCACTGAACGTTTTCCAATGAAGTCTTTTTCTAGGAAGTTTTCTCTCTTTTTTTTCTTCTTTTTTTCCCCCAGTTAACTCTTCCGTTTCACAGTCACAAAATTTTAGACTGGCAAATTTATTCATAGGTGTTGTGTGGCTTCAACTTTTTATCTTCCACAAACTTTTTTTACGGGTCTGTTTTTTTTTTTTTTTTTTCGTTTGTTTGTTTCAATCTGTGTCTTTTCTCAAGAGAGATCTGTGACTACATACAAAAAGTACATTTGGTTAGTTTTTAATTTCTTTCATTGTTTGCACACAGTGGTCCTTCCCTTCCTCACTCCCACACATGTACTGTTTTCACAATTTCTCTGTAACTGTACAGCCGGGCAGTAATTCTGTCCGTGTATGCTCTGTCATTTACAGCTGCCGATCTATAATACTGTGTGTGTGTGTGTGTGTGTGTGTGTGTGTGCGCGCGCTGTGATGATATCGATACGTATCAATATCCAGCCCTACTCATTCCACCCCAAATGTAGAGCTTTTGTTTTGACCATGGCTTTGACGATTCGAAGGGAAGATAAATTTCCAAGTACATAGTAGGCCTAGTGTGAGTTAAGCACCTTGACAAGCATCGGAACCGTGGATTAAGCACTGAACTTGTGGACAGTTGTGTAGGGAATGTAGCTTGAAAGTCACGATTACTGGATCGAATACTTTATTTGTATCATCGGGACTGATCAAAAGGCTGATGGCATAATTTCTTTGCTTGGGTCAAAGACAAAAAGCATAGCATTCACCCACCAGTGACAACTGTCGTCTGCTACTTCATCGTGTGCGTGGCAGTTATCTGAAACTTCAACTTCAAACCAATAGCGCATTGTAGGAACAGTCTCCAACGTTGAACTTGGCTGACTTTAAAAGATAAAAAAAATCTTTTAAAAGTACATTTACTCATCGGTGCTTTCATTGGCTTATTTCGATTTTATCGACTTAAACTCAAAGTGAACATTGTGCTCGAAGTTGCAAGTTCGTTTGGCAACAAGACGATTAAATCTAAGAGTAAAGAATACAATGAGGGTAGTATTTTTGAGACGAAGGGTTTTTTGCAAACTCGCTTTCATCGTGTCATGTGTTCTTCTGTTTGTGTATCTTTTACATAG
The DNA here is from genome assembly GCA_033310375.1 of Conus canariensis. Lineage (NCBI taxonomy): Eukaryota > Metazoa > Mollusca > Gastropoda > Neogastropoda > Conidae > Conus > Conus canariensis. Next base: position 22,143,821 of record CM065717.1, on the reverse strand, counting down.
TTTTTCCAGTTCAAGATCGAAGAAGAGAGGCACAGACTTCTTATCAGTTGACACATTTGCTGTGAGTATATTTTGAGCATTCCACGTGAGCGCTGATGTACAGGTCATAGGTGTGATTATGATCTGTATACACTGTCAACATTCAGCACATTGAAAACAAACATACGAAATGAAGTGCTGCACTTATCTCTCTCTCTCTCTCTCTCTCTCTCTCTCTCTCTCTCACACACACATTCATTGTGTGATGAAAAAAATCTTAACCATCAACCACTGAAAAATCTAAGTTATGAAAACAGTCAGCACTTCATCCCTTTCCAGATTCACTGATGTCCTCATCAAATACTACCATACTGAAATGTGAATGAATAACTGACATTGTTAGCGTTTAACATTTAAGATAACATCATCATCATCTTCAGAAAATACCATTACAGAATGATCCAGCTTTTCAACAATTTGATTTTCATTTTCCAAATCATGAATACAGAAATTGAGAGGATTCAGGGATAAAAATCTTGCAACAAACAGGATGATTTTGAGTACATGATTTCTGTTGTTTGTGAAATAACAAAATCTACAGCATCAGGTTAACACAGACATACTAGCTAGAATCCGCATGATACAAGCAAATAGGAAAAGTAAATAGACACGCTTGCATGCGTATGTGTGCGCACATACATGCATACACATGCATGCAACATTTAGATGCACTTGCATAAGACAACAATATCATCACTTTATCATGCATAAAAGTGAAATCAAAGTTGGCGTAAAATGGCCTTGAAAATCCAAAGAAATAGTTACATACAGCACACACACACGCACGCATGCGCATGTATGCAGACACACATACACATGAAGACAAGTTGCACAGACCATAGTAGGACAGTAATGGCTACCTGACTGCCAAGGGCAGGTAATTGCTTGTGTTGGGTGTGTGGAAAATGCAAACTGCCACATACACATGAAGACAAGTCGCACAGATCATGGTAGGACAGTAATGGCTACCTGACTGCC
>CM065717.1:22137804-22140304 GCA_033310375.1 Conus canariensis | reverse complement strand
TGTCAGTTTTCTCACATACACACTCTGTGCAAACATGCTCAATCACAAGCTCACAGTTACATTACATTCACACCCATGTATACAGCCATGCATGTATGCATGCAAGAACTCAAGCACAACACCCACACACATGCACACCCACACAAAAGCTTGTACGCATGCATGCACGCACGCACGCACGCACGCAAACTCATGCATACACATATGTATGCACACAAACACACACACACTCGGACACTTACACACACACACACACACACACACACGCGCACGCGCAAGCACACACATGCTAACTCATACATACACACACACACACATGCACACACACACACATACACGCATGTACACAAACATATACACAAAAACACTCATGCACATACATACAAACACACACACACACACACACACACACACACACACATACACACACAGTCATGCTACACACACATACACACATACACGTACACAAACGCATGCTTTTATATGTGAAATATGACTGTTATCACAAGTCACACAGATGCACACGCACACACAGAGATACAAACTCTCTCTCTCTCTCTCTCTCCTCTCTCTCTCACACACACATACACATTCAAACAGATACACGCACATGTGCACGTTCATGCATGCACGCACATACACACGCAAACCACACACATACACACACTCACACACACACACACACACACACACACACACACACACACACACACACACACACACACACACACACACACACACACGATATACTACGTTCTTTAATTTAGAATTGTTAGTAAGTTTTTACTTAAATTTGATATGTCACACACAAAAAGTGTGTGTGTGTGTGTGTGTGTGTGTGTGTGTGTGTGTGTGTGTGTGTGTGTTATTGTCAGTCCCCTTGTTTCTGGGTGTTAAAGTTGACTATGGAGAGGCAGCAGTGTGGTTCAGATATTGGAGGATTTTCAGTGATCACTTTGGAGAAAAATAAAGTAAAAGAAGAAAAGTAGTTAACCTGTACAGATATTGGTGACTCTGTAAGGAGATTGAGTTTGGGAAAACTCATACTGAACAGTTTCCCTGTGACAGAAATTTAGTGTGACCACTTGCTAGCAAAAGTTCAATATAGTGCATCAGCATAGCAGAGTATTGACTTAGCAGAGTTTTGACTTTTCCAGCTGAACCTGTCACAACTGGTCAGCACACGCATGGTGGAAATATTAAAACTGCCACATTCCAGACTGGCCAGTAGTCCAAACCCTCTGCTTCTGGGCGTTCTGGGAAAACTTCCCACCCCTTTGACCTCTGGGCTCAGAACCCAGACCAGAGGAAAATTAAGGTGGTGGATATACTTCACAAGCCCCCACCCTTTCCCACGGAGTCTCAGCCTGTTAGCACTGGCCAGTTGGCCGGTTAGATAGCAGGTTCTGGACGAAGATGTGGAGCTGGACTAAAATGACTAACACTGCCACATCAGTATGAATAATCTCTTATTCCATTATAATGTCTGAGATATTAATTCAAATTTTAAGACGCTACAGGTCCTTTGTCAACAACTGAAGCCTGCAAATGCAAAGATCATGCACCAGAAGACACAGATTCACAGTAAAAAAAAAAAAAGAAAAATCTTTTACCCTTTCTGGCTTTCAAAACCAGCATAAGCCACTGTAGATCATGTAACAGGAAGAGTCTTGTTAGTCATCCACTAATCTCTTTTATTCAACCCTATTTATTTAGAAACTTCTATCCAAGCTTTAGCTGTTACTGTGTTAGAATTACTTTACATGAATGGTAAGATTGTGTTCTCTATGTTAAAACCTCCATCAGCATCTATAAGTCAACCAGAGCTGGGAAGCCTGATTAAAGAACTTCCATGTCCTTCTTCCAGAAGTCTCCTTCTTGAAGATGACTTTTCATAGCTGAATTTGTGTTGTCTGAACGATGGATCTTCAACATAGGTGAATTTTTCCACAGACACACTTTCATGTATAGATTTGTCGATAGGTGATTCCTGGCTGGTCTTTGAACGGTGATCTCAAGATGATCTGACGGAAGTGACCACTTTCCAAGTGTCTTGAAAAGCAGAACTACAGAAGCTGTACTTCACCTGAGCACCTCAGTTTTCAGAAAGCTAGCTAGGACCTTTTTGGGAAATATCAAAATAGATCTGGAGTTCTGTGACCTCCCAACCCTGCAAAAAGCTTGACAGGTATACTTGTAAAATGTGCTAAAGACAGCTTTTAGTACTTCATCCAACAAACTGCAAATGCGTAAGACACCGTGGTTCAACTTTGCTAACACTTTACAAATAGATGTAAACAGGTTCCGCATTATGTGGATTACAGACCATGAGTACGCATTGCATTAACCCATCAAAAAAACTGCTAGCCAAATCAAAACATACTTTCAAAATAATTAATATCAGTCTGTGCATTCACACAGCTAATGAATAGGGTAACCAAATACTGGAGAAACACACACACACACACACACACACACACACACACACACACACACACAC
>CM065717.1:22057804-22132804 GCA_033310375.1 Conus canariensis | reverse complement strand
AGTGACCAAATTAAAAAAAAAAAGAATTTGGTTGAATATGCAGACTATACTAAAAGAAGGCTTTTGTTGTAGGTGCAAATACTGGCACTATCCAGAGCAGCTGCCTACGGCCAGTGTGATCTTGGTGTTTTTCAATGAGGGCTGGTCCACACTTCTGAGAACTGTCCACAGCATTGTCAACACTTCACCTCCTCAGCTGCTGCACGAGGTGGTGCTCATTGATGACGGCAGTGACAAAGGTGTGTGTGTGGGGGGGGGTGTTGGGGTTGGGGTCTGTGTGTGTATGATGAAACATGTTCTAATAGAGTATTGTGATTTACAGTGCATTTGACATAAACACTTTACAGCAGACTCCATAGAGCCTTTGTTTAAAGATGTTCTGCTAAATATAGATTTGGAGTTTCTGAAGAGAAATATTTTGGTTGTCATCTTAGATACGTGGGGAAAATCCATTTTTAAGCTGCTTGGTTCTGTTTTTTTTCCTATTTATTCTTTTATTTTTTTCATTTGCATATATGGAAATTATTTTAACTTGATGACAGCCCTGATATAGGGCCTGTGGTTGGTTGGGTCTGAAACAACTTCAAATGAAATGAAAGTGTGTGTGTGTGTGTGTGTGTGTGTGTGTGTGTGTGTGTGTGTATGTGTGTGTGTGTGAGACAGATCTGATACGGGCCTGTAGGTGGTTGGGGCATAAATGACTTCAAAGGAAATGAAATTGTGTGTGTGTGTGTGTGTGTATGTGTGTGTGTGTGTGTGTGTGTGTGTGTGTGTGTGTGTGTGAGAGAGAGAGAGAGAGAGAGAGAGAGAGAGAGAGAGAGAGAGAGAGAGAGAGAGAGAGAGAGACAGATCTGATACAGGCATGTAGGTGGTTGGGGCATAAATGACTTTAAAGGAAATGAAATTGTGTGTGTGTGTGTGTGTGTGTGTGTGTGTGTGTGTGTGTGTGTGTGTGTGTGTGTGAGTATGTTACATTCTGCAGAAAGCCACCTTCTGCCATTATTTCTAATCAGGCACTGCAACTTATCTTTGTTCCAAGCCAATTCTTTGGTGGGAAAATATAAGAATAAACTCCATCACTCATCTGTCTGTATGATTGTCTTGGTTCAGCTAAGATGAGAAAATGCCCCAGAAGAGTTTGATTAATACTTTCATGGCTGCAGTATCCTAACAAGTACTCAAGGTCAGAATGCCACATGTGCTACTTGGCACCACAAGCATGCAGTCTGTGATTCATTTTTTTGTGCGTGTGTGTGTGTATTTGAATTTTCTTTTGAAGTTTATCCACACATTTGAATAGGACATGGAATAACTTTAAGTTCCATCAGCTTTAAGATGGTGTACAAATGATAGCAGTTGGTTTTTTTATTTCAAAAGTTACAGCTCAGTTGCACTGCTAGTTTTCTTCTGCTTACAGCTTGGGGATTGTCACCAATGAAAGATTTAAAAAGACTAAGTTTCTGCTCTAGTATTTATATGTCAACTGGCAGGACTCTTTTCAGTCCTATTATGATGACATGTTTAGGTAAAGTTGGAAAGTCTATCAAAAGCTAAAACACAGAAGGGTTACATTGCCGTGTATAACCATGTTATTTCCAATGATGAAAAAATGGAACAATTCGTGTAAAACCGATCTTTTATTCCATCCTAGATTCTTTGAAAACCCCACTTGAAGACTACATCAAGCAGTGGAATGGGAAAGTGAAGCTATTCCGCAACACAGAGAGGATAGGTCTGATTCAAGCTCGGAATCGCGGTGCTAAGGAGTCAACAGGGGATGTTATCATCTTTCTGGACGCTCACTGTGAATGCAATCGCAACTGGCTGGTTCCTCTCCTGGCAAGAATCAACTATGACAGGTAGGATGATGGTGCTTGAGGTAATTGAGGGTGGATGGGCTTGGGAGGGCTGCGTGGGGAATGTGGGTGATTGGGTATGATTATTTTGTTTTGGGGGTCTAAAGTGTTTTCTTTTAATACAGGTTTTCTGGAATTTGGATTTGAATTGATTTTAACATGATTGACAACATTGATAGGCCCACACCCCTCCCTCAAGTGGTAGGCTAGGCAATAAATATCATGTTATCAAATGAAAAGCTTTTTGTAATAATGTTTATGAAGAATAATCATGTAGAGAGTATATGGATGCATGTGTTCTTGCTTGTGTGCGTGATACGTGTGTGCGCAGGCATGACATCGAATAAAGAGTCTTGTTATGATGTTTAGGAAGAATAATCATGTAGAGTGTATGTGCATGTGTGTATGCTTGCTTGTATGTGTGCGCACATGCGTGCATGAGTTAGGTGTGTGTATTTGTGTGTGTGTTTTGTGTGTGTGTGTGTGTGTGTGTGTGTGTGTGTGTGTGTGTGTGTGTATTGTACGTAGGACAGAGAATATATTTTTTGAGAACATGTTGTTTTGTATATTGTTGATTTTCAAACACCTTCTGAGTTACAATTGTGGGACAAAATTTACTTGCTGCAATGTTTATAATCAATTGAAGAAACAGGGTGTCTTGTTTTGTGAGAATGTAATTAAGACCAGATTGTGAGTTCACTTAGCTGCACTAGGAAAAAAATGACTTTGTGAAGAATTTCATAGTTGAATTATACTTTAAAAAAAAATTCAGTTAATACTTTCTAACACCTGAATCATTGACAGTTATTTGACAAAGTTACATGCAAAACGTGTGTAACAAAATGGAGAAATTAACTGTTTTGTTTTAAAGGATTATGCTTAGGATCACAGTGTTAGTATTTACCTAATTGTAACAGACAATGGTCTATTTGAAGTTGAAACATTCATTCATTACTGACTTTTTTGTTTGTTTTTGTTTTTTGATTTACTAAGAGAAATGAACTGACATTTATTTCTGTTCCTCCAGAAAAATCCTTGCTGTACCAATTGTGGATGGTATCAACTGGGACACCCTGGCCTATAGCTCTGTGTATGATACCCGGCATCATCGTGGCATCTTTGAGTGGGGATTCCTGTACAAGGAAAGTGGCGTTCCAGAGAAGGAGCTGGCCACTCGTGAGCACCCCAGTGAACCATACAAGTAAGCTGGTATTGAGAAAAATGAACATTGAATTTGAGAAGAATTTCTTTCTCCCAGTCAATAGTTCAAAGTTATGAAGGTAAGTATCTTGTGTCATAATGAAGGAGTCATTTTGATGTGTTTGAAGTTATTTCAACAACAAAAATGCCTCGTCCTGTTCACTGATTCTTTCATTCCTCAATGAAAAAAATATTCTATATTTCCTTAGGTTGGAAGCATTTTTAGTATTTAGTTCAGGCATGGATGTGCTTGATGAAATTTTTTTCAGTGGATGAGCTAGGTGGTTCATTTACTTAATGCAGTGTAGAAATCAAGGAAACAAGAAATTTTGGTGAATGCTAAGATTGTCTTCTTCTCCCTTCAAAAAGAGCATTTGGGATGCAGCACTGAGGAACTGTGCTCAAGGTTTCTGCAGCTCTGTTACATGGTTCGTTCTTGATGTCTGAATCATATGAGGCACTTGCATACACACATTCATGCATACACACTCAGACCACACATGCACTAGCTGTCAGTCGCTCCGATCCAAGTCTGTAAGTATGGGTGTGGATATGTCTATCAGATCCCCCACGCATGCTGGAGGCCTGTTTGCCATGGACAGGAAGTACTTCTGGGAAATGGGCGGTTATGACCCTGGACTGATGATCTGGGGTGGAGAGAACTACGAACTTGCCTTTAAGGTACTCCTCTCTGCATGAGAGCATTCAAGAAAATATGACATGTTTGAAGGGTCAAAAAATGATTTCCCTATTCTGTTGTCATTTTAGCTGTCAGTCAGTATTATGGTAATCTCCATGTTCTACAGAAATGCACTCTTTTTTAAAATAGTCGTAAACTCCCATTGATGCCAAAGCTGTTCTTTTGATGCTTCTGATTACTAATTCATGGAACACACAGTTGGTCACACACCACAGGTTTGACACGAAACTGAGTATGTTTAACAAAGCAGTGTGTTTGGTTTTGTTAAGATTCAGTCCTACAGCTCAAAGACATTTTCTCACCCATTCAGGGATTGGACTGGAACATTTCTGTTGCTGCTGCTTGCAGATGGCAATTCCACCATCCCACAATTACTAACACTCAACATTCAGGTAAAAAAAAAAAATTGTATGATGATGCTGATTGGAAAGTTTTCATACAAAAGGGACTGGTTTACAGGTGTGGATGTGTGGTGGGAGCTCAGAATGGGTGCCATGCTCACGAGTAGGCCACATCTACAGGGGACCCAGGACCAGCCATAGTGAAGTGAAAAATGCCAATCCCAGATTACCTTTCACTCTTGTGGTGAGTGATTATCAGTATCGTGAACATGTGTGTAGTTACTTGTCTGTCTACTGATTTGCATATTTATTCTGACACTTAGAGCATACATCTGACATGTTTAATCACACTTTTTACATGAGTTATATGATATGAATTACTGTCAGTGTCTTCAGGAACTTTGCAGTTTCAACTGAAAATGAGTTTTTCATGGATGATGTGGATACAAAAGGAGATAGACTATTGAGCATCTGGCAAATGACTAGCATGAGGATTTGATTTGTATCGTGTACCGTATGGCGGTTGCAAGATCATGGCTGAGACCCTTTATCTGTTATCATATAGGCCTGTGCTTGACCAGAACAAAGACACGCAGAAAAGATAGACCAGAGTAGAAGACAGAAGATGGTTGATATCCACCATCAATCAAAGGTTCAAGTAAATGATCCGCAATCCACTGGGGCTCTGTATCATTTAGAGAAAAGCCTTTTGTCTTCTTACTTTCTCAGCGTGATGGACCTCTACAGTATTCTCCATGTATCAAGCGTAGACTTTTCTATTGGCAGGCATTGATCTTTTGATAACAGGAGTGTCTAACATTGATTTATGAATAACAGGAGGAAAGAAGAGTGGAATAGGTTTTTGGTTGGTTTTCATTCATTGTATGCTGATATTGTAAATCTTGATGCCCGACACAGCACAGACCATATACATGCAGTGTAGAAAAGCACACTGCATAAGTGAGGGTAAGGTGTACTCAGTAGATTATTCCATGATGATGCACATATTTTCTCAATGATTTAACATCTTGAACACATGAAAGGGTGAGGTAAAATGTAATGAATGAAATGAAGTGTCACTAAAAGCACCATCCTCCCCAGTTCCACCCCACCCCACCTCGTCCCTCCTCCTCTCCTCACAGATAGGAGTTCATTTTCACACATACCAAAAGTAGCACACAGATAGGAGTTCATTTTCACACACACCAAAAGTAGCACACAGATAGGAGTTCATTTTCACACATACCAAAAGTAACACACAGATAGGAGTTCATTTTCACACATACCAAAGTAACACAAAAATACATGACCAATGGTCACATAGGAAATTCTGCTTTTATCAGGTGTGTGTGTGTGTGTGTGTGTATGTGTGTGGTGTGTGTGTGTGTGTGTGTGTGTGTGTGTGTGTGTGTGTATGAGAGAGAGAGACAGACAGACAAACACAGAGGGACAGAAAGAGAGTGCATATATGCTTGCTCACACCGTGTATGCAGAATTTGCCACTGACACCATAATGTGTGTGTGTGTGTGTGTGCGTGCGTGCACGTACGTGCGTGCGTGCATGTGTGTTACAATTAATCAGTGAAGCAGGACATTATCTAGATCAAATGTCATGGACCAGGAAATGCATTTGTTAATAGTTTGTGGAGATCATTATCATGTGTGGCAGATGGTTTCATAAGTTAAGATTTTATGATTCATAGAGGTGAGAGAGAGACAGAAATAACCTGGATATGAGAGACAGAATAATCAGAATACATGCGCTTTTGGATACAATGTAACTTGTCTTTGTATATACAGTAGTCAGCATTGTATATGATGGTATTTTTCTGAACTTGGAAACTTATCATAGATACAATGATTCTGTCATCTGTTATTACTTTATCCTATAGTAATCTGACCTGCAAATTGACCAAACACAAAAAGCAATGGGCATGAATGTGGTGGTTTTGTGGGAAAAAAAAAGAACAAAAAAAAGAAAACAAAAATGGCTGTCCAAATACTGAATATTGCCACTTTTGTATTTTAGAGTGATCCTATGTGTGTGAGGGTGTATGCGCCCATGTGTGTGCGCGTGCGTATACCTATGTGTGAATGTGCGTTAGTGTATGCGCCTGTGTGTGTGTGTGTGTGTGTGTGTGTGCGTGTGCGTGTGTGTGTGTGCATGCATGCGTACGTGCTTGCGTGTGTGTGTGCGTGTGCGCGCGCACGCGCGTGCGCGCGCGGTGTGTGTGTGTGTGTGTGTGTGTGTGTGTGTGTGTGTGTGTGTGTGTGTGTGTGTTTTCATCGCGTCCATTATTCACCACAGAGATACCCTGGCAGTAGTTGTAGATATGAGGATGAGATGGATTTACTTTTTGGTGTGCATTCATTCAGGGAGGTCTGTTGATGTTGGTATGATTGATAGTCATCTTTTTTCCTTTCCATTTTCAAATACTGACTTGAAAGTGTCTACAGACCTGTTTACCCATACGATTTTTGCCGTATCTTGTGAACATGTTTGGCGAAAATGCGATGAATAATATGAAACGGAAAAAATATTTTAAAAAATCTCGAGACGAAGTTCTTGAGCGGTAGTGGCACTTTCGGTGTATAACCATTGTGTTTGAGTATTACCACCAAAGAGTAACAACTTGCACATCGTGCACACAAGCTCACATCTTGATGATGTTGGAACAATAGGAGGGACCTCATGCTTTTACAAAAATTCACATATTTGGTAGATGTGTACACATTTTTAGAAAAATACACTATTTAAATTGATGAATGCAACATTAGCTGTTCTAGGGTAAACAGGTCTGTATCTAGTAATATGTTACACTGGTTGACCTTTCATCTCAGAACTACATGCGCGTGGTGGAAGTTTGGATGGACGACGAACACAAAGAGTATTACTACACCAGGGAGCCTGTAGGCCGTGGCGCACCAATTGGGGACATCAGTAAGCAGCTGCAGTTTAAAAAAGACCACAACTGTAAGGACTTTAAATGGTTCATGGAAAACGTGGCCTACGATGTCTATGAAAAGTTTCCCAAACTTCCTCCCAACAAGGCTTGGGGAGAGGTAGGTTTTACGATTTTCTATCCGATGTGATTGATATTTGATGTAAGACTGGCTTGTACTTGTTTGCTTATTATCTGGTGGTGTTTTTATAATGTAATATTAATGGCATTGCTTATGTTTGGTGTTTGATGAGTTCAGATGATATATTACATGATTTTATGTTTTTCCATATGAGCTTTCTTCTTTTGTAGATATAACAAAAATGAGTGTGTGTGTGTGTGTGTGGTGTGTGTGTGTGTGTGTGTGTGTGTGTGTGTGCGTGCGTGCGCGCACACAAATTGCTTTTATTGATATGTCTTTGTGAGAGATAGGTTTTGTGATTTTTTGTCCATATGTAATTTATGTTTAACCCGTTCACTGCCTGAAAATATTACAAACAAAGGCTTTCCCAGTGCCAGGGAAATCTAATGAGTCGGGGGTAATAATTAACAAAAAATTCTAGCTCAGAAACTGCAAAAGATATAAAAATGAAATATATATAATTTTTGAAGGAAATTGAATAAAGATTTTGAATCTGGGCTTCTTTTGTTTTAATTTTGATAATAAAAAAGTATTTAGGCATTTAGATTTGGATAGATTTTTTTGCACGATCAAAAACATATGTATTTACCACTACATCTTCACATCCAAACAAGAACACAAAGCAAAAAAGTTGAAAATAAAGTTTGTATTGTCACACTACACCTGTAAATGAAAGTAAAACAATTTAGAAGTCTATCAAGACACTCACACTCTAAGCAGACAGGTCAGTCCACGACCACGCCCCCCTCTCCCCACCACGCCCCCTTGCTGGACTTCAACCCTCTCTTTCACTCCTCCTCTTCTCCTACCTTTCCCTCTGCCCCGTGTCACGCCGCAAGCAGGCAGCGCTCCCCTCTCGCGCTGACTATCACGTCACAGGCCACTGGCACACAATGCAGAGTACACACTAGGCTGGCTCGTTCGACGCTGGTGAGCCGTCAGCTGAACACACACTGAGGTCACACAGCCCGACTCAATAACCGACGAATATGGTCAGCAATTCCATCACTATCATCATCTCACCTTCATGCTCGAGTGAGTCGTTGAATAAAAGATTATTGTCTTTGTCAAAAATCATTAGCAGAGCCTGCTCAGGTGTGTAAATACGTTGATTAGGTTGCTGCGCTTGTCGAAGGTTGCGCCGCCATCTTTGCAAGCGAGACGAAGTGCTGGCTGGTCATCCAGAATATATATGAGGTATATGATATATGAGAATAAATGGGCTTTCCCCTCAAGTGTGGTCATTTACATATCATTTTAATACTACAGACATATAAGGCTTACTACGCACACTCTATTTGAGTCCGTTGATAGAAATAGTAGAATGAAAATTCAAGAAAAATGCATGACGTCAGTGGACGGCCCATAGGCACTGGGAAAGCATTTTTAATGCGGCGTCAGCTGACAGCTTGAAGGCACTCTACGGGTTAATGTAAGTCTGATTTGTGCTTCTTTGTTTATTATCTGTTTGCATCTTCTTCACTTGATATAGATTGTATTGTTTCAGTTTGATCGCTTAGAGTTTTGGTGTGTGTGTGTGCGTGTGTTTGTGTGTGTACTAAGTGCCTGCCTGAATGTATACATGCATCCACATATTCTTAAATACTTGTATGCATATGTCTGCTGTACCACATGATGGCACATGATGAAAGAACCATCCTGTTTTGAAAGACCGTTTATAAGTGAACCACAGGAGTGAGCTGTGTTGACCATGAGTGTCAATTTTCTCATTTCTCATGTACTGGCTTTGGCCAACAGGTGAAAGAGATGGGTGGCTCAGAACGGTGCTGGGACACTCTTGGTCAGAGTGCAGGGGGTGGGCCTATTGGCATCTATGGCTGTCATCAACTGGGCGGAAGTCAGGTATTCTCCACTGCATGCGTTTCTCTGTGGATGTGTGTGCATGTGGATATTCTTTTGTGTGTGTGTATGTGTGTGTGTGTGTGTGTGTGTGTGTGTGTGTGTGTGGTGTGTGTGTGTGTTTAGCTAGCTAGCTAGATAGGTAGATAAATACATTTTACATCATTTGTAAGCTATGGCTCTGTGACAGGCAATCATTATAGAAAAATATGACTCATACTTTCACAGCTGCCTCTTACCCTTTCCGTGTTTAATGCTGATTGCCTGTTTCATTTTAAAGTGTTTTAATTTTTGAAGAATATTGTAGAATTATTTAATTAAGATGAATTGGATTTGCCTGAAAAAAATTAATGTATGTGGTATATAAAGAAAAACAATATATTCAGAGAAAGAACTGCCATGTCCACTTAAATATTTCACTGCCTTCTGATTTTTCTCCCATATTATTAAGCTTTTATTCAATTTGATGTCCTACACCTTTGCCAGCAACAGCCAGTTTGGCCATATGTTTTGTGACTAGCACAGTGTTGAGACAAACTGTGGAGATTGTCTTACACATCCAATCTACAGCACGTTTCCACTTATGTTTGCTTCGATTCTGTGGCTAAAAGCTGTCCAAGACGCTCTTGTCAGGCTTTTGCTGTGTCTCACTATATATTAAGAGGAAGAGGATATGTACCTTTGCTAGTTAGTTTCATTTTGCATGTCAGAAGCATTCACCTGTTGATCTGGCTGGCTCTGTGTGTGCCTGCTGTTCATGGATTGGCTGGCTGTTGGCCACATTTTGCTGCTGATAGTGTCAGGTAGTGTCAGGCTGTCAAGTATGAAGCAGGATGGTCTGTGTGTGGCCAAAGGCTGCGTACAGGCACTGGTCCAACCTCGCTGAAGAATGTACAATAACAAGCTGACACAAGTGATTACACTAGAGGACACCCCAGCCAACTGAACAATTTTCTTGAAGTGTGCGGTGACTGTGGTGCCCAGAAGTGGTTTGTAACCTGCATGAGTGAACAGGACTTCTATGAAGGTGAATGGTGTGAAAGAGAGGCGAGGTACTGGTCTTCTTCCCTCTTGACCTTCAGTTTTGCTTTGGCAGTGTCTACAGTTACTCCAGTAAAAAAGATAATTTTTGAGGGAAGGATGCCCAGTGAATAATTCAGAAAGCTTCTTTCCATTAGTAGTGATCTTCTCTTGAGTGGATAAATGTGGATGTAGCCCTGACTTTGACCTATGTCCAAGTTTAACCCTTTTTTGGTTTTGTTTTAGTTTTGTTCCTTTCCTCCATCTTATGGATTGCACTAACCCCATCTGTAGCGATATGGTGGAATCTTGAGCTGCGCGGTCTAACTCTCAGTTTGACAGGATCCTATCAGCTGTCTGAAATAGTTTTTTGATGGGTATGTGTGTTCTGTTACCCAGCCTACTTCCTGTGCACCAAGCTTACACAATACACAAAAAGATCAAGAATGACAGACAACGTAATCTTGTTTGTTTTTTGTAAGAATGTGGACCTGGTCTAATTTGACATTTATAAGGCAAGCAAAGGTCACGAGGCATACTGATATCTTGAATATTAAATCTTTTCATCAGCTTTTAAAGTCAGAGTGATTAAAGCAACAATCAGTTTTCTAAAGTGCACTTATCCAGAAATCTAGTGAAATAGCTATACATCTTTGTGTGTGTCACAGTTGTTCCGCATCAATACCAAAGGACAGATAGGGATGGGGGAGCGGTGCCTTGATGCGCCCAATGGAGACACCTTGCACATACAGTACTGTGAAATACAACCCACAGGGCCCTGGGACTATGATTTGGTGAGTTCTGCTACCAGAGCTTAAATCAGTTCTGCCCATGTTGTCATAAGTACACATTTTTCATGCTGTCTGGTCGTTTTAAAAAAAAAATTGTTTAGTTCTCTCTCTTCTAGTCATTTTGCTGTTCAGTATTCTTTCTATCACTTCTTGTGTCTCTATTTTTTCCTTGTTTCAGATCCAGGCCTATCTTGTCGAACGTTTCCTCTGTGTGTGTGTGTGTGTGTGTGTTTGTGTGTGTTTCCCTCCTTCAGGGTATTGCAGTCTGATTTGTCTTGCTCATGTAAGTGTGATTATTTTCAGACTGATGTTCTCTACAAACAGTGTGAACATGTTAGAGTTATATCAAGCAGAGTCAGATGTGTGTGTGTGTGTGGGAGGGGGGGGGTTAGAGGGGAGATGGCATAGATTTGAAATCTATACTGCCATTTGTGAGACAAAAGGAGAGAGAAAGAATGAGGGGGGAAGAAGTGGGGGGGGGGGGGGAGGGATAGACCGGTGTGTGTGTGTGTGTGTGTGTGTGTGTGTGTGTGGTTGTGTGTGTGTTGTTGTTGTTGTTTGTTGTTGTTGTTGTTTGTTGTTGTTGTTGTTGTTGTTGTTGTTGTTGTTGTTGCTGCTGCTTGCTTTTTCCCCATCTCTGCCTCCTCATGGACTTTCTGTCCATATACAATCACACCCAGATGTATGCCATTACAGCACCAGCATCAGCAGTCTAACCGGAGAAGTCGGTATCAAGTCATGAGGCAATCAACCCCAAGCAGACACTGCTGTACTGCTGAGTCAGCTTGGTTGTGGTGTCTCCTCTTTTCCAACGTATGTGAGACAATCCTTCTGAGCCCTCTGGTTATGACAGTAATTGCTTAGTCATGGAACCAACATGAGGGACTGTCCTTTACTAGAGGGTGCACTCAAGCCTGTCCAGTCACACTGCCCTAAAAAAAAAAAAAAAGAGCGACGGTGCAAAAACAAAACAAAACAGACAGTGCCCTCAGACTTGCTGACACTGATGACTTTAATGAGCTCACTTCAGACACAGACATGGAGTGGGAAATCAAAAGTGAGGGCACCGTGACAGGAGGGCTTGGCAGATGATGAAGATGATGCTATGGAAGTCCATTCTGGTCAGACACTACAGTGCAGGGCTGTACTGTACACTTCCTTTCACAATGTGTCCCAGTCAACTAGGCCTGAGAATATGGTCACCGAAGTTTTGGTCTGGTAATGTATGGATAAAACTCAGCTGCGTGGTTCCAGTCTTCCCGTTTTAGCCCACGGCGCGTTCAGGTCGGGACAGGAACTGACATGGGATGAAAAATCGGGCAAATACGTGACTTTGATAGGAATCAGAACCATGACTCCGAGTCTGCAAGTCCACAGTGCCAACCATTTATCATAGCAGCTAGTTCTTTCTCTTTTAATTGAGAAATATTTGGTGCTAGACAAGTCAACTCCAGCAATGAAAATTGTGTCATTAGCTGCTGCGATGCAGTGGATAGTGTAGTAGGTTGTGGCGTGGAAGGTGGAGGGTTCAAGTTCTATAAGAGGAATATATTTGTGGGAAATTTCAGTCCAGGCTGGCTTCTCCCCAGAGTTGTTTAGTGTCCTATGGGCATACATAGGGAAGACAAATACCAGACAATCAAATTTCATGTACTTAAAGGATCGGTCTCTGAGCGTGTTGCTCAAATTACGTGACCAACAATGAAGGTATATGTATTTCTGGGGCCTGGTTGATGATGGAAATTAATAGAAGGGAAGCAAAATACAGTCCTGCCATGTTGCCTCATAACAAAACTGAACTTCATAGCCTCATCTTCCTCATCCTCATTAAAAAAGGCCTCAAATTCTGTAGCTCTGCTTGTCATGTTCTCATAGAAACTGTTCTGATTTCCTCTCCATATCTGTGTTTATGGTGAGATTGTTTGAAAGGCTTTGGTGTTGGATAGTTCTTGGGGACTTTTGTTGGATGACTGCAGTGGTGCTGTCTGGAGGTGTATCTCTCTCATAAGCAGTTATCATCATCAGTGAGGGGCCATGTAGGTAGTATTCACTGTGGGTTGATTCAGAAAATCAACACTGAACTCCATTGGAGTAATTGAGCTGCAGTGCAAGCTCTTGTGTGGGTTGCCTCAGGATGTCCTGATACTGTTTGCTTCCTGAGAACTGCTAATGCTGATGCTGTGATTGGGTGAACATTGTATACCCCAGTCAGCCAGGCTCAGAGATTTATCCATTAAGTATATGAAATTCAGCTCATACATCAAGCAAGCTTAATTGAGGGATGTGGAAGTAATGCTACTGAAGAGGCAAGACAGGAAATGCGCCCACACATAAACACACACAGTCTCTCTCTCTCTCTCTCTCACACACACACACACACATGCACTCTCACTCTCACCCTCTCTCTCTCTCTCACACACTCATACACACACATGCGTATATAAAAGAATGTTTCTAGTAAAGCCTGAAGACCTTCGTAATCAGCCTACTCTTTCTTCTTTTAAATCTCAGCTCAAAACTTACCTCTTCAAAAAAGCCTATTCTCTTCTGTAGATGACTAGATCTCTCTTAAATTCCTCCACAACTAGTTCGGTGAGACAGTTTATGCATGTAGGTGCGTCTGCCATTGTGTATTTTCTTTTTGCTGTGTGCATGAATATTGTATGAATAAGTGCAAATGGTGGATGTAAGCGCATTGAGTTGTACAACAAGAAATGCGCTATATAAGTATTATACATTATTATTATTATTAAAGCCGGATGCTACTTCCTTAATTAAGCGAGAAAGTATGTATAATTAACTGAAGAAATGTCATTTGGGGAGGGGAGAAGTATGTTAGGGGGGGTGGGTCCTTTTTACAAACTGTTACTACCATACATGTTACACTGTGTTTGGTGATTATTGCAGGTGACCAGACACATAAAACACACGTCCTTCAACAAGTGTGTAGAAGCCGGGTCTGACGAAAAACTGCATCTTGTGACTTGCGATCCCGACTCTTCTCAGCAAAAATGGATGGTCAATGAAGTTCAGCCCTGGAAAAACTGACCAGCATGAAAACAGGAAGGGTCATTATGTGATTGGCTTATACTTTTATTTATGATTTTTCCTGTGGGACTTGACATCTTGAAGGGGGACAAACTTGGCTGGATTCATATTTGGTTGAGGGGGAGTTGTGGGTTGTGTATTTATTGGCACTGGTGCGCACATAATGAAGAATGCTGCTACATGAAATAAGGTGTTTTTTTTTTTTTTTCTAAATTCAGGGTGTTTTATGTGTATATATATTCCATTCTATTATTTTTTGTGGTGCTAGTAATATATACACTTCTTTATGGGGTATAAGCTGCCATGTTTTTTTTTTGACTCCTACTCTGTGGGTTTATAATGATAGCCGCTTACTTGTGGATTTCTCCAATACTTTTGTCTGCTGACCACGATGGCTGTCCTATAATCTAGAACTGAGTGGACAGATTGAGCACTGATGCTTGAAATTGTTGCCAACTCTCTCCACACTGATGATTCATGCATGCGCAGTACAGAAAAAGAGGATCATTCGCAGCTGTTTAAAGGTTGATTCAGCTTGATCAGACACTTGCCAGCAATGCATCATCAAGGAAACATGCTGTTGAGCCTTCGATGCATAGTTCTGTAGAACCTGGTTGTATGTATACTCAAGAACCAGCGAGAGTTTGCCTAGAAGCATGCACTGGCATGACCACTCCCTTATTTTCCCAC
The DNA here is from genome assembly GCA_033310375.1 of Conus canariensis. Taxonomy (NCBI): domain Eukaryota; kingdom Metazoa; phylum Mollusca; class Gastropoda; order Neogastropoda; family Conidae; genus Conus; species Conus canariensis. The sequence continues at coordinate 22,118,214 of CM065717.1, read as the reverse complement.
CATTCCACAGACTGACTCCTCTTCTTGGACCTTTTCTTGATGGCCAGTCGAGTGTCTCTGCTCTCTTACCCCCTCCCCCCCCCCCCCTCCCCTCTCCCAGCAGTCAGGAGTTTGATAGTCATGTGATGTACATAGCCTTTTCTTGGCAAGTCACCAGTCAGATTCAGTCGGGGTATCCATCCCATGTAGGACCCCTCCCTCTTGACAACTGTCAGTCAGGCAATTTTTGTCAAGTCCTTCACTGGAGTGTTTCATGGCAATTAAAAGCCAGTCAGCTCCAGTTTGTGTGATGTTTGCTTCAGCTTGCCAGACGTAGTGAGAATTTGTTGCCGAGTAATAAATTGAGTTATCATATGATACTTCAAAATTAACATATTCCTATTGACAGTGAATGAGACTGGTACATTGATTTATGTCTGCATTTATGACTTTCATTAGAATACGCAGGCTTTGTGGTCGCTGTGTTTCACCATTCTCTTGAATCATTAGTTTTCACTGAGTTTTTCTTGCAGCTTATCAATAAAATGGCGGCTAATGAGTTGATTTTTCTAATTTTTCGAAAAGCTTTGGCGGATGTGACTTATATACTTATTTTGTGCAGAAATTACATTATGCTGTTTTATAAAGGGATAAATTTGTGTGAAAAAGTTTGTGTGTGTGTGTATGTGTGTGTGTGTGTGTGTGTGTGTGTGTGTGTGTGTTGGTTTGGTTGTGTGTACCTATGCATCTACATATAACATTTGTGTGTGTGTGTGTGTGTGTGTGTGTGTGTGTGTGTGTGTGTGTGTGGTGCACGCACGCGGATGAAATGTGTGTTCATTTGTTTGACATTGTAGGAATGACAAGGCAGAACCTTTTTAACATATAAAAATTCATGAACTCCATTCATACCTGAAGATCGTTCATATGCATTCTATGCGCACAGTGAGAGCAATAACTGGCCATAGCATATAAAATATTGTTTTGAAAAGTATACATACTGACAGAAATCTTTGGTTGGAGTTTGGATAAAACAAGTTGTAAGAAAACTTTTTTCCCCAGGATGTGATATTGTTGGAGTGAAACTGTTACCATCAATTACCATCAACATTCTTGCCAGTTTTTCCATGGTGAGTCTCTCTCTCTCTCTCACTGTCTCATGTTTGTGTGTGTAAATATGGCATTACAAAATTCTGTGTTATTTGGTGTTCATTTGCTGATCAGGACAAGGGCACAATTTTCTCTCTCCACATTACAGAGTTCTGATTTTTCTTGATTTTTGTTTGTTTTTTGCTGGTACCAGTCACCTAGTTATCTTTGCAACACTTGACGCCACTTGTTGGTAGAGGTAGCTGGACAGATACATAGCATCATCTATGGTGGACACTCTTGTCTGGAACATCATTTTCTGTTTTGTTTCCTTCCATTAGTGTACTTGGTTTCCATGAACCTATTTTTCTGCATTGGCTTTGGTTTTGGACAATTAAATCTGAAATTGATGATCCTTAGAGAAATATAGACTCTCCTGATCTGCTGTTCATCAGTTTTTAATTGAAATTGGCTGGAAACAGATGGACCTTCTCTCTGAGGTATGCTTTCTTTGTTTCTTTTTTTTCTTTGATCAGCTGTTAAAAGGCATGTCTTGAGTGTGTGTGAGTGGTGTGTGTGTGTGTGTGTGTGTGTGTGTGTGTGTGTGTGTGTGTCTCTGTGTGTGTGTGTGTGTGAATGATTTGAAACATTGAAAGACATTCCATTCGAACAGCCTTACCCCCAAGGTCATGGTCATACAATAATGCCAAGTCTTTAGAGACATTCTTTCTAATATATTGAGATCATTGTTTGAACCACTTCGTCTAGAAGTTTGTAATCTCAGTAGTCTTGAGACAGAGCTGAATGATATATTTGTTTATCATTCTTTATTCATTTAAATATTGATAAATGCCCCAGGGTCTGAGGACATGTACAAAATAAATAAATGATCAACCAGACAATGGACACTCAGGGACTTTTTTAGCATCCATGACTTAAAAGATGTATTGAATACATTATCTACTACATGCAAAATATAAACAGCTGCCTGGTGCAGCGGTTAGTTTTGCACATTCCAGACTGGGAGGTCTTAGGTTTGATACCCATTAGAACCAAATTATTTTTGGAATTTCTTGGATCGGACTGGCTCCCACCCAGAGCTGAGTTTGCTAAGGACTCAACTACGAAGACTGGAATGACACAGTTGAATTTCATTGATTAATTCTTGCACTTCATAATTTGCATAAATTTCCTGACCGCCACTGCAGGTTTCTGTATGTATCTGGAGAGCCTGTTTGGCGCCGGGATGTTTCATGAAAGTAAGTGTAGAGTTCAGCCCAGTCATGCAGTCACAGGCCAGGAAAGAGCTCCATAGCATCATCGTCATCCTCCTTTACTGATCGGCATTAAAATAAGTGTCAAATGTCGTGACCCTTTATACCCTGCTTTTCATGGTAACGGCAGTTTCGATTTCCTCTCCATGTCTGGGCTCTTGGTGCTCACCTCTGTGCCCTTTGTGTCGATGTTGCTAGCATCAGCAAATTCATGGGGACTGTTGTTGAGACAGACATGGTGGTGCCCTCTAGAGGGAAACTCCTACTCATGCTTGCTCAGCAACTAAGTAAGAGTGGTCAGAAGGGAGGGAACTCAATAGGTTGTGTGCTACGTTCGTTGGATCAGAACATCCACCACTGAATATCACTGAAATGACTTGGCAGCTGTGCACTGTCTCCTCTGGTGGGTTGTCTCATGATGACTTGGATTGTTGGTGCCAACTCTGTTGCAGAACAAACTGTAGTGTGGCATTGGATGGGGAGCCAGAATGATGAGCGTGGAGTTGTTTGGATAGTGGGACAGCAGCGCACACACACACACACACAGAGGAATACATGGTAAAGAGGTGATGACTATTTTATCGCAAGAGAATGTGGTTGTACAGGTGATTGATGCAACTGATTTATAGAAAAAAAACAAACAAACAAACCAAAAATAAACCCATTGATTGTATTTACATTTCATCTACAATATTGAAATTTTTTTTCATCTTCTTTTTGTAATTTGAAGTAGAGGTAGAGCCAGAATATGATTCAAGTTTAAGTCTGGGGAGTGATCTTGGAATTTGGTGTGCAGTATACTGTTAATGTTTATGCTGTTGATGAATCTCAGGCTTGGGCCTCCTATGTTGCTGTTATCTTTAACTTGAATATTGATGACCCGTGTTAATAGTTCCAGTGCATACCAAGTAAAAGTAACGTTTTCTGACATGCTACCTTTTCTATCCTCTGTAGGCTTCTCTATGTCATACAAAGCTCTTTCCATTTTTTAAAACTAATTAGTGTCAGACTGTGGTCGGGGTGGTTAAATGTGCTGTTAATGATGCATGAATTAGAAATTGGGACAGCAGAATATGACTGATAACAAAAAAAAAGTATTACAGTAACAATACAGGCAGAGAAATGCTCTCATCATAGCTGCCAACCTGTTGGAACAGAAATTCCTGTGAGAAGGCGGGGGTCCGGGGGCTGCCGTAGGCCCCCGGTGGGGTGCAGGGGCAACGCCCCTGCTGGGGGTCTGGGGGCAATGCCCCCAGACGCTGACGGGTACATGCACATTTGGAGGTAAAAAAAATTAGCTTTTCTGGAGTCGAAATGGGGATATTTCTTCCATCTCATCATGCTAGAATTAGACATGAACAGTACTGATAGCAAAGCATACAGATTACAAAAAGTACAGTCATCACACATTACTCAACATTAGAAAGCACTTCAACTTACCACTTCAGTCCAACAAGTAAACTGTGTATTGACAGGTTACGCAGAGAAGAAAAGTCTCCAGACTAACGTCCATTTGTGTTGCTCTTTGCTCCTAGATTATCTAGCTACGATGAAAGATACTTTGGAAGTCTTGGTTTTTCAGTCTGTATACAATGGATACCACCAATATTGCAATTTCTTGTTTCATCATCCCTGGATATCTGATTCTCTATAGTCTTGTAACAGCAAACTGAAAGTTTCTATCAAGATGTTGGTAATCATCATCACCATGGTAATAAAGAACACAAAAAAAATGGGGGGGGGGGGGGGGGGGGGGGGGGATCACAAAGGAAAAATTTCTTTCCTACAATGTACACTTATATCTGTTCAGAACTACACTTTTTTTTCACAACCTGTCAGCCTAACAGGAGGAGGATGCTGAAGGGGGGGGGGGGGGGGGGGGGGTTGAGTTGTTCTCTGTCCTTGAGGGCATCTGATGTTGCCGACTTCGCTTTTTTCAACAGCTCTATTGGAAACTGCTGCTCATAGCAAGCCCCACTCATGTTGGCTTTGACCATGTACCAGTCATGGCATCATCGCCGCATTCCTCTTGTGCTTGGCAGAAGAGGCATGAAGTTCGATGTCTTTTTTTCCACCATGTGAGATGTTGATGTCAGTACGGCATTCTTTACAAAACGCATGATATTCATCTCTCTTGGACGCATCAATGAAGGCGTAGTCGACTTTGTATCGCGGCAAAAACTTGACTTTTGCCCTTTTTTTCAAGTCCCTGTGGCACTGCTTTCCTGAAGCCATTTTCGCGCGGATGGAAGTACCGGACGGAAGTACCGGGCGGAAGTCGATCTGTTTTGGTAAACCGATGTGTCTTTTTACCGACACCTTGCGAAAAATTACCGAAACGTGAAGTGATTTTTGATTTTTCGGGAAAAAAAAGACAACTTTCGGGATTTCCTGTCAGATTTTCATTTTCGGGAGTTTCCCGAAAATTTCGGGAGGGTTGGCAGCTATGTCTCATACACACAACGATCAAAGCTTAGTTTCATAATCATATACACAATCCTGATTTGATAAATAATCTTCAACCATTTTGTTGTTGTTGCTGCAATTCTATGGTTCAGTTTTGAAAAAGAATATCACATTTACTTTTTTTTTTAAATAGCCTGTTCTTTAGTTTTTATGTTCATGTACAGTAATATTCTTGTTAACATTTTTGATTTGTGCCATAAAGTAGATATTGAAAAGAGCTCATGCAGTGTGTCACCAAGGTGTATAATGATGGACTGAGGTGCATATTATTCAAAAGAATAGCAAATGCTATGCACTAGTGTAGTAAACATCATGAAAATATTAATGGGGATTTATATTGAAAGATTTTTCAACTTGATAGGATTCATCCATTAATAAATACAATTGAGAGTGTTGCTCAAATTTTCTGACCAGCACTGCAGGTGTTCGTATCCCTTTGGCCTGGTTAATGCTGAGATTATGAAAAGAAGTGTAGAGTACAGCCTTGTTATGTCATCTCAGGTGAGAATGGAACACATCGTCTTTGGTGAGCAACATAAAACATATCTCAAGATATTTTGACCCTTCATGCCCTGCTGTCTCAGTAACTAGAGGTTAAATTTCCTCTCCATGTCCAAGGTCTTGCCAAGTTTGTGTCAAAGTCGCTGGTATCAGTTTCACAGGAACTGTTGTTGAATAGATGTGATGGTGCACCCTGAAAGGGTCACTTGATCACACTGGTTCTGCGGCTAAGCAGTTGGGTTTTTTTTTCAATAAAGACCTTATGTACGTGGAGTCCTGTTCACATTCAGAATAGGTGTTACTGGACATCTCAGAAGTGACACGGCAGCAGTGCAGTTTCTCCTCTGGTGGGTTGCCTTATGGTCAGTTGATTTCGTTTGAGGGACTGCAGTGCTGGGGCTACCAGAGGACTACTGTTGCTGGGAGTGGATGTGGGGGGAGCAGGAACAGGTGACATGTGGATAATACCACTGACAGGGCACAGAAGATGAGACAGCTAGTAAACAACAACAAAAAAAGATTTCATCATTTTGTTTTACTATGCTGCTGTCTGCATGAAATATCTCTTGGCAGCTATGGAAACAGTCTTTGTTTTCTGATTCATCATGAATACTAGTACAGTGTTTTTCCTATCTAGCAGTGAGCACATGGATGGGAAATGCTAAGCCTTTGATTTGTTAGAACAGACTAGTGGTTGTTTATGGCTGAACGCCATAACCTGTAAAAACCTTCCAATGATAACTCCATCTCTTTATTAATGTTACGGAAATAGAATATCACAAATAGGTCAATTTTTTCTTCTTTTTTTTTTTCCCAATAAACCTTAGTGATTTCCTGTTCTGAAGCAGATATTTATAGATGATTGGAGTTGTAGTTTGATTCGAGTTTTTCTGGTTGATTTCCGATTTTTTTGTGAACTCGTTTCCATTTAAGACTTGGCTGTTATTGATTTCTGGACATTTTGTGTGGAGAGGCTTCCCTTTCATTGTCCTCAGGCTTAGAATTTAGACCTACTCTGTTTAGTCTTACAAGTTCTATGTGACTGGCTACAAGAAAAAAATATTTTCAAATTTTTGATTAGTACTTGTGTAATGCTTTTATTATAGTTGTCACAGAGATCTACGCTCTGCCCAAGGAATGCCTGCGACAGATATTTTGCTCTGTGGTCTTCAGTTATTTGTGTGTACACTGGACAGTGTAGATTTTTCACTGATCCTGTGATCTGTTTATGCTTCCATGTCATTCATGTTAATGTGTAGTATCACAATGCGTGTGTTACTTTTCATACATTGAACGACTTGGCATGTTCTGGGTTTAGGTGTTTTATGAGTAAACTGATTGTACTTGTGCGCCATTTTCCGTTTCATTTGTTTCTTTCTGAGTTTTGATGGAATATTGCTTTTCGCTAGGCTTGATGGTTCTGGGTTCAGGTGTTCAATAACAAAAAAAAAAAAAGATTGTAACTGTACTGTTTTCTGTTACTTTTTGTTGTTGTTGTGAAGGTTTGATTGCATTCCCTTTTCTTTGGCATGGTGGTGTTACAGGGAGTGTTCTGAATATAGAGGTTTTTATTTTAGAGAATGTAATTTTACCCAGTTTTCTGTTCTGCTTGTTCCGCGCTTCCTCCCCCCCCCCCCCCCCCCCCCTTCCCCATTTTTTTTCCCACCTCCCAGACTTGATGGGAATTTTTAATATTTAATATGGTGGTATTTGGGTTTTCACTGGCAGTCTTGTATTGTCTGTGGAACTTCCAATAAAACTCGGTTGTACTTACTCAGATTGTTCAAATCTATTTGTTAATTGATGAAGCTACTTGCTGTGCTTTGATCAGGGTGCATTGCTTGGGTACAGTTGGTGTGACAGCACATCTTTGATATGTTGTCGGACTTGTTCAAAAAGGTGAGAATGTGCGTGAGGCCGACATTAAAAAAGTCACATTCTTTTGTAATGAAAACTTAAAGTCTTACAATTTGAACGTTCGAATGTTGTAAATATACAGCTTTGGAACATCATCAGACATAGTATCAAAAAAAAATGTTCATCATAGAATATTACTGATACTATCAGCATATATGTGAATTTCTCTCTAATTGAGGTATGCATTTCTCATTAATCAGTTGTCATCTGCATTTAGGGAAGTAATCTGATATAAGATGTTTCAAAGTGTAGTTCAAGTTCAAAGAAAGTGATTTAAGATTTTTTAATATTTTTTAATAACAAGGTGCTGCCATTTAGGCTTCAATGACAGTCCATCATCTAGGTTCACCGGCAATCCATTGTTCACTTGCAGTTGGAGACCGTTATTATTCCACCGGCAGTCTATCGTTTGGTTCCACCTTTAAAAAGATTACTGTGGTTTTATTGTGAACGTTGTTGTTGTTTAGTGTGGGGTGTTGATTTCATTTTTCTTTTCTTTTTTTTTTCTTCTTTCTTTAGTGTTACCAAGTGAAAGGAGAAACAAAAAAGGGGAAAAGTTAATACCATAAGTAACATAGCCTTTGCCAGGGCTTTGTTCTCCCTTCTTTTTCCTCCCTGCGTTTTTATGGTTCATGCTTTTTTGCTGGAGATGTATTTTTCTTGAAATTTTTATACAGATAGTCATTGGGTACATTAAAGTTGTTGGACAAAATGCACAATGGACTCCAGTGCAGTGTGTATGCATGAGAAGGTAATACCAGGTATTCTTCTGTATAAAGGAGTGTGTTGTATGTATGTCATATGTGTACAAGGGATTCTGAAATTTTACTATTTTGCCTATACTCCAGCCGTCATTGACAAAGCCTAGTAAAATGAAAAAAAAATATGTAAAGAAAAGCAAATAAAACAGGTTCAATTTGTTTGGTCTTTAAATTATGCAATCATTAACAATTTTCAGTACACACATTCACACTGTGCACAGAGGATGACCCCACCTAATAAATAGCAATACATATGAATATGCAAGAGAGGCAGTTTGTCTGTTTGAATAGCAGGTAATGAATAACTGCAACAGCAGGATGAAAGGCACAGGGTGGGTGGGGAAGGAGATGGGTAGGTAGATGAACAACACTTGTGAAAGTGGCTGTTGCCGAGAGTTGGCGCTAGCAGATGACACATCAAAGCTCTCACTTCTGAGAATATGCTGACCAGTTCTTTCTTCACTGCCCTATGGTGCCATCACCCCACTGTTTCCATTTAACACCCCCCCCCCCCCCTTCTTCTCTTGCCCTGTATCATTCCACTATTCCAGTACTAATCCTCTTTGTCTCCCAGTCTCTCTCTTCCTTTGCCATGATTTTTGCTACCGTCTCTGCCAGTTAGGCAAAGGAGTTCTGTGTGCCACATCTCGTTGTGAAAAGTTCATCCCACTGATTTCTGTCAGGTAATTTGGCATTAGCTCCTTTTTCCCTGACAGTTCATCAAAGTATTCAAACGCATTTATAAGCGTGATGTAATGTTTTGATGTAACACCCATGATGCTTTATACTATAGATTCAGTTCATGTTTGTAGGCAAGTCAACCATGAAGGACAATGTCAGGGTGTTGCCTTTTCAAAGCCAAATTCTTATACTGAATTACATAGTTGTATTAAAAAAAAAAAAGAAGAAAATTTAGAAAGAGAGGGTGTTAGTTACCGCCAATGACATTGACAAACAAAGCACATGACAAGACATGATGCATTTCAACCTCTTGGGTCTTCTTCAGGCAAAAACAAAATCACATTTAACATTTAGGACAGTACAAACAAAGAACGAAAAATGACTCGTCTGTTGTTGTCCATCCACCATTACCACAACCGTCACAAAGATATCACACCACCCCACTAAACTAGACACACAACCCTATCGTATCACACCCCCCCCCTCCCCCCATGAAACCCCCCCTCCTTTTCCTCTCCCATAATCCCCCTTGTCATTTCCACCTGGCGGCTGTTCTCCCTACCACATGGACAACAACAGATGAGTCATTTTTCGTTCTTTGTTTGTACTGTCCTATGATAATGTGATTTATTTTTTTGCCTGAAGAAGACCCAAGAGGTTGAAATGCATCGTGTCTTGTCATGTGCTTTGTTTGTCAATGTCATTGGCGGTAACTAACACCCTCTCTTTCTAAATTTTGCTTCGTTCTCCGCCGTCAGTCACTCCATTTTGAAACTTTAAAAAAAAAGAAAAGATTTCAATGAACCAGATATTTCACAGCATTTAAAATTCGTTTAAAAATCGTTCTAAGATTTTAGATCAAATGAAAAATATTTACCTCCAGGAAATTAAAAAATAACAACTGGTGGAACATCTAAACAGGATTTTCATGAACTCTGCTGTAAAAAGTGTTTGTGTCTGATATTATGTAATTCAAATGCTTCAAGAATATGCATAGTACAGTACTGCATCGCATGGAATGCACCATGCAGCTTCTTCATCTTTTAAAAGATATGAATGTGTGTAAAAATGAGTGCCCATTGCATAATCTGCACAAACCTGTTTTACATGTAGGGTTACCAGTGGCAGATGGTAAAGGTTTGGAAGGATCTGAAAGGGCTTGTCACCTGTATCTTTCAGCCCATCTGCCAGAAGTCTGAAGCAAGTTTGAACTTTGGGTTTTATATCAAAGTGAGGAATAGTGAGACCAGCTGACCTGTGGTCTGTCCTAGTAATATACATTAATACATTTATTTATAGTCCCATCTCTGCTTAATGAATTGGCATAAATGGTCTGATTTTGACAAAATGGAACTTAATATATAATTTGCTGTACTTGTATTCTTGGAGATGGACAGATACTGATGCACTTACTGGATGAATTCTTGCAAGGTGAGTATTTCACACATCAACAGACACAGTATCTTAAAATTGAAACAACAAAAACAAGAAGCTGCAAAGAACAAAATATTAATCTTTAAGAATATCCACACACACACGCACAGATGGAATTAACAAATCAATACAATGCCATGGATGGTATCAGACATTTATTCACTCATTATTCTATCAAACATTCTCACAAGACTTGCTGATGTTTTCCTGGTTTAAAAATTAAACTGAGAAAGAGGAGTTTGCTTTTATGATTACTCACGCACAATTGCATGATAAAAAACAAAACACACGCACACAGCCAACGCCCCACCCTTCCCAAACACAAAAGACACAAAGAGAAAGAGTAATGCTGAAAATGACTTTTTATCCTCAAAGTGAAGAAGCCATTCTATTTTTTTCTTTTAATGATTGACTAATATTCAATGAATCTGACATTTTGAAATAAGCTCTATAAGGCAAGCAGCTCACTTTCTAGCTTTTGACTCGCCAGCATAGAATATCAAGAAAATTTGAGCAATGCAGAAATATTAAAACAGTACGTACATTTTCGGAGTAAACTGATAATAGTAAAATTTACTTGCAACAAAGCCTTGATTTTGTTTTCTTTTCTAATTCTTTGTTACAAAGAATTAGAAAAGAAAAGAAAATCAAAGCTCTGTTGTTTGTTTTTTTTGTTTTTTTTTTAAAATCTAACCTTCTTAAAGTGGCCAAGACTGGGCATTGGTCATTGGTGTGCAGTCACAAAACTCTTAAATTGTGACACAGTGAGAGGGAAAATACAATATAAACTAAAATGATAACTTTTGCTGTTGTCCAATTATGAAATTTAAAGATACTAAATGAAAGATATAATGACAAAATGACATTTGTGCAGTCATCCAATTGTAAAAGTTTTGGAGTGAACTGAGAACTGACAAAAGAGGGGTTTGAACAAATGTGGCAACAAAAATTTATCTAGAGCTAGCAGACTGGTCAGAGCTTGCAAGAGTTAGACATGGTACAGGATTGTATGATGCCAGAGAAGTGAGAACTTTGGTTGGATTTTATTTCTGCAATACACACAGCTGTACTTCTGTCTGCAGATTTTTCTCAGCTATGGATGCAACACTGTTACATGTACCATATAACCAATCGGCCAATAAAACCATGACATTGTGCGCGTTCATAGGCAATCATTCATGCACACTACTCTGCTACTCATTGTGCACAATGAAAGCTCTACTAGCCAGATCTTTGCAAGAGATCAAAAACAATACTTGAATTAAACTCAAACCCTTTGGCATTGTATAGTTATGAACATCCTGTTGCTGTTGAACACAAACATGCCCATTTTCTCTTGTACACAAGAAAACATTGATAGTATTTTCGTGAGCTAATTGACCTTGATTTCATCGTGTTTGCTGTCCAATTTGCCTCAGATTAATTTTCTGGACAAGCACTTAAATTTCTTACTGCACACACACCTTTCTTTTCAATTTTTCATCCACAAAGTCTATATCTAATTCAGACAGGTCTTCTTGATTCATTCATCCCACAGCCATTTAATCAGTACTTTATTTTTTTATCTTAAAGTTTTGCAGCCAATTTTCTCCCTTCGTTCAACACACTTTTATGTATATGAGGTTTCAAGGAAGACTACTCCGGGAGATTTTGGCTCTTCTGCTGCGATTGTGTGTCCAAGTCAAAGAATCAATAGCTGACTAACAAAATGTGCAATTTTTATGTCTTTGAATTTGATGGTGTGAGGACAGTTAATTCCTAGAAGTTTGGCAGTTGTAGCCACACACACACACACACACACACATGCACATGCACAACTGTTGGCTGTGTATTTTCTGAACAACATGCTGAACATCTAAATACCCACTTTTGCTGTTAAAATATTTCCCGCTGTTGAAAAGATTCTGGCTACCAATACCTTTAGGTCTCACAGTAAATGTAGTAGCACACAAAGCGCTTTATCACCCTGTATGGGAAAAATCCAGCCAACATAAAGACTATTGTTTATGTGATAAAATTATTAATTAAACATAAATTGGTGGTTAAATCTTCCCTGCAACCTCGTGACTAAATCACAGTTTTCTCAAAGTGTCACTGGTATTATTTTACTTCCAATCATTTTGACTGATAAGGATTTACACAAACCCTAAAGAGAAAGCCATGAAGTTTTGGATACTGAAACAAGCGTGGGAGGGGGAAAAAAAAGAAGAAAAGGGATTGTTGTTTTAAATCGGAACAAGACGGCAACATTTCAATCCTATCTTCTCTACAACCACACACGTTCTACTTATAATATTTCTGGGACCAGTACTACAAGAAGTTGGCGAAATAAAACTTTGGATGTGACACTTGAATGTTTAAAAGGTGCATATTTCAAGGGTTTTCCCATCGTAAACATTCAGCTCAGAAAACAAATAAATATGCAGAGTAAGACTAAGAGTACATCAAACTGGAATAGTGCTTTGGTATTCATGAGAATACTTGCATCTGGCCTACAGTGAGTTAGCTAAAGGTGGCACAAATTATCTCATACCTGGGATCAAGTGAGTGAACTGTTCAGTTACTATTTTCTTTTTGTCAGGCTTAGATAAATTGCAAAATGAGAAGAAAATTGTAAAATCAATTTTATGAGGTATCCATTAACTTAGTAAGTTTCTTCTAAAGTATACATGATGAAACATGCCCGTCATTCTTTTAAAGTATGAATGCGTGAAAAATGCCCATCACTGATGCTGTATAAACAGCGTTAAAAATAATAAACTAGAAACTACTCAAGATGCTGTTGTTTTTTTGTTTTTTTTTAAAAAGAAGTTTTGCATCACTTAGTAAAAGTTATTAAGTCAAAGGTGAATACTTACACTGAAAGCCATTACACAAAAACGAACAGTGAATCACAGCAGCCTCAATCAACTGATAGCTTTTTAAAAGAGTGAATTCAGAATACATTCTTCATCCTGCAAAAAAATTCGTTCCCAGAGTTATTCATTCTGCAAAAAAATCTTTCTCAAACTAGTCAAAGAGTAAGTGCGCAATCTTGTGTGTATTCAAGCAATGTGTATCCATGACAACAATTTAAGCAAGTATCCTGTGTCAAACAGCGAGAGGAAATAATTCAACTGCCTATATATTTTCATGTAATCAATGTACAGTTACAAGACAGATTGATACACGAGACTGTTGGCAACAATCTACCACTTAAAGAAAGTAAACATCACACCATGATAATCACACCATTACCTCAATACCTGGTATCACTTTCCTGACAAAACAGTTCACTAGATCATTGTGGAATCCTAAAATTTCTAGTCTAGTAGCAAATAAATAGAACTCTGATTTCTCAATCACACTGAGAGCCCTGATTGTGTTACTGTTTAAAAACAAAAATATGTGAACACACGTACTGAAAACAGACATATTCATACGCTTGGTAGATGTTTAAACCCTCCATACCTCACACACACACACACACACACACACACACACACACAAACACACAGAGAGAAGGAGAGAGATGAACAAAACATACTTGTAAATGTTACAAAATATCTCAGCAGCTTACAATAAGTGAATAACTAGTAATTTAGTCAGACAACCCTCTTAAAACAAATTTGCTTCGAAGACAACTGACTGGATCAATGGGAGTAAACAAAACATACCCAGATAGATATTTACTCACTGAAACAAAAACAAGGAACGAACAAAAAAGACTCTCCCCTCCCCCTTCTTCAAAACAAAATAACAACAACCCCCCCCCCCCCCCCCCCCCCCCCCCTAAAACATAAAGGATTGAAACTTGTTGCACAGGGAGCTTAATTTTGCATGTTTCAAATAATATATTTAGTATTGAATCAACTAATTCTTATTATCTGAAAATTATCTAGAGAGAGCTGGGAGGTGGGAGAGATCTGCGCATTATACGTCAGTGATGAAAACAACTGATACTCCTGTGTGTGTGTGTGTGTGTGTGTGTGTGTGTGTGTGTGTGTGCATACGTGCGTGGTGTGCGTGTGCGAGTGTGTGTGTGCATCCGTGTGTGTGAGAGAGAGTGAGATACAGATAGAGAAAGGGAAGTGGAAGGGGTGGGGGGTTGGGGGGGGGGGGGGTGGGATGAGAGAGACAGAGACAGACAGACATAACCTAATATCATTATTTCTGAATGACTGTGTATACAGACTTTGAAAGCATGAGACCCACAGAAACAGTGCAATGCTACAGATCATTGATTCAAAGTTTAATCACTTTGTTGAATAGCTTGCTGAATAGCCAACAAAGCACATTCACCCTAAGTAGTCTACTCTGCAAGCACAAGAACCCAAGACTGTTTCAATCACTGCAGTCCATCATAGTGTGGTTGTATTGTAGTACTTTAACAACATATAGTACTACCTTTTTTTTTTTTCTTAACAGGCTTTGTAAAGTTCCTGGGATTTGTTCTGAACTTGTTATTGCATTAACTTCTCACAACATCACTGTCTTTATTCAAACCATGTCATCCAATGATCTACTGGATAAACAAACACTTTAACTCATACTTTTAAATTCAGGTTCTGGTCAAATACTTTCATAAAATTATTAAAAAATAATCGACATGTTGTTGTAAAATTTGATTCTACAATAAGTGTTACTCTCCAGAACGACAGTTTGGTTCAACTGCCACAAAGGTCTTGAAATTGTACCGCCAAAGTGTGTGTCAACAGAGGAAAACACATTTGATTTACCTTTGTCCTGCTTATAATGACGGTGTTGATACTTAAAAACATCAAACATACCGTGATAGAAGTGTGAAGGTCTAGAGACTACTTCAGTATAAAGGAAGCTTGAACTGTATTACAGCCACAGTACTCTTGAGCTTAGTGGAATGCCCTGACAATGCAAATGAATTAAAGCATAGTGTCATCACCTTCCAACGGACCATCAAAAGACTGAAAAAAAATTTAAAACCGATAAGTGTAGCATCTAAAAATCTAACATTACAATAGGAATGGCCTTCTGGGTTTGCAGCTAGAAGTAGAACATGTCTTAAAAAGTCTGTTAATCCATTTGTAATGTTTTTTCTCTCTTTCAGTTTTTAGTCATATAGTTCAGATTCTCATTTAGTGTATAGACACAGTGATTTTGTACGACAGCCAATGCTGTTAGTGTTGAACTTCGATGAAAAATACTTGGACTTCCCTTTTTGCACTTTTAATCAAAGATGATATTACACTATTTAAAAAATGTTTTAATTTTCAAGCTCTCTTATAATGGTCTTTTTGAAACTGAATGGTGAAGGAAATATATGATCTCACTGGGTAATTCCAACTACCTTTGCCGTTTTGGTGACTTCTTATTGCTGATGTGAACAAGGTTCTCCAAGTCTGCAGAATTTATTTCAAACTCTTTATGTTTGATCATAACATTTTCAGCTTCAAGTTCAACGTTTTTAAAATCTTGCTACAGATCACGGCAAGAAAAACGGGAACTGAAGAAGCTGTGTTTGGACGATAATGTATTGCTGCAGGACACTGGACAGGAGAATGTTGGGAAAGGAGTGGAGGCAGGTCAAATGACTGCTTCAAAACTGCCATGTAACTTCATTTTTTTAAGATTTGTGACGGGAATTGTGCCCATTCTTTTCTTCTTTTTCTCCTCAGGTGACTCAAAAGTGAATATTCAGTAGAACTCTAGAGAGACAGGCAACCTAGACCTTCCTAAAATGACTAGCCAAAGTCCGACTTGTCCTTAAGCATGTGGCACTCTTGACTTGCAGGAGTCCACTGCCACAGCTACTTCTGGCAATGTATTCCGTTTATTAAACATCACCTAATTTAGCCCTATTCCATCAACAGCTTATACTGTTATCCTTAAAGATCAACTTCACTGAGACAGAGGTTAGAGATGACAATTTTATTTTTTCCTGAATAACTGACACGTTCCAGTCCACACTGCAGAATTTTTCATCACATTTCACAAATCAGACTCAAACATGCAACAGGAACTATGTTTTTAGTGTTTGAAACAAAGAAGAAAAGATCTGAATGGAAATTTTGTGAAAAACAGGCCATCTACATAGTGCATCACACACACTCACACACTATGTGTCACATAGATGCCTAACAATTACAATGTTTGTTTGGAAGCAAGAGGTGTACCTTATGAAATCAAGTGCTCAAGCACTTTTTAACAAAAAAACCAAAGTTTATAACAAAATGACTATCTGTTCTCACCTGTTCCTAAAAAAATGCACTTGATCTAAGCAATGGATAAGTCCAAGCAGCATACGTCACAGGGGCTGTATCTGATCACAAGCTCATGTTGTTGCCAACAAAACGAGCAGAGCATGTGTGGGAAGCCATCTGCAGTGTCTTTATTGCATGAAGCATTCAGAGTGTCAATCCCGGTCCTCAGGACTGTAGCAAGGAAGTTTGATGGTACAATACCCGACTCCAGTCAGGCTTCGCGGCAGGGCACCCACGGTTTCCCAGATGCCAGTGTAAATATCGTATTTGGAAACTAGTTTCTGCCCGGTCTTGGTCTGCACGTTGTAGCCACCAAGCACGTAGATATTGTCATTGTACACAACACATGAAGCCTCCTTGTGCGACACTGACAATGGAGCGATGACCGTCCACTGGTCTGTGGAGGGGTCGTAGCACTCCGACTGCATCTCTGGCTGTGCCTGCTGGTTGACGTTCAAGTTGCAGCCTCCAAAGACAAACAGTTTGTCGTGGGTGGCGCACATCACATGCCACCCACGGGGAGTCAACATGGCTGCCATGTCCTCCCACTGGTTTGTGAGGGGATCATAGCGCTGCATGTCTGGGGTGAAATGGTTACCACTGTAACCACCAGAGATGTAGATGTAGTTGCCGTAGACAGCCCCTGCATGGGCATGGTAAGACATGGGCATGGAAGCAATCAACTCCCATGTATTGTTGGCTGGGTCGTAACACTCTGCCGTTGCCAGACTTCCGTCCTTAAACTTCCGCCCACCGCATAGATCTTGTTGTTGAGTGCACCAGCAAAGAAATAGGCCCGTTTGTTCATCATGGGGCACACCTGGAACCAGCTGTCAAAACGTGGGTCATAACGTAACACAGAATTGACAGCAGACTCCCCGTGCGCGCACTGCGTGGTGCATCCCCCGAGCACATACAGAAAGTTGTTGAAGACCAGGACCTGCATGTGACTGAGGGCGGAGGGCAGAGCAGCAATCTCCTGTCGGTTCAACAGGCTGTTGGAGGTAATCTTGGCGTCAAACACCAGGATCTCATCATGCAGGCAGGGGTAGGGATGGATTTCCCGCCCACCCACGCTGACCAGGCGCGTGACAAAGGAGCGGAGGCGTGTTGAAGGAGTGGTGACCAGGGGCTGAGAGTGGGGAACCACATGGTAGTTGAGGGCAGCCAGCACCATCTGTCGCAGCTCTGGATTGGACATCATGAGATCCACACGCTGAACATGATGCACCAGATCCGCTGGGCTAATCAGAGGGAAGCGGATCAAACGCATCAATGCTGGGGCATGATCTCCCATCAGTATATCCTGCCTCAGCCACTCCCAGGTGATGTGGAAAATATCAATCTCGCGCAGACATAGTTTCTCACTGTTGAGGCAGCTCCACATCTGGTCGTAGGTTAGCAGTTGTAGTGTTCCCTCTTTGGCAATATGCATCAGGTTCTTGGCAATGAACACATCTATCTGCTTGAGGGCATTGTTCATGCTGTACAGCTTGGCCGTGTTGATGAAATCATAAAAGTTGGAGGTGGTCATTCCGCTTAGAAAGTTTCGCTCACAAAACTCTATGACAGGCGTGACCTGTAGATGGGTAGCAGCAGCAATTACATCGAAGATGTCATCCCCATCCAGTGTGGTGGTGGAGGTGTAGATGACTTCTAGAGTCTTCTCCAGACCTTTGGCAGTGATCCCCTTCAGCTCGATCTCCTTCTGGTTACTCTCTCTCATTCCACTGGTGAACATAGACCGGAAGTAGTCAGAGCAGGAGGCCAAGATTACACGGTGGGCAGCAAACCGATTCCCTGCGCACACAAACAAATTTGAGTCAATGCCTTTATTAAAAGGGATGTGTTATCTCTTGTATTCAAACTTCTTTTTATCTTGAGTAATGACTCCTATCAGGTCTTGATAATCACCCTCACTCCCCCTGCCATCTCTCCCTCCCCTTCCCATCCAGAGCAACCCAGTTGTGATTAAGGCAACAATCTTCCCATTTCAATGTCATGTAAAACAAAGCATTTATCAGGTGTGTTCAACTAGATGCATTGTCAGCTGCATGGTTTAATCAAGACAGTGGTGATTTGTTCTTGTGAAGAAACATAAGCCAAAAGAAAAAGTGAGGGACACTGGGAAGTATCTTCTGATGTACAGTGGAAAGTGACTTTTTTTTCCTACTGGTGATTTTAAACTAGAGTTGGATTTCAGACCAACGTTTGACAAATGTTCAGCTGGAGTATTTCAGAACATCCCATGACCTGTTAGACAGTGCTGCAGTGTGTCCTTTTTACATTCAGTGCATCAGAGACACTTTTTTTTTTCTTTGTGGTGTTTTTGTGGGAAAGTATAACTAACTACAACAACTTTGTTCCTTTTTCTTTTCTTTATATTTTAATACCAAACACCGTGTCGAACATACCTGATAAATGCTTCGTTTTGACAACTTTTCACATAACCTGATAAAGCTAAAATAAGCAGTCAACAAATTCTCTTACTGGTTGATACTTCTGTCATCTTTTGTTGTTTGTTTTTCTGCCAGTTAAAAATGAAACATCTTGACTTGTTTGGAGCACTTAGTGGAAGACATTACAATGAACACATCCATGTGCTGATATGATAAAATGACAAATTGAAAAATACCGAGTAGATAATACAGCAAGTTTTTCAGTTTGTTGCGCTTGTGTGTGTGTGTGTGTGTGTGTGTGTGTGTGTGTGTGTGTGTGTGTGTGTGTGTGTGTGTGTGTGTGTGTGTGTGTGTGTGAGCGCGCGTGTGTGTGTGCACGTGTGCATGTGTGCGCGCGTGCGAGTGAATGTGCGCAAGCACACGCGCATTGACTATTCCCTGAAACCACTTATCCAGCCAATCAAAAAAGTATGCTATTAGTCAAATTCTCTTATCTATACCTTAAATTCCCTTATTTGGTACCACACGAATGGTAAGCAATGTTTATCCTACCGCTCAAAGGCGGTGTCT
This sequence comes from Conus canariensis, assembly GCA_033310375.1. NCBI lineage: Eukaryota > Metazoa > Mollusca > Gastropoda > Neogastropoda > Conidae > Conus > Conus canariensis. The sequence continues at coordinate 22,098,925 of CM065717.1, read as the reverse complement.
GAATCTTAGTTGCATAGTTGTATGTCTTTCCCACAAGATTCATGAAGCCCTACTCCAATGCTGTTCTTTTCAATTGTCAAAGGCCAATTACTGACATGGGTCTCAGTAGAAAATAACAGTAGTCTCAAGATGGTGAGACCCACCAGAGATCACTTGCAACCAGTCTTAAAAAAATCAGATGCCAACAACAGAGCACATTTTCATTAACAGTAAAGCTCAAAATAATGTTCTCAAACTTTTCTTTTTGAAGCACTGTCAAGCAACATATCCAACGCCTTTCCAAACTGCAGCAAATCTAGTTTTCTTGTTTGGTTTATGTCCACAAATTTACCACTGTAATCTGAAGACAGTTTTGTCTTCATCTGTACTACGTTTAAAGCAAAGCCAATAATGAAAAAAAAATATTAACAATGGTTTATGATACAGATACATAATAGTATAAATTACATCATTTTATACTTTATTCAGACAATGGAATGCAACAGAAAATATATCTTACAATGCATTCTTTTTCCTTAAATTTGAAAGAAAAAGAAATTACGTCATGCGTTTTTTTCCTTAAAGTAACACACACACACACACACACACACACACACACACACACACACACACACACACACACACAATCCTGGACACATTCCGTTCCTTTCATTGTGAAAGTTCAAGGGTACCAAGAACTTCAGAGTTGCAGCCACATGTCCCATATTCATGAGTCATAATGACAAAGAACTTAACAGTTTCAGCCGCATGTTCTATTACATGAAAGTTGTAATGAAGCTTGAGCCTTGCAGCCATTGTCATGTTCAGTTTCATGAAAGTCATAATGAAGGAAAAATTATTTAACAGTTACGGCCACATGTTGCATTTTATGAAAATCATAATGAAGAAAAACGTGGGAGCTGCAGCCACAAGTTCCATGAGTCAAAATGAAGGAACAACCTGAAAGCTGCTTCCACATGTTCCACTTTATGAAAGTCTAGAGAAGAAAACTTGACAACTGTAGCCACATATTCCACTTCATGAAAATCAGTCACATGGTCTCGAAGCGATGTGTGCTAAAATGGTAGTGTCTAAAGTTCTGATTTTTATTGAATGCGAAGGTCAGAATGGAGGCATTCCATGCCCATCTGAGCAAAGATCAATATCCGTTCCCCCTACCCCAACCATCGCCACTTTTACTCCTTCCCCTAGAACCCCATCCCATCCCCTTAAATTAAACATGGAAAAGTTCTTCAAAGAATGTGGAACTGCAGTGCATTAGTTTTGAGAAATCAAGAGTCAAATGACCCACTGGAGGTGACAATGAGGGCTCCATTTTGAAAATGAAGGGCCAAGTTTTGAAATATCTCACATGCTCATGCATCTGTGAATATGGTTTTCATCAACTTCTTTTTTCCTTCAAAGGGCAAGCTGAAATGATTTGCAACTCTATTTGATAACAAACAAACTTAATGCTGACGGATGATTGGAAGTTACAACAGCCAGCCGAAACAGACAATGGTGATGCATTTCAACTCAAAAGGTTTTTCATTAACTTCACTGGGAAGGTTGTGTTTTGACACCATAACTGTTGGTTGATTTCTATGCCACCAGGATCATCCCAATACTGTTGAACCAAAGTTGGAGGAAAAATGAAATAGGGTCAAATGATGAAACAATCAAGTGCTGGCGCACAGAATCAGCTCAGCAAGGTTATTATCAGCTTTCCACTGATCACGAATATTGTGAAGCTGCTGTTTATGAACTGGTGTCTATGAAATCATTTGCACGCTAGAAAGTGCACTGGTATGTACCCCTCACCCACTGAATTAAAAAAAAAAAAAAGATTTCATTAGCCATGACTGGTTGATACACCACATGAAAATATGAGTGAAAATTGACAAAATCAAGAAAATGGAGCAACGCGATGTATACAAAGAGTCTGTATATTCGGAGCTTGACTGTTATGAACTTGCAAACAAACAGGAATTGGCAATACATACAGTGCAAAGAAAAATCAACTACAGGGTCTTCTTCATTGTTGGGGCATGGACTGATGGAGTGTATCATTCCCTTGCATGACTAGAAAAGGTGACTACCAAAAAGGCTTCACAGACATCAAAATCTATCATATCAGTGGACAGAGGAACAAACACGACTTGAAAAGGATACTACAGAAAAAGGCTTCATAGACATAAAAATTTATCATATCAGTGGATCGAGGAAGAACTCGTTACCTTCAGCAATGAGAGTGACATCACAGAGAATGTTGTCTGTTTTCAGCTTGTTGAGGCCCTGCAAGATTTTCATGCCATGCTCGGGTCGCTCGTCCATGCGGTGAACCTCTCCATTCACCATGCCCATCTCCTGCCCTTCAGCCATCTCGCTGTGATGTTTCCGCTTTTTCTCTCTACGCATCTAACATTCTCTGCTCTGCAAAAGACAGGGGGCCAACAGCCAGGTTGGTAATGAAATAAAAAATCCACACAACAACAACTGCACTCATAGTATACTCATCAATGAAGTTATGGCTATTCAAAGCACTTGTTGCACGATCTGGTCCACCATCACAAAACAGGTGAGAAGCACCACTGAAAGTAGATCGTGAACATTAATCTAGACCATTAATCTAAGATAGTAGACAGTAAGAAACATGGAAGTTAGGCGTTTATGGAGCAGAAAACCTATCATGTTATGTCAACACACATAGGCATTCATGGATAAGAAAATCCACCATGTACTCTCTCTCAGCTCCCATTGTCACACCTTGAGGAAAAAAAAATGTTGCAAAAGCATAGACTCGAGACAGCATGTAAAAAACAAAAACAAACAAACAAAAAAAAAAACACCACCCACAATAAGCACCCAGATCTAGCACTCCTGATCCAACCCCAATCTCTGTCAGACTCACCAGACTCTTGTAATGTTTTGTAACTTCTGGATTAAAAGGCATCTACTAATCGAAACCCTTTTTTCTTTTTTTAAGACTTGCCATTCAAAACTGACTATAACAGTGTCATAAGGTAAGCTATATTTTACATCAAACTTTAACACAAATTATGATTATATACAGGAAGATGAAAAATACACAGAATGTTGCTTCTGCCAAAATGTCTAAGAACCTGAAAATATCCCCACAAAATCTTGCCAACCCAGGACATATTTTAGTGCCATTACGGACGATACCAAAACACAACTTCTCTGTTTAGGATTTACAGTATAATTCACGAAAACTTGCATCCATGCAAAGTACGCTTAGCTGCACAATGAATATGGAAACGTATTATTCATGTATACAATAAACTGATTTGCTGTCTTTACACCTGGGTCATAAAATGCCACATGAGAATAGTCTATCATGTGCATTAATGAATACCTGTGTTCGTATGTATGTACATGTGCGTGAGTATCATTTTAAGCAATATGGACAGGACAGGTGATTATTTCAATAATTCAACACATTATTTCAACTACATGATATAATTCCACACACATGACCTATGGATCAGCAGTTGTTTATTCTTACGTATTTATTATGACAACTGTCAAATGTAATAATAAATGCATAAGAACAAACAACTGCTGATCCATAGATCATGTGTGTGGAATCCATGATCCATTCACATGAAAAGTTATAATGAATGAGAACATGTTCAAACTATCATAACTGTCACATTCACATACCTTGTTTTCTGAGAAAAGCCTAAGTTGTATCATTTGCTTTGCTCTCATTGTTCATAGGCTCAACATTGGCTGATGCAGCTTGGAATGGACAATATGACAACTGCGAGATGTACTGGTACTTGAAACGAGATCCAACACCATCAACGTCCAAACAGAACATTCACTGGCAGATCTTAAATGGGCTGCAAGCAAAAAATGATGCAAATGAATACATTATTACAAAAAAAGCAAGCCACAGCATTCAATTTACACCAGACCATACACTGTAATTCTGTGGCTGTATAAGAAGCTGGAGAGTTTACAAAAATTCTTCAAAAACATTTACTGATGCAGCCAAGTTTCTACGGGTGAAAGTGAGAAGAATCCTTAGTCCTGAAATTGAACTGTGACGATGTTAGTCATCCTGAAATTGAAGAGAAACCGATTTGATCCTGAAACAATTTTCTGGCATTTCATCCTTAGGAGACTCCCACTCAGTGTAGCCACATTTACTGTTAACTGAACCCCCTCAGCCTCCCCCCCCCCCCCCCCCCCCCCCCGTTCCTAAAAACCAGACCCCTCTACCCCCACCCCACCTGAAAGCATACACACACACATACTCATAACTGCAGTCTGTTTTCAACTCAAGGTTAAACATTAAACTATATGCAAAATATGACTTTGTTACAACTCAAAATAAAATTATCCATTCCAGTAGAGTTTTTAAAGTAAACAGTGTTAAGCCATGGAAAAAAAAACCCCACCAACAACAGCAGAACTGTATTTCAGACCCCAGTCATTCTTTATTTTGTACTGGTACAAGTTATGCTGGCTGTCCCCTTAAGCTGTGCCATGTAGATGATTGCAAACATGCTTTTAATGTATACTGGATCACTGTGCAAGAGGTATGGGTACTTTTTTAACAGTATTTTCTCTTAGTCTAAATACACTTACCATGTCAAACTCTTGCCAACTATGACAGTAAGTAAGCTCATTAATTTTTTTGTCTGCCCATCGCAGCAAACAGACACCCCTCTCTATTTTTTTTTTTGGTATCTATTGCAGTAAATAGATGCCCCTCTTCTTTGTCAGGGTCCCTGAGGATGTGAAGAATGAGTCTGAAATCCCCTTGAACAGCTGAGCTGGGTCCTTGTTCCCAGTTCTGCAGGACATAACCAAGATGGATGAGACTAAGCAGGAAGGAGACCACATAGCAGGAGGAAAGATCTTGGCTTGATAAGTTCAGTCACCCTGTAGCCACAGGCGAGTGCAAATGGGTGAATGGATTTTAAAACTGCATAATCCCTTAAGCGACTCAAACATTTTGTCTGCCACATACTATTTACATCAGAATTTCTGAAAACCTAACCTCTTTGTCATTCTGAGATACCGGGCACTAACCTGACACAGTTAAATCTAACCTGCTGGCTCCACAGACACATTTATGTTTAGATTACTACAGCAGCCTCTAGTCTACGTTGTCTGGTCAGCTCATTGCTACTCTTTCACTATATTTGTCACTTTTACACTGAAGCTTTCACTCCAGTCTAATACAAAAATGTCTCTGTAGTCCCTTTAAAAAAAATCAAGATTTTCAAACACTGAGAAAATGCTGGAAGACTGGGGAAGGGTTAAAAGGCAAGAAATGGATCCAGAACGTTTTGGTCTGTATTGAAGAAAATAATGTCATCATTATGCTGACAAGAAAACTGTGCTGTACAATTAAGCAAGGCTGCCTGCCAGGGATCACCCTCAGTTCTGCTGAACTCTTTGTTTTCTCTTCTTGAGGATACTACCCTGCCCCATGCTCACCTGTCTTCATGTGGACTGCTCTAAGCGGACAGGGTGCAATCTATGTGCATGCGTCATTCATACCATAGGCCTGCGGAATTTAGTCTTTTGAAGGATGGTTATGGGATTTAACATGTGCTCAAGATGTTATGCATGTGTTGACACTCAGAATATCAGTTTATTGTCTCATTTGAAATGATTTATACGCTTGCTACCTTTTAGAAATATAACAATAAAGTAAAAATGAATAAATCAATGAAAGGAAATGGTTAAAAAAGAGATGTTGTGATGTCTTTCAAAGCTCTGGCTTGTGATTTTTTTCTTACTTCGACTAGCCCAAATGGCCAGTCAAAAAATTCAAATGATAGATAGAATGATATGGCAGCAGAAGTGACTCCGGACAGTCTCCTACTCATCCTATCTATGGAAGGAAAATGGTGAGAGGGCTGTTTATTTACTGAGTTAGCCATGAAAATTTGGCCAAAGAGAACTAAGAAATTGCTGTAGCTTGAACAGTTTAACATAGCACAGTATATCAATCAATGAGTTAATCCAGCAGTTTCCAACCTAAAGCGATGTTGCCCATTATGTTTGCTGACTGACTGAAAGATATGTTGATGATATAATTTTTGGTCAACCATTTCACCTCCTTCCTCTGTTAATATCTCACTGTTGTATTCGCTCAATCACAGTCACTCACTTATGAACTGTTTGTACAGTCTGACCCACATCTTGATAGAAAACCTTTTTTCTGACCTTCTTGTAACTTTCTGACAAAAGAACTCCTAGTAATTGCTAGTGTTTCTCAGATTCTGCTACCCTAAATTTACTTTATGATGGGCAAAGCCACTATTCAATTTCATGAATTTCATTTAATGACTTTATACCAAATAAATCATAAAAGAAAAACAAACAGAATAACTTGCTTTGATCCAAAAGTCTAGGAAATGGAAAGCATCCAAACAATCTTTGTGATATGAAAGATGCCAAATTATATATAACCTTGCTGATTTGGACAGGACCAAAACACGATTTTTCTGATCCTTATTTCCAGTTTATTCTGTATGCATCCCTGTGTATGTGTGCATGTCATCCAAGCCAGCACTGGCATGGTTGTTCATTCAGCAAGAAAGCCAACACTGAAGGACTGTTAAATCCAAAAGAGATTGGAACTAGTTGAAGTTGAGTTTGCTACAACTCCCTAAACAAAGAACCAACACAGATACTGCATCTGAACACCAAAACAGATTAATGCTTCCTAAATCTTCTGAATTTTTTTTTCCTGGCATGGAAAAGAAAACTAATCAGCAGAATGCATCATCTGTTCATCATGACCTGCAATTAAAAAATGTTTCAATCAGACTTAAAAATCTGTGCGAGAGGCATCCAGTTGTGGATTACCTAGAGCACCAGGCGTTCATTTGGATAGTTTTCTCTATTACTTTTGTCCGGAAAGAGTGCTTAGAACTATATTTTGCTCTTTCTGTCACTATGTCAGTATGAGTTAAGTTGCTCTTGGGTCATGTACAGGTCTCCAACTGGCAGTTATCTTTACGCAGTCACATGACTCCGTGGAGATAATTCTATAGGGTCATCTTTAAGCTTTTATATCAAAGTTTGAACTTCTTTTTAACATGACGGTTTTGCCAAGTCTGGCAGACTGCTTGGCTCATGCAATTTATTTCCTGCCTTGCATGAGATGCACTATGCACAGGCTTAATTATCTGTTTAGCAATGTCAAGATATAAACAGCATTTCTTTTGAATCTACAATGACTGGGGAATCTTGGTACAATGGTAGACAGTCTGCAGCTCATATAACTTTGATTGATTATGGTTACACACACAACAGACTTTTTGTACTGTTGGCTCATGGGTCTGTCATTTTTCAATTTTTAAGGGCTGGCCAGTGCCTGAAGCATTTTTCTTTTTATCTTCTCAGATCTCCTTAAAATCTACACCCCCTCTCGACAACTACGCTCCTGTGCTGACGACCGCCTTCTGCGAATGACTCGCTTCAGGACTACTACTGGTGAAAGATCTTTCTCTTTTCAAGCTCCAGCGACGTGGAACAGACTGCCAGACTGTCTCAGACATTCAGATTCTATCTCTTCTTTCAAGTCTAAACTTAAAACCCATCTATTTTCTCATAATTAGTCAATGCTGTGGGGAGAGGGGGGGGGGGGGGGGGGTGTACAACCTAACTCATAGCTGTCTGGGCCTTTTCAAATGTAGCGTATGTGTATGTTCTCTATTATATGTATCTGTTGTATGATTGAACGTTATAGGATTAAGTTTTTGTAGTGATATTTGAAGAATAAGTGAATGTCACATTGGTAGGATTAGGATTTGTTAGTTATTGTAGTAATAGTATTTGTAGTTGGGTGTAAGGTGTATTATTGTATATGAGAAGGGTGAATGTAGTATGACTTTGTAAAGCACTTAGAGAAATTCGTTTGATTAAGCGCTATATAAGAAATCATTATTATTATTATTATTATTTATGGGCGGTTTCTGCGTAATGATGCACAATGACCAGATCCTGATGCACTTTGTACTTGTACTTCACAGAAGGTCTGATGCATGTAACAAATATATACTACACCTTGGTCTTTGATATTTCCTACATATTCAGTTGTTGCTCATTTAAGGAGCTTTCTGACAGGTTTCACAGTACTTGTTTTTTCAACATTTAATTTTGTCCATTTCCAATGCTAATGACTGTCTTCTCTGTCTAATCACATGAAACAACGAATCTTAATCTGAATCCTATACATGAAAATTATAGAATCGCCAATATACTCAACATGTAAAGGATGCATAAATCTTATGTCTGATATTAAATCTATGAAAAATGTCATACACACATACGTGCGCATGCACACACACACACACACCACACACACACACACACACACACACACACACACACACGCACACCTCTTTGACATTTAGGCCCTTCCATTATTAGTTTTCAGGCACTGAAGAGGACATAAATAAGATGAAGATCTGGAAGAAGTGAGCTGAATTTTGCCTGTATTGATTGTTCACATGGAGAGAAAGAAGGAAATATATGTTTGCCACATTACACCTATCTCATTAGTCTAAGATTAGTGTTTCTGATATTCATTCTGGTCATTGGCTTTAGACCAGAGACAACAGTTTTGTTTGTCTGCGAACTATTTCCTTTATGCACTGAAACAAACTAAAATCTTATCTGCACATCTAGAATATTCATGTCTTAGTCTTGCTATCTTTGTGGCTGGAAGAAAGGCAAGTTATTCTACAATCCAATGTGAACCCAGATTCAGATATATATGGGCATGTATAGTCTGTGAACAGTACTTTCTTTGTACTCAGTGCATTTATGGCACTGATAAGATAATGAACCATTCATTTTATAAGATGAGAACTTTTTGTTCTTATTCTTTTCTTTTCTATTTTCAACATTTACTTGTACATAGCCGAGTTCTTAACCCGTTCACTGCCTGAAAATATTACAAACGAAGGCTTTCCCAGTGCCAGGGAAATCTAATGATTTGGGGGTAATAATTAACAAAAAATTCTAGCTCAGAAACTACAAAAGATATAAAAATGAAATATATATCATTTTTGAAGGAAATTGAATGAAGATTCTGAATCTGGGCTTCTTTTGTTTTAATTTTGATAATAAAAAAGTATTTAGGCACTTAGATTTGGATAGATTTTTTTGCATGATCAAAAACATATGTATTTGCCACTACATCTTCACATCCAAACAAGAACACAAAGCAAAAAAGTTGAAAATAAAGTTTGTATTGTCACACTACATCTGTAAATGAAAGTAAAACAGTTTAGAAGTCTATCAAGATGCTCACACTCTAAGCAGACAGGTCAGTCCACGACCACGCCCCCCTCTCCCCACCACGCCCCCTTGCTGGACTTCAACCCTCTTTCACTCCTCCTCTCCCCCTACCTTTCCCTCCGCCCCGTGTCACGCCACGAGCAGGCAGCGCTCCCCTCTCGTGCTGACTATCACGTCACTGGCCACTGGCACACAATGCAGAGTACACACTAGGCTGGCTCGTTCGACGCTGGCGAGCCGTCAGCTGAACACACACTGAGGTCACACAGCCCGACTCAATAACTGACGAATATGGTCGGCAATTCCATCACTATCATCATATCACCTTCATGCTCGAGTGAGTCGTTGAATAAAAGATTATTGTCTTTGTCAAAAATCATTAGCAGAGCCTGCTCAGCTGTGTAAATATGTTGATTTGGTCGCTGCGCTTGTCGAAGGTTGCGCCGCCATCTTTGCAAGCGAGACGAAGTGCTGGCTGGTCATCCAGTCAGTGATAAGAATAAATGGGCTTTCCCCTCACGTGTGGTCATTTACATATCATTTTAATACTACAGACATATAAGGCTTACTACGCACACTCTATTTGAGTCCGTTGATAAAAATAGTAACGAATGAAAATTCAAGAAAAATGCATGACGTCAGTGGACGGCCCATAGGCACTGGGAAAGCATTTTTAATGCGGCGTCAGCTGACGGCTTAAAGGCACTCTACGGGTTAATTAAAGAATGTTCAGCAGAACTGGCAGAAGGACTGACCCACATTTTCCAGTTCTAAGTCAGTCAACACAGGAACCCTACCAGATGACTGGCTCACACTAGTCACAGCAAATGTGGCAGCAATCTTTAAGAAAGGGAACAAACACCTGGCAGAGAATTACAGACCTGTCTCACTCACATCAGTTTCGAGCAAGCTCTTGGAGCATATTATCTGCAGTCATCTGATGGAGCACCTAGGAAACACCAGATACTCACCAACCTAAACCACGGGTTTTGTAGAGGATTTTCATATATGAGATGCAGCTGGTCACCACACTACATGATCTGTGTCAGAGCTTTGAGAAGAATGTTCAGACCGACACAGCCATCCTAGACTTTTCAAAGGCCTTTGACACGGTCCCACATTCGAAGCTCTTGGAGAAGCTGGGAAGCTACGGCATCAGAGGCCCACTCTATCAGTGGTTCACCACTTTCCTCACCCAGCGGAGTATGAAAGTGGTGGTAGATGGAAAGTCCTCCGAGCAAGTGACAGTAGACTCTGGCGTTCCCCAAGGTACAGTACTTGGCCCTTACTATTCTTATGCCACATCAACGACCTACCTGCCTCCGTTTCATCTCAAGTCAGGCTCTTTGCAGACAACTGCCTTCTGTATCGAGAAATTAAGACTCAGGCAGACCACCAGCCGCCGTGGCGAAGTGGTTAGCGTCGCAGACTCCCGGCTGGGAGGTCGTGGGTTTGAATCCCATCAGAGTCATGTGGGTTTTTCTGCCCCGACCGGCTCCTACCCAGAGTTGAGTTTGCTGCGGACTCAGTTGGGAAGACTGGGACCACACAGTCGAGTTTCATCCACTTAATGGATGCGTTTCTGAGAGTGTTGCTCAAATTTCCTGACCAACACTGCAGGTGCCTGTATCTCTCGGGCCTGGTTGACGCCGCGATATATTATGAAAGGAAGCGTAGAGTACAGCCCTGTCATGTAGTCTCAGACCGAAATGGAAATCCGTAGCATCATCTTAATCATCCTCATTCTCATCTATCAGCATTAAAAAAAAAAAAAGTCTCAAATTCTGTGGCCTGTCATGCCCTGCTCTCATGGTGACCTCAATTTCGATGTCCTCTCCACGTCTGTGGCCTTGGTTTGCTTCCGTCGGGGTCACCGGTATCGGCGAGTCCATAGGGGCTGTCACTGGACGGACGTGGTGGCGCCCTCTGGAGGGAGAGCTCACTCACACCGGCTCCGCGACTAAGCAATTATTGTCGTCAGTAGGGGCTTAGTAGGTGGTGTCCTGCGTATGTTAGATCAGAACAGGCGCCACTGAACACCACCGAAGTGACTCGGCAGCAGTGCAGTGTCTCCTCCGGTGGGTTGCCTCCTGATGACTTGACATTGACTGCTCCCTGTGGACTGCGGCGGGGCCGACTGGGCTGTGACTGTGGATGGGGTGTCGGAATGAGCGGCGTGGGTGCACTGCCTCTGAGGTGACGCAGAGGTTGGGACAGCAAAAAAAAAAAAAAAAAGACTCAGGCAGACCACATCGCCTTGCAAGATGACTTGAAAAAAATAGAAAGCTGGGCTAGAGAATGGGGCATGAGATTCAATGCCAAGAAATGTTACATCATGAGTGTACGACACAGATCATCTTTCTTCTACCAGCTGGACAACCACATCCTACAGCAAGTTGACTCTTACCCCTATCTTGGAGTTGAAATAAGCGAAAACCTGTCTTGGTCTGCTCACATAGACAAGATCGCCAAGAAAGCAAGCGCCAGCCTGGGTATGCTTCGTAGGAACCTACTCTTTTGTTCTGAAGCTTGCCGCAAAACAGCGTACGTCTCCCTTGTCAGATCCCTTCTAGAGTACAGCTCCACTGTCTGGGACCCATTACGCAAGGAGAAATTGACAGGATAGAAGGCACCCAACGCAGAGCAGCCAGATCTATACATAAAGCGAGATTACCGGTCCCGAAACCCAGGCTGTGTCACAGCTATGCTACAGGACATTGGCTTCCCTTCTCTGCAGGAAAGAAGACGACAACACCGGCTCACCTTCTTATTCAAGATCATCGAAGGCCATCTTCCTGGCATAGAGGCGGATAAATACCTGACGCCTGTCCAAAACAAAAGACTCATAAGACCCACGAGCGAAAAATCAAGAAAGGAAGAACATAGTGGAGTAATATGCAAGGAACCACCAGCACTGCTTCAACATCCTGCATACTACAACACTTGTCTTCAAGAACAGCTTTTTCCCACGAACTATCAGGGAATGGAACAACTTAGACAATAGTGTTGTTTCTGCAGGGACTGTGGAGGAATTCAAAAACCTCCTCCAACAGCCCCCCAAAGAGAAGTAAACAAACACCTCCCAGCCCCCCCCCCCCCCCCCCCCACACACACACACACACACACTCCCTTCCCTTCCTCCCTTTTCCACGACTGCTGCAGAGGCTTGGCATCATGTCAGTGCACGCTGAACGTGGGCTGGCTGGTCAGACCATCAAACATGTAGATTTTTTTTTTTTTTTTTTTGGTGCAATCCCCAAGTTCTTCCGTCGATGTTATGCCACAGCGTGGCCCTATCGACTATAGATCAAGATCAAGATTGCGCATGGATGGTAGTTAAAGTAAATCGATCTTTGTCAGGATGGAATCATGTTTGTTGATGAGTGAATTGTTATGAGTATTAATGGAGCAGCTCCAGATTTAGCCTCCATTTGAAATTTTACCACCAGTATCACCGCAATATAAATGAAGCGTCAGTGTTTTTGTTAGTCTGTATTCACGCTCAAGCGTGAGACCCGGCTTTTACATTTGTTTTTCACAAAAGGGTAAAAAGATTATCACGTCAACTTCATGGTGGCACAGAGTCTGAGACGCAACTCTATAGCAGCTACTGGGTTAGTAATTGAGTTAGTTTCAGAATAATTTCATTTGACGTAGTTTTTGTTGACAACTGATTATGTCTTATATGGTGAAATCTGTTAACAGTCTGGTTTATTTTTTTAATTTTTCAACTTACTGGTTTTGGTGTAGCCTTTATCTTGCAGGAAGCTGTTGCTTTTTCACTATTCCATGGTTCCTGGACGAGCCCACAAGCCTCTGTGGAGCTAAATTAGGAAATAAACTTGAGAAACTTATCTCATTTCAGTAACCGGAAGCGATGTCTGCGGTAGCCGGTGCGCCTGCGTGAATATGGTCAGTGAAGAGCTATTTTAGAACTATACCAAGTTAAGAATAAGGGTGAGCTTCGAATGACTTTTTACCAAGACAATAACTAAACGTGTCTTTACCCACACACTGTTAACACCTCTTTTCCACCAGTGTAAAATGGCATTTTTCTGTCTGTAATTTTGTTTTGCGTGAAAGTCTTAGTTTTCTCATGAAAAGTATTGATTATAAAATAGTAGTTCTGGAAGTAGTAGTCGGGGATAGGTATCAGTTTAGCCAAGGCCTTGTCTTATCATGTAAGACGGTCGAAGAAGCTATTTGTAAGCAATGGTACAACGGTGCAGGAGAGTGGAAAACTGTGAGACCGTTGAGTTTGATTCCATGATAATTGGTGGAAAGTAGTAACAGAATAGTTATCGACGTAGTAGTACATGTGGCGGTTGTTAAAGGACAGGCATTTTCAAACCAAGACCATGAAACCTATTATCATTGCGCTGCCCTATCATTATCAGCATCATTTCATCATCTATGTGCCATTTGTGGAAGATATCGGTGTCAAGACTTTGCAATTGGATTGCTTGCATATTGCAGTAGAGTCGTGACGCCGCCTGAATGGAAAGGTAAAAGCATGAAAATCAAACATTTCTAATAAGCTGTGAACTGATGTGCACTCATTTTACAAATCTTGTGACGGTATGAACTTTTGAAATCACATGTATCAGTATTAAATATTAAGCTTTCTCTGTAGAGGTGGATGTTTTTGTTGGCTCTAGAAATTACACGCGTGTCTCGTTACCAGAGGATAAAACAACTTCGGAAATAATTGATAGTTCGAATCCGCGATAGGCCTACAGGAAATTTTTTTTTTCTCTACGCCTTTTTCTAAATCCATGTTTAAAAAAAAAGGAAGTTTAGTGTTTTAGACCGTGTCTTGAAGTGCACACAGTTAATTTATTCGATGATGTAATTTATTCGATGATGAACTTTAAAAGTAAAATAAGCTTACATCGATATATTTAAATTAAATAGTGCCAAATGTCGTGTTGATATGTAGGTGATTCGATTGAGAGAAACTGATACAACATTTACATTGGGCAGAGCATACAACAATGAAAATACTTAAGTTAGAAAGAGAGGGGGTTAGTTACCGCCAAGGACATTGTAAACAAAGTACAGGAAAAGACACAATGCATTTCGACCTATTGGGTCATCTTCAGGCAAAAAGAAATAACATTTAGGACAGTGAAAACGAAGAACGAGAAACCACTTATCTTCTCATATTCAGCGCACGTCACAGCCAAGCTTGAGGGGTGTTTGGAGCCTTTCCTTTGTGAAACGAATTGAAAATAAATATGAGGCACTGTCTGGCAGGGAATTAGTTCAGTTACAGACCAGATTCACCACCTGTGCATGTGTAAAATTTATCTTTTCATTGAGAACTTTGGCTCATAATGCATGCCATATGGTAGAAATGCCATGGTATTCATTGTCTGTCTCTGAGAGTATGGGTGTGGGTTTCGATGTGATTGTTAGAACTTTGAAATTGTTTATTATTTGACTTTTAAGCCATGCACATGCCTAACAACACAAAATTTCAAATGCAGGATGTGTTGAAAATTGTTATCATGGCTGTGTTTTAGTGTGCATCAACTTTACTATGTCTTTTCAGTCGTTTTAGATTAAAACACATGGACTATGTGCTTTAGCAGCTGAGGCAATGCCCTTTTTAAGTATAGTAATAGTATAGCAAGGAAATATTTTTTTGTGTTGCTGAATGAGTTTTATAGCTGTGTACACAAGCTGTGAAGCCCCCTTTTTTGGATGGGGGAGGGGGGAGTGGAGTGGAAGGGGGGTTTAGTTCCACTTGATCCTGTCAACATAATTTCATCTAAAGGTAAACGAGGAGGGGCACTACTGATAATAGAAAAGCAAAATAAAAGAAAGATGGAAAAAAGTGCTTACTATATATGGATGCAGGAATTTATTTACCATTTATAATTATAGAGGGAGGAGTTTTATTGATAAGAATAGAAAAGGCAGTTTGTCAGGATTTTGTTTTTACTGTAAAAGCAGGATTCATATTTCTAGTACGCATGTGTCAGGATTTTGTTTTTACTGTAAAAGCAGGATACATATTTCTAGTGTGGATGATGAAAAACTCAAATTGTCAAAAGTAACGGCTATTGCTAAATAGTGTATTACATGCTGCTCAAGTTTGTAAGAAAGTGGACAGCGAGTTCATGCACATGACTTTTACCGATTGCTGTGACTAGGCAGCCTGTATTATTGCGCTTATTTGCTTCTGCCAAGTTTGCCTTACTAGTTGTAAAAATTACTTTTTGTGCAATCACTTGCAGAATTTAAAGATTAATTAACAGATCTGAAATTCTCTTGCCATGATCTTGTGTCAGTGAGTAAAGATTAATTAACAGATCTGAAATCTCTTGCCATGATCTTGTGTCAGTGAGTAAACATAATAGAATTTAGTTCTTTTCAGAAATTACAAAATTGCAACATCATGTTTCTTAAATTGTTATCAACAATATATTTCCAGTCACAAGTAAACGAAAAAATTTTAGACATGGAGATTCTGAGTCTGCCTTTGCTTTTGCAAAATACTTTCTCTGTTACTCACAGGACCACAGAATTTAAAGTTTTAAATATCTAGCATAGAAAATTTCATTAGCCTGTCAGTTTTCATTAGCCCAAGATTTCAAAGATGTTACCTCATGATGTTTGTTCTGTTTTGTTTTGGGTTGATTTTTTTTTAAACAGATAGAAAGCAGCAAAATCAAATGCATACGGAGTTCAAGATTAGCAGAAAATCCTAGCCAAGCAGCATGGTTTTCACAGTGTTGTTGTCAGAATCATGATAGAATCTTGTTTTTCAATGCAAAAATCAGAGCTCTGGGCCTGTTTCTTACCATTTCATTAACCTGTCTTTGATCTCCACACTTTTGGCATTTTGCTGGATAATGATATTTTCAAACAATTTTTTTCAGTTTTTTTAAGACACATTTTCATTCATAATTATTAAACTGGGGTGAAGAATTCAGTTGCAAAGTGAAAAGTATGACAAGGGCATAAGAGCTGAACTCACACTCACAGGCAAAAAAAAAAAAGAAGAAAAAAAAAAGTTGATTGGACAACATTTAGTGTGAGCTCCTGTACAAATTGAAACGACTCTGTCTCTGAGCAAGAGGATTATTCCAACTGTATAAGTTTTTCTTTTTTTTTTTCGCTGAGGAATGATTGAAAAATACAGCTTTTTGTCTTGTTCTTTTCTCTGCCTAAAAGAAACTATCAGAGATAATTTCTGTACTAACTAGCTACAGCATTGCCAGCTTTTGTGCTTTTTGGTACAGTTCATTTTATGAAACTGTGACATGATCAACACCTTAACAATCTGTAAGCTAACATTATTGGCAGCAGCTGGAGGGGTTTGCCACATGTTAATCCTGTTTTCTCCTTTGTACTAAAAAAATGGACTGCAGCTAGCTGGCCCAGTCAAAAGCTCTGCCAATCACTGAATCAGGGAGGGGAAAAGTAACCATTGTAACACTTAAAATACTGTAATAATGGTAACTGTTGTTAACTGGACATCATCATCTTCTCTGTATGGGACAATGTCTTGTGCTGTGTCTGTGACTAAGCAGTCGCTGTCATTAGTAATGACCTTATTAGATGGTGTTATGTGCATGATGGATTTGAGCAGCACTATAGAATGTTGGTCACAGCTGAAGTGACACGGCAGTAGAGCAGTGTCACCTCTGATGGGTTGCCTCATCATGACCTGGTACTGGTAGCTCTATATATTATAAACTGCATATCAGTGCTAAGGCTATAAACTTTCATCTAGCTGTTTGCAGAACCCAGAAAAAATAACATAATTGAGAACAGTGTCTCAGAGGGTAGGAATATGTATTCTGGGGATGCTGCTCCAGAGTTTCTTTGTTTTCAGTGAGTGCATCTGATTTGGGGTGATTGATTAGTTTTCAGGCAAACTGGAATGGGTCTCTGAGGAATCTCTCCTGGGCTTTCTTCTTTTTTCTCTTTCTCTTTCTTGCTGATTCTGCTTTGCTAAGAGCCCTATGTTATGCTTTCAGGTCTTTTCCGAGCTTTTCTAACCCTTTATCGTCAGCTACTGAGGCAACCCACATCTGTTTCTTGAGATTCTTTTTTTTCTCGTCTGGATGTTATCTACCTCTCACTGTTATCTATCTCTCATCTGGATTTTTGAGGAACTGTCTTCATTCTTAGTTGTTTCAGTCCATTTTCATCATTACAGTTCAGTTGGAGAGTGTCATCAAATGCGGTTAGTTTTCTCCATTGTGCTCAGTCCTATCACTCAGTGCGTCCATTTTTTTTTTTTTTTCACATCTAATTTTTCCAATTCCTCTTTAGGATGGCAAGTACAGTTTCTGTCATTTTGTATCGAGAACTTGTATGAATTCCTTGCTTGATTAAGCAGCGTGTATGTCCAAGGCACTGTGTTTTGAATCCTGCCAATGGTTTTGCAAATGCTGGCACGGGGGGCTGCTGTTCATTCATCGGAGAAATTTTTGTTCCTTCTTCGTCCTGTGAATCTTCATGCTATGCTCAGTGGAGTGTTTTCTTTCACAGACTCTTGGGGAATCCCATGGGAATCAAATGTTCTGTTGTGATTTATTTATGTCTTAATCACAAGTTACTTTAGTTAGTGATGTCGATCTTCAGCATTGTCATGTTGCAAGGTAATGTTTACAAGTATGTGGAAATATCAGCAAGAGATCAGTGGTTGCTGGTAATGTTCCTCCCTATCCCCATGAACACAATAATCATTTTGTCATTATTTGTGTTCATGAAAGTAACAGTTGTTAATTTATGTATTTTACAAGGTCAGGTTGTGCAACTTGTAGTGAAGGAATGTATTTGATCCATCGTTCCACCTTTGGCTACAGTGCATAGCCACAAGACCCTCTTTTTAAATTCGC
Organism: Conus canariensis; assembly: GCA_033310375.1. NCBI lineage: Eukaryota > Metazoa > Mollusca > Gastropoda > Neogastropoda > Conidae > Conus > Conus canariensis. The sequence continues at coordinate 22,080,791 of CM065717.1, read as the reverse complement.
TCATCTTGGTCATTAATTTATTTATCCAACAGCTATAATTCATGCGCAGTGTGGTCTCAAAACTTAGCTGATGTGGTGTAGCGTAGTCTGCACACAGTGACACCTTGACGAAACTGAAACTGTTACACATGCCTATACCCCCTCCCCTTTCTTCCTCCCCTTCATTCACTGCATGGATGTGATTCTTACTTTTTAAAAAAATTTTCAGATTTGGCAAGGAAGAGTTATGATATAAAGGAGTCCCTGAAGCAGCTTTTCGGCAGTTGAGTCTTGAAGCCCTAGTATCATGCCTGGTAATGTGTGCAAGCATTGCGGCTGCAATGAGATTGATGAGGATGCGACCCGAGGTGACAAAGTCTGCACAAACTGTGGCTCCATCTTAGAAGACCAGCTGATTGTGTCTGAAATTCAGTTCCATGAAAATGCAGCTGGACGTGCGTCTGTTGTGGGACAGTTCGTATCTGTGGATGGTATGTTCCCCCTTCTTCCTCATCCTCTTCCTTTTTTTTTTTTTAAAAATCAGTTTCCATTTTTGTGGTGCATTTTTAAATTCATTTGATTTCTGGCAGATTGTAATTGTATGCTCTGTGAGTTGCTTGTATGACAAGGAGCATGTTATTGTATCTTTTTTTTCTTTTCTAAGAATGTACTTGTAAGATTTTAAAGATTTTTATGTGATTAAATTTTTGGATGTGATTATTGTTAGCTAGGATGAATGTATAACAATTGAAGCAGTTTTTGTTTTTAGTTTGTCTTGACAGATATGAATCGAGAGAGCTAATTTTCAGTAATATAAGTGTAAAACTGTGAAGGTGAATTGTCATGTAGTGATGTAGATACTGAGTAGTGTGACAATAGTAATTGAAGAATTGTAAATGAGCAGAATGATTTAGACTGTTGAAGATGATAAATGCTAGCATATATGTTTTGTGTGTTAATTTGCTTAGCACCACAGAGAAATTGTACACTTAAAAACCTATATTGAAAATGAATGGTTGTAAATGAATCTTGAAATTGTATGTTCAGCAAAATTATTGCATCCTTTTTTCTTTTCAGGAAACAAATCCTATTCTATTGGTGGGTCGTTCATTCGAGGCTTTGGCCGAGACTCACATACAGTAACACTCCAAAATGGTATGAATCTTTTTTATGATTAAAAGTATTGAATTTAAATAACTGGCAAGAAGGGTTCCATATTATGGTTGAAAATGAACATTTAATGTACTATTGAGTGTTTCACTAAGTTTTCCAATCTGAAGATGTTGTCCTCTTCATGTGTTCAAACTCAGACTGTCTTAGTCACAATAAAAACACTGGTTTGTAGTGTATTCTTTGCATTGGTATGAGCATTTCAGTGCTGTCTTGGTAAATTCTTTCCTGATGGATGCCACATAAATTCTCTCCTTTGCTGATACTTAAATTAGTTTCATTTTACAAGATATGGTACAAACATAATAATATATTGCCACTTAGTATGTTATAGCTGATATTAAAACACTGTAGTGATGTTGAAAAAAAATGGTGATTTTGACAACAGGACACAAAAATTTCAGACATTCCTTGTTCTGTACTCTTTGCACAGAAGACAGTTATCTTGTACAAATAAAGAAAACAACACTCACACACCCAAACTTTTTACACTAGCTAGGACCCTAAACTATATGACGTGATTGCATCCATTATATTGTACATAGAAAAGCGAGATTATTATGTTCTTTTTCATACTGCCGGCTGTGTGTGCTGACACATCTGATGGAAACAGCTGTCTTGCTGTCGGTGGAAAATTTAAAGAAATTGTACCCTCAAAAATCTATCATCTAATAAGCTGTCAGCACATTCAGTTGAAGAGTGACTTTAAAATGTATCTCTTATGAGTTTACAATTTCTACCTGCTGAATGTATCATAGTTGTGATTTGCAAATTAAGTGATTTTTTGTTTTTAAAGATAGAATCTGATTTTTTTTTTTTCATCCTGATTTTAAAGGGACATGGGAAAAAAATGCTACTTTCTTAATCAGTATGACTATAACTACATTATAGTAGCAGGTTGTGAATTGTCATTTTTTTTGGCTGTCTGTTTAAAAATAAGATAATAACTATAAGTCGTTACCTAAGCTGGCCCCATTATTTCTCACTTACTTGCAAACTTTATTATGGTTTATTGCTTGAGCTCATGTCATGTATTGAACAAGTTCATCGACTTGGAAAGAGAATAAGAAGAGACAATTATGTATGTGTTTTGTGTGCAGCCAGGCGGAAAATCCAGGAAGTTGCTGACCAGTTACGGATAAGCACATACTGCCAGGATGTTGCTTTCAATTATTTCAAAATGGTGTTGAAGAAAAATCTAACACGCGGGAGGAAGACAACTCACATTGTTGCCTCTTGCCTTTACATAGTTTGCAGGAAGGAAGGACTAGCTCATATCCTTTTTGAAAACATTCAAGTTGATGGGTTGCAAACGAGCATGTTCATTTAATGTGTTCTCTTCATAGGTATGTTCCGTGTCTTAAAAGACAGCAAAAAGTCAAAAGAATGGAATATGTGTGTTAAGTGAGTTGAATATTGTCAGCAGATCATAACAAACAATTTTCTTAGAAACATGGTAGTAAATGTCTTGACTTATGCTCCTACACACACACACACACATTCCAAGTTGCATCAGTGCACCTGCATTCATATTCTCAAACGATATTCCACATTCAGACTGCATATGGCAGTATGAAGTACAGAGAAATGCTTTGTTCACTGAGTGGTTTCAGATGAAAATGAAAGTGATCTGCCAGGGAAAAAAATTGAGAAAGCTTGGCTAGAGCAGAGTTTGCCCCTGGAAGGTCCAGTATGAACCATAAAAACACCATGTTATGCTTTGGTCCAAGTCCACCTGCCTCCCCTCCTTCCCCCATACTCTGCAATCCCGCTGTTACAAAATTGCCACTAGTTTTGCTTTGCTGTAGTTTCATGCCTGTTCAGAGTGTCCCATGTCTCCTGTTTGTGTATTATTTATTTTCTGTCTCAGTTGTTGAAATTGTCCAAGAATGTTTGCAGTTTGACTGAAGCGGATAGCAAACATAAGTATGGAAAGGCCACTATTGCTTAAGATACATGCTTCCTTGTCTTCATATAATTCCTAGGTGTTTTTCTGTGTCTGTTTAAGAGTGAATCCTAGTATACTAGGTTATGATGGTGTCTGTTGTGGTAGCTATTGAGAGTGAGATTCAATGAGAGTGTGGTCAGAACTTCACTTAACAAACAAAGCAAGTATGAAAGAGTTACTTGACAGCGATATTTCAAAGGGGTCCTCAGCATGCGAAATTATCAACTAATTTCGGGCCCTTATGAGAATGCTAAAAAGAACTGATCAGTTTTATTGTGCTTTCAGTGATAGTCCCTCCCAGAATTCAGTGCGGTTTCTGTTTCTTGAATCAAATCAGTATGCAAGGGGCTGTGATTTTCCAGCTGTTTGTATTGACTGGAAGAATGTAATGCTTTCTTTCTGGTCTTTCTTTACAGACTTGTGAATTTTATTGAAGAAAAGTAGTGATTTCCTTGACTCAGAATAACATATGCTGCTGGACTTCAGTGATGTTCTTCAGGTGAGACTTTTTTTCCCCCCTTTCATTTTAATGTGTGTGTGTATAAGCCTGTATTGTGTGTGTGTGAGTACTGATATGCTTAAATGAATGCACCCTCAGCATGCATAATTTGCCTCAGAAATGTCAATATATTGCCAACTGTATTCTTAATTGGCATATCTATGTATACACATGCACAAATATACATTATGTATGCATGTATGTTTTTGCATGACAGGATTTTGTGGCGATGGCCCAGAAAGGGAGATGTGTGGTTAGCTCTGCCGTAATGAAATTGAAATAGCTTAAATGAATATTTTCTCCTGCTATATATATTCCCCAGCTAGCTTTATAAAGCTGACTGGGATAAACAGATGCAAAAGTTCAGGTGTAATTTTGCAGTGATTCAATCAAAGTAAAAAGATGCTTCAAATACCCGTCATATGTAAACCCAACCACAAACATGGTGCTTCCGCATATTTCCCTTCAGATGCTGCTGGTGGTTGCAGAAATTGTGCTCTTTGTCATTGCCATTGATCAGTCTGTGTCAGGCCAATGCTTTCTCATTAATTCTGGTGTCTTTATCTCTGACTGTCCGATGTCTGATGCCCAGTTCAGATCTCTACCAGAAGTTGTGTGCCTACTGGTAAAGTCTGTCTAGCCTTTCCACATGGAATCTGATCTTCCTACTCTCAGTGGTTCCCAGCTAATGTCTGCCTCACCCTTTTTTTCCAGTTTGTCGTGGATAACATTACAAAAATGCTGATCGGCTTCATGACAAAAATGATCATTGGTTTCATCTTTTTGTCATTTTCTTTCTTCTGCATGGCCTGCACAAACCAGTTGGGGTAGCTCATAGGCTTGCATGTCTAACTATACTCTTGTATCAGCCTAAACGCCCTACTGTCCTGTCGGGATTTGGGAGACTGTGGATCGATGATTACAGGTTTCATATCCTAGTAAGTCAGTAATGTTTCAGTTCACTCGGTAGGCCGTCTTCATTGTGTGAGGCTGGAGATATGAGAGCAAGCATGAATACACACAGCTATGTTCTAGTTCTTCTGACTGAAGAAATCAGAGCCCATTCCTCCAGCAAGCTTTATTGGTGTCTTCCTTCCCCTTCCTTCTTTCTGCTGCCTGATGTTATGCCATTGTTCAAAGATGGGAATATAAACACACTCAGGTTTTATTCCCATCTTTGAACAATGCACCTTGGTTTGCCTCCCTCCAAACCCAGCCTCCACAAGCATGTTTTTGCCATGCCCCAGTTTTCTGGCTTGTGATACCAGTGTGTGTGCATTTGTGTGTGTGTTTTTTTTTACAATGGCTGGTTGAAGCCTTTCTAAAAGATTTCTTGCCTGTCTATTGAGATGCCATATTTGGTACTTCTGTTGCTTTTTTGTGTGGAATTCTTGAGAAAATCTCAGTGCAAGTTTACCTTATAGTATGTCATTTACTGCTTGCTCCATCCTTAATGCTTGCCAAGCTCTTGGGCCGCCAATGACCCAAACACACATAGAGAAATGATCTCTCTTGGAATCATTTCAATTATTTTCTTTTTAATGAAATCTTGGGTGTTTGTCAGGTACCCAATTAGTTGTCAGTCAGGTGATTTTGGTGTGTATGCACACACACAAAGAGTAACAGTGCTATTTAAACTATACACTTTTAATGAAGCAGGTTGTAGCGGACTCAGTAAGAGTGGTGGTAGGTTATGGCAGCATGAAGAGTATGGCTGCGTGTTACCTGCATCGTCATGAAAGGTGTGAAGTCTGAAGGACTCTTTGATGAGTATGGTTCTTGTACAACACCTATTATTATCTGAAGAGGAAAAACCACAGCTAAAACACACAGTAAAATCTTTGAAAACTGTATGGGTCATGGGCAGTCCACATAGTCAGGAGTGTATAGTCTAAAGTGATATCTGATAAAGGTTAATATTCCTTTGTTTGTTCTACAACTTTTTTAAAACCTTGCTTTGTAATGTTTATGTATGTCAGTTTTCTTATATTCCAGGTGAATGTATACATTCTGGGAAAGACTTACCTCCACATCTCAAAGGAATTATGCCTGCAGATACCTGTAATAGGTATGTATGTTTGAAACATTTGTCTGCTCAAACAGAAAAAAAAGTCTTTCTGTAGTTGAATGAATTATCTGACAAAACACCGTATCTTGGGCATGGAAAGGTATTTTTGAGTGGTTACAGGCTCATTATTTGTTTCTTTTTTTTTCTAAATGCAGAAATTAAGAATATGCATTCACTGATCCATGGCTGGAAGGTAGAGTTATTAAGCTGGAGAACATACGTAGCTTGGTCTTAACTCGGTGGAAATGTACTAAAACTGGACTTTTCCATATCTTATGATGTGACGTTTTGGCTGTGTATTTTAAAATTTCAGCTTACCTGTACTATATACCAAAGCATAAAAGTTATATAGGATTGAAAAGTTTATGTTTGGGGTCATATACTATGTTAAATCCTTGCAAGCTGAGGCAGTTTTAAAGCTCCACTGGCTGAAATTTCATGGCAGTGAGTAATGAGACACCCACTCGCCATCTTATGTGTCTTGAAGAGAACTCAGTTGCTTCCTCTTCCTTTTTCTTCTAGCAAACATCTTCCTGTGCACGTTCCTTTTTTTTTTGTCTTGCCTATCTTTATCTTGATAGCAGAGCGTGTCATTTTCTGTTTTTTCTTCTTTTTGTGGCTTTCGCTAGCCTCCTTGTATTATTTTACAAGTTGATTCAGGACTGATGCATCATTAGGCACATTTTTTTCCCCAACGATCAGTCTCTGCTCTCTCTCTCTCTCTCTCCCCCCCCCCCCCCCCCTCTTTATTGTCTTTGTTTAACCCACTTCTAATTGCTTCCACCATGAGCAGTTCAATTGGGATGGAATACCTGAAATCCAGAATCTGGATCTGGCTAAGTTTCTTTTCAACACCCCGCACTCTACCGCATACCAGGGGACTCTGGACTTAGATCCAGGTGCACAAGTGTGAGGGTAGATACAGATGTATGTCAGACAACTAGAAGCTCCTCTAGGGTAAAGACCATTAATTTCAAGTATTATGACTGCCAGCCCCCAAGACTGATAAGCACTTGCCACAGGCATGAATAAGGAGGAATTTAAATTGAGGTCACCAGATTTGCAAATTTATGTAGAAAATTGACTTAATTTGCAAGAATCTTGATGCTTTTAACATTCATTCTAAAACAACTTTTTCAGATATGCCAGGGGGTACCTTGTCATTTGTGATGTTGCATTTTTAAAGTTCTGTATTCATTTCTCCTATGTCTTTCAAGTTATATTACGTGCCTTTGTATCTTCTTGCTAATCTACACTACTGTAATTGTTTTCTTTCTGTATACTGCATACTTTATGGAATCATAGAACTGATTTAGAAGTGATTTTCAAATTTTGCAAGCTGGCAAACAAAAGCTGGCATGTGCAGAATAAATGCAGGTGAATGATCTACAAGGGCAGAATACAGTAGAAAACAGTAAGGAAAGATCAAAATGATTAATAAAAAAAAAAAAAAGCAGAGAGGGAGAAAAGAGGAAGTCACTAGTACAGAATTTCAGAAGGCAGGGGGGTCGAGCTACTTGTGCTGAAAGAGCCACCCCACCCCACCCCTTCCCTTCCTCCCTCCCTCCGAGCACTCCCATGGGGATGAACATCAGATCAAAAGTGAAGTGGTGTAGAGCTTTACAGAAATTACCTCCCTCTCCCCCATCGACTTAAGCCCAGATCTCATCAAGTTTGGTACGAGAATATGCTGTTTTCCATGTGAACATTTCTGTCTTGTTCATGTTTATAATGGGCCATTGTGGGCACATGCCTGATTTTTTTTTAAATGCTTAATCCAGCCATGACTTGAATTTCCAATTCTTGGTGATCTCACATACTGCCACCGAAGTTTGATATGAATGCCACTGCCAACACACCTGTAGAGTCGATTTTCTGAGCTGTCACATTAGATTTAGCAGCACATGGGTTCCTGAATTATCTACAATTGTGTTAAGCAGACAATCGGATATCATCTTCACTTACAGTTACCCTCAATATGGACCTGAAAATGATAGCTAAAAATTCTTGGGGTGAAGGTTGTGATTCAAAGCATTTTTCAAATGGTTGCAACTTTTTTCTTTTGCAGTCTCCTTCAAATGTCACATGTTACATGCCAAAAGTTGTCCAAACAATCTGTAAGGAAACAAATTGTTGGGTCACCCCCAACAGGCAGCTATGAGTGGATTGGAAGTATTGGTGGATGGGCAGATACCTGCAAACAGAAGGATATTTTACAAATGTTAACAGAGTATGTTATTTCTGAATACTCGAGACGAAAACTCTAAAATGTTTTGGTATATGCTGAATTAGATGTCATTTGAAGAGATGTCTGAAGTATTCACATCTTGTGTACAACATACTCCACAGGTAAAGAAAGAGACAATGACAAACGCACTGACAAAAGAATATTTCATGATTAATATGAAGACACGTTTGTTTCTGCTATTGCCAGGAATTTACTCACAATTTTTCACATCGGTGTAATTCTCACTCGACAAAATTACAGGAATGGGGGAGGGGTGGAGGTTGGGATGGTGGTAGTGGAAGTTTGGCATTGGGTCAGTATTTATCTTAACACTGATCAACAACAACAGATATAACCTGTACTTGGATCATAAACATGTCAAACATGGTAAAAACCAAACAGAATATGCTTCAGAATAAACTGCACTATTGGAAGAGGTGGGATCAGAGGTGTTCAAGAACAAATCACATTGAACGTACAGCAGTAACATCCTTGACAGTAAAAACTAGACCTTGATTTTAAAGTCACATGCCTGATCACAAATTATGTACATGTACTATTCCTACGAGAGCAGTGTTTGAAACTGTCTCAACACAAAAGTCATGATCAGTTCGATGTTGTTTGAAATGAAGGGGATATTCCATTGAAGTTGGTACACAATATTATTAAGTCATGTTAAACATATTCGTTTCAAATGAAAGATCACAAGAGAGGTGTTCATGATTCTTACCTCCAGTTAAACCTTGTGTCTTCTTATAGGTTGTGGAAGAAAATATACATACTTATTACTATTAAAACTACAATGATAGAAATCAATCATTCCCCTTTTAGAATCTAACCAAGTTATGGCCATTTATTGGAAACACAGTCATTTTCATTTAATTTCAACCTCCCCCTTTACCCCCACCACCATCCCTCATGAAATATAAGCTTCAGCATTAATGAATTATAATCACAAAAAGATTTTTTATGAGGACCGAGTGTGGGAAGCAGGATGATGAAGTCCTTGAAACTCTGGGAACATCAGCAAAAGAAGAGAATCTCTGGTATCTGGCCTCCCTGCACCCCCGTTCCATTTGTGCTGTCTGAGGAACATTGAAACTGGAAGGTCATCTTGCCACACTGCACCTCTGCCAGCCCTTCCTGTCCAAAGTAGCTGAGCTCTGACCCATCCAGAACAGCACTAGCAGTGTAGAAGGTATCAGCTTCGATCTGAATTGGACTTTCAAACAGCACTGGGAAGGTATTGCTGGATCCATCTGACTTAAACTTGGTGACGTTCTGGCTCAGAGGAAGCCCATTCTTCTTCAGCTCTATGCGGACTAGATATTCAGCAGCTCCATTACTTGAGCCATAAAGTCCTAACCCCACGATGAAAATGCGCTTGTCGACAGAAAACTGGATGCTGTCACAGCGACCCCTGTAGCGCCACTGGTTGCTGCGATAAGCAGAGGATTGGAAGCGATGAACACAGTACTGCACCAGGCCTTTGCGATGCTTGGTGTTGTACTGTAGATCTGGTTTTTTGCTGGCAGTGTAGTGAAGAAAAATATCGGTTGTCTCCTGAGCAGACAGCATGCCAGATTGTGCTGGTCCGTTGGCAAACTCTTCCAGTCTCATTGTTGGGATCCGCACCATATGAAGACTTGAACCAAGAACCTGGAAGATAACGCCATTTGAGTAGCAGGACCCAAAAAATGCAGGAAAACTTTCATCTTACTCTTCTGATTCTTTTGTCATCCTGCCATAATCATGATAAGAATATTTATTCTCTTTGTCATTCTTTCTTCTTGAGTGAAAATCTGTTGTTTTCACAGTAGACTGGACTGTAAAAAAAGTGTAAAAATGTCTGCACAGTAAGTTCTAAAAATGTATGCTTTAACAGCTTTTAGGGGACTAAAACAAGTATGTCAAACTGCACAAATGATGGTCAGCATTTGCAAGGATTCCTGCAAGCCTGAAGAAAAGTCTGCTGAGAACGACTTTTTGTGTTTCTGACTGAAGAAAAATCTCTTGTTTTTTTCTTGCTGTGTAATCAGAAAAAACTCATGTGGACTAATCAACTGACTATCATGTTTTATTATCTATGTTCTCTATAGCCTTTCAGTGACATTTTGCTGCATGGGAAAGACAGGAAAAACAAAAGAGAAACAGAAGAAAAATTCCCAGACAATAACACAATAGCTGATTGATAAAGAGTGAACAGGTCAGTGAGGTGCAAGAATCTTGAACTGTAATACATTTCTTGGCTCAACACCGTTCATCTTGTTTTGAAAGTAAAGCTGTCACTCTGACTGTTTTTGTGATTCGTTACTTTTGTTAAATTAACAGTCAGTAAAAGAAAAACCTATTTCAGTAGAATTTTTTTTGTTCTTTTAAAGGTTTTGTTTTCTATTGTTAATCATGAATGTCCATAGTAAAGTTCACTTCTGGCTCATTAGAAGTTTGGTTATTTACTAACTTTAAATGACTGTGAAGAGTTACAAGTCGATACTACGTTGCCTTAGAAAAAGGATCAGGATTACGTCTGTTTCATGATGATTTTCAGGATTGCTAGGATGACCACAGTTCATTATCAAGATTGACGGGATGCCAAAAATTTGGTTGTAGGACTAGGGAATCTTACCACTCTTGCATATCCCTGCACTCTTTTTAAATATGTTAATTCAGAAATGAAAATTTTTTTTTTCTTGAACAGTGAAATGTTTTCCATTTTGCTCATTAACAATGAGTAAATAGAATCGGTATTAACCTGGCGTTTGTTGTCTGGCGTTGATTCAAGATCTTGTCGCCGGCATTCTGCTTCAGCCCACCGCATTACAGCTGTGAAAACCGATGCCTCTCTTGCGTTTAACGTCTCTCTGCTCAGAATGCTGTCCAGAGTTTGGTGGTCAATGTCCGTAAAGCCTTCAGATCTGAGTGCTTCCTCAGCTTGCGCATCAATCACTTGCCAGCATCTCTGCATGAGATGCAGCTCCTCAAAGAGGCGTCCTTGGCTGAGAAGGACACAAGCATTGCGAGCACTGAGGCGCGTTTCCAGGTAGTTGACGCAGGCCTGGGCCAGATGAGACACCATGTATTTCTTGGCAGCATACAGGGTAGCAAAGGACATTGTCAGCCTCCAGCTGGATCTCGTCAGTGTACAGATACCTGTGTCACAGAGCATATACTGATACAGAGATTTGGAATTACAAAAATGACAAATGAAATTGAAGTCTGAATTTTTTTTGTCTTTCTTAAAAGACATGAGTAAGATTCCACAGTCTTTCCACTTGACAGCTATTGAGCTAGGTAGCTCTTGTTATATGTCTAAAATATTTTATCTGTTCATGCAAGTCCTAGAAGTAGGCAAAAAACCTACGACGAACTGACACAACCTGATACAAAACTGTAGATTTCATGGCCAGGAAGAACATAATTTTTTTTTTTACTTGCCCATAGTATCACAGTCTGGGGTATTGAAACATGGAAACTATGAATGAACAGTAGCTCTAGGCAGGTTTGGCAATATCAAGTCATCAAGAAACAACACAGCTGAGGAGATACTCCCCTGCTAGTGCTACCCAGTCGCTTTGAAAGTGTTCATGTGCCTGTTCTGGTCCAGCATACACATGAGTGAGGACACCACATACAACAATTGCTTGGTCATAGGCCTAGTATGACAGAGCATCTTGAAATTCTTCTGGAGGGCGCTTCCATGTTCTTCCAACAAGTATCCGTGAATCTGACGACTACTGACATCTTTAAAACAAAAATCAACATGGGCATGGATATGTTAAGGGAATCGTGGTCACTACAAGAGCATAAAGGGCCACAAAAGTCAAAGCTTTGTTCTTTCCATGATAAATGGGAATGAGGTAGATAATGCTATTGACTTCCATTCTGGTCTGAGAAAACAAGACAAGTCTGTGCTCTGTGTGTTTGTAATATTCTGATGTCAGTTAAGCTTGAGACTTAAGTGAGAGAATACAGACTCGGGTCAGCAGCATTGAAATCAAGAAAGAGTAACTCTCTCAAAACATATCCATTAAGTCAATAAAACTCACCTCTGTAGTCCCAGTTTCCCCATTCCAGCCAACAGCACATTAATTGTGGAAAGGAGCCACCAAAGCTGAAAATCCTACCAAGTAAATGTCTGATGGGATGCAAACACACAACTCCCATCCCACTACACCACTCTGAACATGTAAGTCCTGTTGCTGATTTAACAAGGAAAATTTTCTGTTGTGATCTCTAGGCTAAAACTGGACTGTTTTGAGGAGGCGGAATGAATTCAGTATTGTATTAAACTTTCATAAAATTTAATGTGTGACATAAAGCCACTGGTCGTATTCATTCATACATTACCTGAGGAGATTAAGAAAAGCCATTGGTTCCACATCTGGGATCTCCACCTCCTTCATTTCATCTGCAAGCCCTCCGTAGAACATGGCGAAGAAGACAGAGCTGCCTGTGGCCAGAACATATTTGTGAGCTGGGAAAGTTTTTTCACTGCCTCCAGCCCCCACACGAAAAGTCACATCCGACATGAGAGGGTTATTGAACATGACAGCATTCCGGTCCCTCACACAGGCCTGGCTTGCCTGCCAGTTGTGCTGCTCTGCAGCTTGAGATGCGGGCAGCTGATGTGGAGACTTTGACAATTGGAGGGATGAGTTGAACTGAACTGTGGGTATCTGGTCAGGCAAAGATCCTGCGGGCTGCCAGGAAATAGGAGGTGAGCCACTGTGAAGGCAGTTGGGTTGCTGAGTGGTTGTGCTGGAGGCAACAGGAGGTGATCTGGAAGGCAAGGCCACTGGCACTACATAATTCTGTGGTACTTCTTGGTTGATGTCCTCTTCTTCCTTCAGCCGTAGCAGGCACGATTTGGTTACTGCGGCCATCATTATCTGTTGTAACAAAGAAAACAATGAATGTCTATTATGCTGTTGATGAAATTAAAAGCGTAAAAGTTTCAGAATTCGACACTCCTATGGAAAGTCTGGGAATGTGAAAGCTGTGTAGAATTAGTTAATGTCCTTTTTCATTCAGAATATTCCCCCCTAAAAATCGCAATGGACAATGACTCGGACAGGCACTACATTAAGTATGCATGCTTCACAGTGGTCCAGGAAAACTGGAAAGAATCTCTGAAAACATTTTGCAGTGAGTGGATAGCCTTTGGAAAGAAAAAAAAATCAATTAAAAAATTTGGGAAAGTCATGGAATTAACTCTTTGCAGCCAATTTTTTTGTCAGTCAATTGATCCAAAGAAAGCAACTCCCATTTGTCGTCCCTTTCATCTTATACAGCTATGTAAAGATCAGCCTCAAAATAAATCATGAGATTTCACAGTATCACCTGGAACACAGGGATAGGACACAATTTTTTACAGGCGTACAAGAAACAGATTTTTTTTTTTTTTAAAGACAAAACTCTACTTTAACATTCAATGTGTGGTCACCTGTTTTGGAATTATTTTACCCAAATGTTATTTGACTGCATGTAGCTCAAGAAGACACGATAATTTTTGAATGACTAGAGGAATCAGACTGAATATCTTTTAAATAAGGACTATGCAGCAAAAAGTTGCCAAACAAGGGAATAGAAAGAGTTCAAAACCATGTCAAGATTGCTCAACATTGTCAGCTGATGGCAGTGGAGAAGGACACATCATATTCTTGAGATGCAAAAAGCAAAACACAGGTAAACCATTTCATGCATATTCCTTGGGATTCCCACTGTACTTAGACTACTGGCACTTATTCAATATTTTAAGAAAACGGACGTACTGTGAAAATTTGGGACATTTGCACATGTAACCATCTCAATCATTTTATTATTGTATGTTCAGTAATTGTCTTGTTACTAGTTTACCTCACTTTAGCCATTGAAACATCCTTTTCATTCGTTCTGCACTTGATGCAAAGTCTTCAATACGTTGATTGATATGTTAGATATGGTTGCAATTCCTGTATAATATCATTATTATCGCTATTATTATGCATGGCATTGTGAACTGTCAGCTTTCTGGACATGATTTTAACGTGGTGACAGCCCTGATGTGGCCCCTTGTGGTCGGCTGGGCTATAAGCAACATTATCTTATCTTATCTTCTGGACATGAAATTGTTTGACTTATCTCCCTTCGTTCGGGGAAGTAAATAACCAAATTGCAGCATGTTTTCAACTGCTTGATTTATTTTGTAAATTAAATTGTTTTTGTAAATTTAAATGGATAAATTAAATTATATCATTTTTAATAAACATTAAAAGAAATCTTTAAACATACATAGTGAATAAGCAAAATTGACAAAATCCTATTCGGTCATAAATCGAACAGACTCTTTTTCTTTCAAATCCTCGTAACTTAATGCTTTTGGAGGAAAGCTGAAACCGTAAAACTTTAGATTGAGGTGCCATTGCATGCCGTGCAGCAAAATTTTTCAAAAAAAAAAAAAAAAAAAATTCTGTCTTGGTTATTTTTGTTTATTCAAAAATAAATTGTCACAAACTTAATTCTCCTTTTGGTTTCTGTTGACAGCACCCACGCTGTGAAATCACTCCACAATATACAATACAAACTTAAATAAGCATATCTGTTACAAACATTGACAACATATATTACAATGACTAAATACATACATGCTTCATATACCCTTGCAACAGTCATGCACATGAAGGAGTGATTACACACATAAAGAGAAATCATTATGAACTATGACTAGTACAAGTACAAAGACATATTTTAAGTGCAGTTCATTTCCTTGGCTGTTTTTTTAATATATTTTTTTTAATCTTTTGCTTTAATAGTCCTGCTTTAAAACATTATGCTGTTATGTTCTCTTAAGCAGCCTTTAAACCATGCTATAGTAAGTTGCTTTTTTTAAATTATGCAATAAGGTGTTTTTCCTTTGCTTTTTCTCTTTTTAAAAATCAGATTCCAGTCAAATAATTGATGTATACTTGTATGCATAAAGTTCTATTGCATTGTGCAATTGTAATGAAAAACATACATTTGGACTTGGTTTTATATCAGTGGGGAATCAGATTCATGCTGTTTGTTAACCTTGCCAGCATTCTCAACCCCCCCCCCCCCCCCCAGTTCATTAAAACTTGTGCAGGACCAGGGCCAGACCTTCAACAGTGTGTGTGCATGCACACATGTTCATTCAACATTTTTTATCATAATAATGGAAATGTATAATTTGCGCTGATGTTGCTTTGCAATTTCAGTTTAAGATGTTTAAAAAACAAGGCGATTATTTTCCTTTTTTTGTTATAGCCATTTGACCACACAAGGGAAAACAACTCTACTTTTCATATTATTGGTAACTGACCACAAAAGGCTGATAAATCAGATTCATTCATGCAAATATGAAAATCAAGTAGAATGAGTGTGGAGAAAAACTAGGCAAATGGAAATTTACATCAGTATATCATTATCATGGATTCGGTTCTTGAACTATTCTTTCTGTGACAATTGTTGTACGCTAGTTCAGAAGCATTGACTGATCGAAGCCAGTGAACCAAGAATAATTGTTGATCATTTTGACTATTGATCATACGTAGTCAGACAAGAAGGAAAGAAAAGTTAAAGGATAATTCAGCATAAATGCAGATGGACCGGCAACCTAAGAAAGACAAGGGGAATGACTGAAGAGTACCGGAGTATCCAATCGGACTCTCGGTCTGTCACTGCTAAACGAAAGTGCATCATTTATGGTTCCACACAATGGCATTTTTTTTTCTTTTTCATTGTATTTATGGTTCCACACAATGACATTTTTTTTTCTTTTTCATTGTAACTTGATTTGCTGGCAACAACACCTTCTTCGTACAGCGTTTAAGAGTTTGCATGCAAACATCTAGCGTATCGGGCTCAATGATATTTGATTTGTTTTTCCTTCAGCTAAGCAGGAGGCGTGTTGTGGAATTTTTTTGGCACGACTGCGCTGACCGATGCGAGCAACATTTCATTGAAGTAAAAGCAACGATTGATGTAATGGTAACATAATTCTGGCCTTATCGATATTGGACGGTTGCTTGTATTTTCTATGCAAGCAAACAAATAGTAATACCTGAGATGGGCTGTGACAGGTCAAGAGGAAAGATTGATCAAGCCCGGAGGTGCAAATGTTTTCGTCTGGAAGAAGGTGACTTAGGCGCCCTCTGGTGTTGTTGGAATAATTTTGTAGTTAACTCCCCTACTAATGAAACGGTTAACTCCCCTGCTTAACTTTATGTCGCGGGGAAACTGGCGAGGGAGAATGGGGGTTGAGGAGGGGGTTGGGGGTTGGGCGCGAAATGAAAATAAAACAGCAAGAACAAAACCTTATAGAAAAGGTGGTTTGAAAGTGAGGTGACTGCAGGCGGAAACTGAAACACTCTTAAAAGAAGACAGTTCCGCCGAACGAGAGACAAATTACAAGACTCGCCTAATAATGAAACGATTAAGGGTTGTCTTGTAATTTCAGTTTCGTTCCGCGGAACAGTAAATCTTTTATGTTTGCTTTAAAACAACAACCAACAACAAAACAACCTTAAAACCAAATTGGGATAAATAAAGGGCATTGTTATGCACAAGAGAAATTCTTTTTACAGAAATATACCCTTGATGAAATTTTGTTCTTGAAAATTTGTGTAAGAAGGCTTGCGTTTGTGCGAGTGCGCGAACACATACACACGCACACGCACATACACCCACAAACTCAGTCTCGCACGCACGCACACACACACACACACACACACACACACACACCACACACACACACACAACACACAAATATTTTTCTGACACACACACACACACACATACACACACACACAGAAAACTTTTTTTCTTGTCACACAGATTAATTTCTACACAGTGAAACGTAAACACACGATAATAAAAATATCATACTTCTCTCTCATTCACACAGTATATTTGTCGTGAACTGAACCAAAGCCAGTGAAAAAAGATCTGATGAACTGTGATTCCCTTGTTCCACATCCACTGTGTATTGCCTCCTGTACCTTCTTTCTTACATTTATTATCTTGAGACATAAAGCCTGGGCTCCTTGCACAGGTTATTCACCTTTTCAAATGTAAGGTCAGTGTACATTGATTTTCAGTCTTGGTGTTATATAGCCTAGCTGACCATGGGGGTACTTTAAGGGTTGTGTATTATTTGTTTTGAAGTGACACTTGCAACGGTGTACAAACATAAACATGGTGCGCAGGATTGTATTGTGTACAAACATGCACGTGTATCTTTGTAAAACATGTAAGCAGGGGTGCATACACACACACACACACACACCACACACACACACACACACACCCCACATCATGCATCATTTTTTTTTTTTTTTGAAGGAAGTTTGATGGCTTTATCTCTTCAGATGTTGCATCAATGTCTCATACACCCAAGGACCTATGGCAGATGAGAATTATTCCTTCTTTTCTTTCACAGTGCAGTGACGTGTTTGGTTTCAGATCCATGCCTGTACATCAATCGGTTCGCTAACAAGCTTCAGTTTGGTGACAAGACTAACGATGTGTGTGCCACGGCTTTGCGACTGGTCCAGAGAATGACCAGGGACTGGATGCATACAGGACGCAGGCCTTCTGGCTTGTGTGGTGCAGGTCAGAGGGTTGGATTGGGTGGTCATGATAGCATTCAGTGTTAAAGTTACAGTGGGTGTTGTGGGTGTTCTGTGTTTGATGTGTGTGTGTTGTGTGTGTGTGTGTGTGTGTGTGTGTGTGTGTGTGTGTGTGTATGTGTGTGTGTGCATGTGTGTGTGTGTGTGTGTGTGTGTTGTGTGTGTGTGTGTGTGTGTGTGTGTGTGTGGTTTTCTTGTAGATTGACTTATTTCAGGTTTAACTGAAGAAAAAATTTTTGATTGGAAAACTTTATGCAAAAACTGTTTGTGTGTGTGTGTGTGTGTGTGTGTGTGTGTGTGTGTGTTTGTGTGTGTGTGTGTGTGTGTGATGGTCTTTAAAAGTTTTGTAATTTGATGACATTGTTGGTGTATGTGGTAGAAACATTGTAACCAAACACAGAATGTGTGAGTAATTTGATTGTCATTAATCATAGTTATACATATTTTTGTGGTATCTGTTCCACTGTGGTTATACCTCTGTCTGTCCTCTGTCCGTCTACCTCACTCCCTCTCTGTCTGTCCCTATGTGTTCATTGATTGTCATTAATCATAATTATACATATTTTTGTAGGATCTTTTCCACTATGGCTATACCTCTGTCTGTCTTCTGTCCGTCTACCTCATTCCCTCTCTGTCTGTCTCTATGTGTTCATCTGTCTGTCTGTCTCTCCCTCCCTCTCTCTCTTTCTCGTTCATTCTGCTTATCTGTGGTGTGTGTGTGTGTGTGTGTGTGTGTGTGTGTGTGTGTGTGCGTGTGTGCATGCGTGCGTGCATGTGTGCGTGCGTGCGTGTGTGTGGTATGTGTGTGCGTGTGTGTGTGAGTGTGGTGGTGTGTGCGTATGTGTGCACGCATGCATGCACATGCATCTGTGTGTAAGTGTATGTATATGTACATAGGTATGTAAGATAGTTTGTTCTCCTTCCAAGCGAAGTTCTAGTGTGCATTAAACATAAGAAAGCTGCTGCTGACATTCTGTCATTAAGAAAGCCGAGACAAAGAAAGCTCTCAGAAGATGGACAAGTCACATTTCAGGTATTATTGGTTCAGGATAAAAAGGTCATCAACAGCAAACTAGTCATAGAAGACACAGGCACATAATTATGGTGTTCCAAGGTACTGAACTTTAAGAAAAAATAAATGGATGGTGCTCACAACTAGAAGACAGCCTGACATGTCTTAATGAAAGTTTAGAGCTAACAGTTGAACATGGTATCTTCGTGGATTCCAGAGTCACTGATCAAGATTTCTTCAAGAGTTCTGATGAAAGACATAAATGCAGACCGTCAATGATGGTGAGAATGAAACAGCCAGTGAGGAGAGATGTGTATGTAGTGGCCCAGTGTTGATCAGCACTTAGAAAAAAAAAGTGAATGTTTGTGGATTGTGCCAAAATGATGCAAAATTTCCACCTTCTGCAACAACAGCTTCATGGCTTTGGTTAAAAGAACCATGGGAATATCTGAACCTGGATTTTGCTGGTTCATTTTCATTTTTGCAGGAAAGTGTTTCTTTTGATGGTTGATTATCATTCAAAATTCTTTGGCACAAATACTCATGAGTCATGCATCCTTTACACCAAAATGCCTTCCTTGTTGCCATGTGTTGGGCAAGTATCTTTCAGTTCTTTTCATCAGAAGCAGAGAATAGATAATTCATTCACAGTCTGTTCATGTAGGTGATGAATGAGATAAGAGCAATTTGAAATAGTGATTAATGAAATTTAAGGAAACAATGGGAACAACAACAACAACAACAACAACAACAACAACAGCAACAAATTAACACAAGCTTCAACACAGAACAATTTCACAACACAAAACAAATTCAACAATCTTTCGTGATGTACAACTAAGACAAGTAGCTTGTAAAGTAAGACCAAGAGGTCCTTCTTCAGGATGACATCTCAGTCACCACGTTATTTGTTGTTGTCAGTTCAACATGCTGACATTTGATGGTGGGTGTGCTGTTTCAGCATTGCTGGTTTCCTCCAGAATGCATGATTTTAACAGGACGGTCAAGGAAGTCATCAAAGTGGTCAAAGTGTGTGAGTCCACAATTCGCAAAAGGTAATTAGTTCCTGCTTGTGTGTTTACATCCAGTTAGAAAAAGAAAAGGTGAAGGGAATTGTGTGAAATTTGTGTGTGTGTGTGTGTGTGTGTGTGTGTGTGTGTTGGGGTGGTGGTGGTGTCGGGTGTGTGTGTGTGTGTGTGTGTGTGTGTGTGTGTGTGTTGTGGTGGTGGTGGTGGTCTGTGTGTGTGTGTGTGTGTGTGTGTGTGAGAGAGAGAGAGAGAGAGAGAGAGAGAGAGAGAGAGAGAGAGAGGTTTTAATTTTCAGTACAGTTAAGTTGTAATGTAATTTGTTTGTAATTACAATTTCTGTTTTTATTATTTGATTTATGAATGTTAAATGTTTCCCTGTTAAGTTTCCTTGATGATTTTTTTTTTCTTTTACCATTCAGATGTTACTTGTATTATTTTGTTTTTTCATTGATTTATTATGTTTATATTTTTAAATGTCAGTACAACAGTATGTTAATCTGACAGTGAATGGTTTCAGTCAGTCAGTCAGTGTGTGTGTGTGTGTGTGTGTGTGTGTGTGTGTGTGTGTGTGTGTGTGTGTGTGTGTGTGTTTCTGTTGTAGCTGTCCATCAGTGGACAGAAATTTTTTACAATCTGAGTGATGATGCTCCAGAGCTTTGATGTAGCTTGTTGACTTCTTGGCCTTCATGGTATTGTTGGGAAGAATATTATGTACCCAGTGGAAAAGCCTGAATGTCATTGTGACCCACAAACATGACCGTTCACCACAATATGAGATGGAAGTCAGATTTAGTCATTTTCTTACAAAAAGAAAAAGTTGAAGTCAGTTATCAGATTTAAGATTTGATTAAATCATACAGTTTAATCTTTCAATCAAAAGTATTGTGAAAAAGAAAACAAATTTATAGAGATTATATGGAAAATAGATTTTCAGGGGAAGGACTCTGATAGTGAGGATTTCAAAAAATTAAAATAGTTTGGGGACTAGGTGTCTTCTTTGATAAACTAGCTCTGGCTTTGTCTGCTTTAGGAGCAGTTTGTAGTTTTAAAAATGGAATAAAAGTTATTTGAAAGAACTGTAAGAAAGAAAGAAAGAAAGAAACAAGCCAAAAAAAAAAAAAACCCCAAAGAAAAAGAAAATATAAACAAAACAAAATAAACAGAAAATATGACGAGTAAGGCGAACGAAGAGGAGTAGCTTCCTTTCATCATTAAACATGGTTACATTAGGATTTTCCTCTTGATTTTGATTTTATTCAGAACTTTCATGCAAAAGAGCAATTTGAAAAAAAAAAAAGAAAACCCCAACAACAACAACAGCAGGTTTATGGAAATGAACGAGACATGGGATTGGTGAATTAGGTCAACTGAAACAAATAAATGAGGGAGACTAATGTCTCATATGCCAGTCTTTTGGCACGCCAGTCCATAATGGTTCAGGATAAGGATATTATTTTCCAGTGTCGTATTGATCAACAGTTTAAGGGAAAATGCTACTTGGGAAAGCTGCCTTTTCACATTTATACAAATGATGTTTTGCTGAACGATGTATAGGCTGGAAGGGATGTCTCATTGCTGTGTCACGTGTGTACTTGTTACACAGGTTGTATGAATTTGAAGACACCCCGTCCAGTAATTTGACCATTGAGGAATTTCACAACATCGATTTAGAAGAGGAGCAAGATCCACCATGTTTTACAGAAGGGAAAAAGCGATCAAAGCTGCAGCAGGTAAAGCAGAGTTACCATTCCTGTGCATGGACGTTCAGTTTTTATGACCAGTGATGGCGACATGTTTTTTCTCTGATGTACTTTAACTCTGTTGATAGTTTAATGGTAACAGATGTGACTGTTATTATGATAAATGAATGATTAAAGGTAAATGTTGAAAGTGTGGAAACCAGTTTTTTTTTGCTTTGTTTGTAATTTGCATATTCAAGAAGCAATAGATTAGGAATTTAGTACAGAACTTTTTTTTAAACTCTTCTTTGAATGCAACTGTTTACTGTACAAGTATTCAGTGGCAAATTTGGTCCATTACTTCAAGACCTGGTCAGTCACATCAGATAGCTTAATAATTTCCCATTTGTGCTTCTCTGAGTTGTCTAAATGCTGTGCATGTTGAGATGGAACAGTGTTGGAATCTTCAGAGTATGGGAATTATGAATTCTCTTGCTTTCGGTTGTAGGTTTTCAAGTCATGTGTTCTTAAAAAAAATGTGTGCTCTGTGTGTGTGTGTGTGTGTGTGAGTGAGTGTGGTGTGTGTGTGTGTGTGTGAGACAATGTGTGTGTGTGTGTGTGCGCGCGCGCGTGTGTGTGTGTGTGTGTGTGTGTGTGTGGTGTGTGTGTGTGTGTGTGTGTGTGGGGTGTGATTGATAGTGCTGATTGTGATTAATAATGGTAATAGTGCAAAAATAAGATTATGTTGTTGTTTTTCTTTTTTTTACTGGTTTGCTGGCATATTGATGTTCATACATGTTCATAGGGGGGTGTTTACTGTTTTCCACAAAGATGAGATTACAGATGTAGTCAAATTCAAATAATGAAAGGGGGGGAAAAACACCCTTTGTTCACAGATCGAAGAAGAGGATTCACAACTTTCAACCCACCTGGCAGAAGTGAAATCTTTACAGCAGGAAATAGAAAAATCTTTGGTCCGAAAACCTACCGGAGCCTGGGCAGCCTATGCTAGTGAGGAATTAACTGGATGTCGTTTTATAGAGAAAAAAACTGAATGGCATGTATTAGTATTTAACAAGTGTGTAATGTATTTACTTCTTTATTGTTACTGAACTGATAAAAGTCTCCAGGTTTTTTTTGTTTTACTGCCATTTTTGCATTTGCTTTCTTTTTGTTTCATCTAGTATATCTCTGTTTCTCTTTTTTATGGCTAACTTTTTGAGTTAAGCATATTGTCTTATCTTAAAAAGGTCATATTCAGTTGTTAGTCTTCTTGACAAGGTCAGTTTAAGAAAACGTTATTATTCAATTGTTAGTCTGTTGACAAGATTTGTTGAAGAAAAACTCATTACATAGGTATGAAATGATTTGATTGTGGATGTGTGTGTGTGTGTGTGTGTGTGTGTGTGTGTGTGTGTATGTGTGTGTGTGTGTGTGTGTGTGTGTGTGTGTGTGTTGTGTTTGTGTGTGTGTGTGTGTGTGTGTGTGTTGTGTGTGTGTGTGTGTGTGTGTGTGTGTGTGTGTGTGTGCTTGGATTTTTGTGTGTGTACTTCTTGTGTGCAAGTGTGCCTGTGTGTTCTATGTGTTTGACCAGTGTAATGCCGCTGTCAATGATAGAAGAACAAAACAAGTCAGCTACTTGTAATTCTTATCCTGTGTTCTGTTCAGAAATGGCAGCAGATTCACCAAACCCCACCTCCAGCGAAATGACAGCTATCTCCAACTTTATTGAAGAAGAGACTATGAAAGAG
>CM065717.1:22040304-22052804 GCA_033310375.1 Conus canariensis | reverse complement strand
GTTAGAGGACGACATTAAAGTCACAGCATATTGTATTCTTCACAAGAGCAGCCATTACCATTGTTGTCTTCCTTGTGAAGGCCGTGAAAACAAGCGGACGTCAAGCTCTGACATGATGCATCAGCAAAATATGCAACCAAAGTGAAAAAAATGGATAAAAGCCAAACAAACTTATGATCCTGATTGTGGCTGAGCCAAAAAAATTGATGACATGTATACCACTCAGTGCTCAGATTGGTGTCAGACTGCACCAGTGGGAAAACAAGTTTCAAAGAGTTACCAGCTGAAGGAGGGCAAGTCTGCCAGACCTCTCCCCATTCAAAGCAGCTGCTGAATTTCTTTCTGTTCAAGTTCAATTCATGGTGATGCTGAAGACTTACTGGAAAGAGTAGACAAATTGTTTTTCTGTAACGCTATACAGTGGAATAACTGGATCTGAATTAATTTTAATCCGACTGAACCATTGTCAGTAATTTAACAAGATCTGAAGTTCTAACTTTGAATCTCATAGTGTGCTATATCATACTGAACGCAAGCTGTAGCCAGTTTGCCAACTCTTGCAGTGCCTACCTATATGCACCAAGACTATCTCTACACTTCTGATCAAATGGACACTGCCATTTCTGTTCCCTCGGTCAATGGCCAAACGCTAAACCATATCTGTAGAGTTCAGTCATTTCTGTCCTTTATTCATTTAATAACCGACAGGATAAAATTGGCACTGAAATGTAATTAGTGACTGGAACAAAATCTTTTGCAATAGCTGTTGAACTGTGATTAGTAAATGACAGAATCAAGATCACTTTAATAGTTAGTAAACTGTAATTACGTCATTTGATCCACACTGAATTGAGACAGTTAAACAATGCAGTCTTAGTCAGTTTTTACTGTGATGTCACTATTCCATGCTTCCACGCTCTTGATGCTGAATGGTCAGTTTTTACTGTGATGTCACTATTCCATGCTTCCACGCTCTTGATGCTGAATGGTCAGTTTTTACTGTGATGTCACTATTCCGTGCTTCCACGCTCTTGATGCTGAATGGTCAGTTTTTACTGTGATGTCACTATTCCGTGCTTCCACGCTCTTGATGCTGAATGGTCAGTTTACTGTGAGTCACTTTTCCTGCTTCACACTCCTGATGCGAACGGTCATTTACTGTGATGTCACTATTCCGTGCTTCCACGCTCTTGATGCTGAATAGTCAGTTTTTACTGTGATGTCACCATTCCATGCTTCCACACTCCTGATGCTGAATGGTCAGTTTTTACTGTGATGTTACTATCTCATGATCCCACACTCTTCTTGGTGCTGAATGCCCCAACAGAAAAGGAAGTACAAGAAGCGGGAGAAAGTGGTGACGGAAGCGGCCTCGGCCAAGGAGGCCTTCGCCATGGTGATCCAGGAGAAGAAGCTGTCCCGGAAGATCAACTACCAGGTGTTGGAGGATCTGCGCTGCAGAGACAAGCAGAGCAAGCCGCTCACGGCGGCGGACGGTAAAGGGGCCGCCGGTGGGTCAGTGTCGTCACAGTCCATTCTGAAAGCGGAATCTTCCGTGGACAAGTAAGACTTATTGATTTGTTCATCTAAAACCACAGTTGTGGTTTGGTGGTAGTCAGGATATGATTGTTAACTCAGATATGGAAATGCCTTGGAGGTTGAAGAAGTGGTGTAGGAACAGTACTGCGGGGAAAGGATGATTTGCCTTGTCTTAGTTTCTGTTTATAAGTAAGTGCTGCATTGTAGGACACAGTTCCTTGTTAAAAAAAACCCCAAATGATTAGTTTGACTGCATAGCTCTTGTGAATTGTGTAAAGTATTGTTAATTGGCACGGTGATGATGGTAGAGAAATGTTGCATTTTGAGCATGTTAGTGAAACGTTCTGGAACAGAAACAGAAAAATTAACATGAAGCCTAAACTGCAGGTTCGTGGTGGGAGGCTGTAGTTGAATAAAAGCAAAGTAAGTGTGGTGAAGTACACTGCCGTGTGTTGTGTGTAGTCAGGTGTCAAGTCCATGAGCTGGTGGTGGGTGGCAGTCATAGGTGATTGCAGTGATTTAGTAACCACTGGTTCTGAAAAACTAGGATCTGCTTTAACTCTCAACACTTTTGAGATTTTTGCATTTTGCATGACAGATGTTCCTTTTTTTCGTAACAATCTGTGCATTATTTCTAAAATAATGTTATTTTTGTGATGAATGTGTCTATTTCAGGTTTTTTAGGCAATATATTGCTTCAGATAACAAAAATGTTGTTTTAAATTACCATAATTCTGGGAAGGAAACACTCGGTCACCGGTGATCGAAATTCAAGGGAAAGAACTGAAGAGAATTAAGACAGAAAGGTAAAAGCATTGAACTATACCAGTATGACAAAAAGACAGAGACAGAACGAGGCTTGGGGTTGAAAGGAGGGCAAAATGATGTAAAAGAAAACTCGGCCTTGTCTGACATTTAAACCTTGATTCCATTTTTTTGTTGTTTGTTTGTTGTAGTTGATTAAAAAAAAAAAATCTTCCTATTATGTGAAAAATATGTTGTGCATGGTTACTTGCCTTGCGCTGGTAATTTTGTGAAGAGTGTTTGTAAAGAAAAAAAACCTGATAAGCAAAGAAAAGTACGCCTCATATGTAGGACATTCTTGCAGAAGCTGAAGTCTTGTTGACATGAGTGATGTGAACAGTGATAAGTTATACATTTAATGAGCTGGCCTTTCTGATGGATGTGCATGGGAAGTGTCAGTTATCAACACCACCACCTTCCGACCCCCAACATTTTCACCAACGTGTTATCACAGTGTTGTGTAGTAGTAGTACTTCAGTTTTACGTCTGTTCACGTATGTGATATTAGATGGAGAGAGGGAGAGAGAGAGAGAGAGAGAGAGAGAGAGAGAGAGAAAAGACAAGACAAGACAAGACAAGACACATTTTTTTTATTTACAAGGCTAATGGATAAGCACCGATGTGCTTTTTTACATCCAGTCCTTGCCCTGAGTAGGGTAACAATGCAAAATAAAATGAGGCAACTAAAGAAGCATGCAAAAAGTGAAGAGGGAGAGAGAGAGAGAGAGAGAGAGAGAAGTGCATAAATGTATGTGACTGTGTAAGTGTATGCATAATGTGGTTATCTAAATGCATATTAATGTCCCTCTAAACATCCCAACAACATACCTGCAAATAATCTTAAAGTTAATGCTTAACTGGACTACAAATTAAAGAAAAAACACATTAAAGGCAAACTTTAAATCTGAAAAGACATCACACAAAGACATGCCTGATAATGGTGGTAAATGAGCTTGAAGAGGTAAACAGTCAAACAGCAGATGCTTGCTGGTTATTTTTCATTCTCCACAAATACATTTTGCTTCGTTTGTAAATTTAGTTTTTAAGGCATCAAGTTTTAATTTATGAAATATTGAAATGAAATTTCTGTGTTGGTACATATTTTTCACCTGTAAATGAGGAATGCTGTTTACTTGTTCATGATTAATTAAATGAGTGTTTTTATCAGCCACACCAAGCAACATATTTTTGTAGTGTTTCCTGAATCGGCACCAGACGGTTGCCTTAATAATTGATTGACTTCAGGTAAAGTAAAGGATATATTCAATACCGTGGTGCGCTTTTCATTTCTGGCTCTTCTCTTTGCGCATGTATCAGACAGCTCATTACCCCAAATACTACAATGTGATAGAATTCAACAGAAGGTGACATCAGTTCCTTTACATATAATAACATGAATAAGGTGGCATATTTCATTTACAAACAGTGTTGTGTGTGTGTGAGTGTGTGTGTGTGTAGGTGTGTGTGTGTGTGTGTGTGTGTGTGGTGTGTGTGTGCGTGTGTGTGTGTGTGTGTGTGTGTGTGTGTGCTTTATAAATATGGGAAAAAATATCTTGTGTTATGGACATTGTTATCAGCTTGAAGCTGCTTTCCAGGAAAGAAGAATTTGTATGAATATTTAGATTGAGTGATTTTTGTGTGTGTGATTTTGTGTGTGACATCATGATAGCCTTGCAGCTGGGTTTTGATGACTTGTTTATCATTTACTTTTTTGCTGTTCACAGATCCAGAAGGCTAAGTTTGTTATCAGTGGAATCAGAGGTGAGAATACTGAAGTCCTATTTTTTTTGTAATAGATATGACTCTTTTTTGTTAGTGTGTGTGTGTGTGTGTGTGTGTGTGTGTGTGTGTGTGTGTGTGAGACTCTGTGTGTGTGACTCTGTGTGTGTGTGCATTGCATGTGTGTGTGTGTGTGTGTGTGTTGGTGTGGTGTGTGTGTCTGTCTGTCTGTCTGAGAGACATGCAGGAGAATAACACACACACAGGTGGACTTGTGTACAGCGTATCTTGTTACACACACTCCGGTACACCACATATTACAAGCACTCCGATGGCAACAAGATTATATAACAGCAAGCATGATGTACAGTGGAGTATATATTTACTGAAAGATACACTGGATACATGAAAATAATGGAAAAAAACTGTGAACAAACTTAGCAATATGCATGCAACAAAATTGGAGGGATGTGATATTGATATGGATATTTGTACATACATCTTTATAAACTTGACTACTGTTGTCCTTTAATAGAGGTAAAGAAGAGAAAAAAAAAAACCTTTGTCAAAATTCCCAGGGCAAAAAATTACATGGGGTTGAAAAGAAGGCAGTACATGTATGACGGATTGCTGTAAGCAGACCCTGTGTGATTAGGATACAGGGCCAGAGCATGTATAACAGATTGCTTTAAGCACACAATGTGTGATTAGCATGCAGTGCCAGAACATGTATAACAGATTGCTTTAAGCACACAATGTGTGATTAGCATGCAGTGCCAGAACATGTATGACAGATAGCTTTAAGCACACAATGTGTGATTAGCATGCAGTGCCAGAACATGTATAACAGATTGCTTTAAGCACACAATGTGTGATTAGCATGCAGTGCCAGAACATGTATGACAGATTGCTTTAAGCACACAATGTGTGATTAGGATGCAGTGCCAGAACATTTATGACAGATAGCTTTAAGCAGACGCTGTGTGATTAGGATGCAGTGCCAGAACATGTATGACAGATAGCTTTAAGCAGACACTGTGTGATTAGGATGCAGTGCCAGAACATGTATGACAGATAGCTTTAAGCAGATGCTGTGTGATTAGGATGCAGTGCCAGAACATGTATGACAGATAGCTTTAAGCAGACGTGTGATTAGGATGCAGTGCCAGAACATGTATGACAGATAGCTTTAAGCAGACGCTGTGTGATTAGGATGCAGTGCCAGAACATGTATGACAGATAGCTTTAAGCAGATGCTGTGTGATTAGGATGCAGTGCCAGAACATGTATGACAGGTAGCTTTAAGCAGACGCTGTGTGATTAGGATGCTGTGCCAGAACATCAACATGTATGACAGATAGCTTTAAGCAGACGCTGTGTGATTAGGATGGACCACCCCCAGCCAAGAAGAAGAGTGTCCAGATCAGAGAGCCAGTGCCGTGGCGGGAGGAGCAGCCGGTAATTGAGATAGCCGCCAGTCCCCAAGTGGTAGAGGAGACGGGTCCAGTGCCCTATGTTGGACAAGGTGAGAGCTGGTCGGCTGTGCAGATTGAAGTGGAGCGAATCAAAATGTGTGCTTTAGGTACAGGTACATATAAAACATGCACATGCCCCCCGAGTACACGCATTTGTTTGTGTGTGCTCATGCTCAAATTTTATGCTTTTACATGTTTTTATTATTTGTTAATGGGTTTGATTTTTCGGGTTGATTTTTAGCGTTTCATTACCAAGAGAATGAAATTTAATGCCAGAAGTTTATTTTCTGAATTTAAATAAATTCTTTTTCCTTGCTTCAGTCAAAATTTGTCATTTATTTCCAGATTTAACAAATGAAAGATTGTTCAGTTGAATGAAAACAAAAAATGAAAAGTGAAAAAAGAAAAACTGTAATAAAAAGTGCAGTGTAGAAAATGACTGGTCCACATATTTCCCATCCCTTAATACCTTTTTGTTGTTTATAATGCTTTGCACTCATTGACCTTTACCCTCCATTTGCCTTGTGGCTACTGATTACAATATTCAAATGAAAAAGGAAACGAAAGAAAAGAAAAAAAATGGTACCTGACACTAAGCAATGGATGTACTGGAATCTAACTTGGCAGCAGTGCAGTGTCCCCTTGGCAGAGTGGCCTCAAGACAACCAGGGGCTGTAATTGGTTACCACAAGACAACCAGGGCTGTGATTGGTTACACAAGACAACCAGGGGCTGTGATTGGTTGCCTCAAGACAACCAGGGGCTGTGATTGGTTGCCTCAAGACAACCAGGGGCTGTGATTGGTTGCCTCAGGACAACCAGGGGCTGTGATAGGACAAACCTCAGAGTGGCTGTGTGTTAGGGAGTTTGAACAGACAACCTGGGTGGTGTGCCACTTAGAGAGCACAGAAGGTTAGTTTCCCCTCTGCCCTTCATCCCCAAAAGGTATTTGCATCTTTTACATTGTTTTGAAATCCTTTTTTTCTCCCCCGCAGAGCCAGAGGTTGTGACCGAGGAGGAGGAAGAAGAGGAGGATGAGGATCACATCAGTGCACAGCGACTGTTTGGCAGTGACGGTGAGCTGATACGTCAGACTTTGGGAAATGAGTTGTGCTGTAACCCATGTTGCTGGTTGATAACAACTGCAGCGGTTTCTTTTTCTTTCTTTCTGTCTGCGTACGCAGGCTGATACTCCTGCGGACACTGCCTGTATAGACAGGCAGTGGAGTTTTGTGTGTATGACCATTTATTATCCCACCATTAAGGCAGCCATACTCCATCTTCGGGGAAGGTGAATGCTATGTGTAACATGTCATCCATACCAACGGCCAAACTGGCCTTCTCTTCCGAAAGTTGGTGATGGGATTTTATGTGTGTGCAAGATGTTGTGCGTGCGTTCACACACGGAACCTTGGTTTATAGTCTCATTCAAAGGACTGTATGGGGAATGGAGTCAGAACCAATGTTAACTTCGAGGGAAAAATCCCCCTGTACCGAAATTCGAACCCGTAACCCCAGGATCACGAGTCCAACGCTCTGTCAACTGAGCTATTCTGGTCCCCGCAGCGGTTTCATTTTTTAATGGATTATGTCACTGGTTAAAGATAATTAAAAAAAGAAAAACACACACCTTGTCTAATCAGTAAGTCCGTGCAGGAGCTAACTTTCAGCAAAATTACTGTTTCCAAGTATACAGGAAAAACTGCATAAAGAATATAGCATAAACAGATCAAGTGAAAAATTTGAATTGAACATAATTATGAAGTGATGGAGCTTAGTAGTCAGGAAAAAGGGGAAAGAAAAATGATGCAGGTAACCTGCACATGACAAGTTTCAGTCTTTAAAATGCTCCTTCACTGGCTAATACTCCACCACATTAAACTATTGTTCATTGAACGAAGGTCAGATTAATTCAGTGTGTCCATAAAAAGTTTCCAGGACTGATTTAACATTGGCAAGTAGGCAAGGAATTATTTCAAAATGTGAAACTGGACTCACTGTTTTGCAAGCTGAAATGCAGATATAGAAATTAGGGTGGTGGGTTATCCCAGGTAACAGTAGGATGGAGGCAAGACAAAATGGCTGATCTGTGCGCAAGGAAGTGGAGACCGACCCTTTCGTCTCCAGGCAAAATTATGGAAGTCCAGACCTGTCTGCAGTTTTGCCAGTATTCAATAAGGGAACTAAAGACAACTCATCAAACTAATTAGTTTCTTTAAGAGTAACTTCCCCTTTCAGTTCATCCTGCCAGCTTTCCTGTATGAATTCTTATTGTTTAGGAGGTTTACAAACAGTCTGCTGGGCAGGATGTCAAAAGACGTCACCAGATGTCCAGTAGGCATTGAAAGAGTTATGCAGATACAAAATACTGTCAAACAAGGCTTTGGTCAACAGCTAGTTCGGTCAGTCACAAGAGAGGGAGCTGGGATACACAGATACCAAAGCAAGAAGTTATTGTTTCTCCCTTGATAGGATGTATTAAGCGCTGAAGATTTCAGAGTTTTTCTTCTCAGTTAAAACAACAACAAAAAAAAGAGCAAGAAATCGTCGCTGTGTCTGTAATTGTGCAGTCAGTTAGGTTCCTTATTTGTTTTACCTGTTTGTTAGTTTATTTCCAAGATTTTGTCAGAGATGAAGATATGTCCCAGTGAGCAGATATCTGTATGACATGGTCATGGTTGCTTTAGAAAGGGTAATGAGTTTTAAAGTCAGGGATTCAAAGTGTGTGTGTGTGTGTGTGTGTGTGTGTGTGTGTGTGTGTGTGTGTGTGTGTGTGTCCTTCATTTAACGTCTATCCACTATTCGTGATATTAGACAAAAAAAAAAAAAAAAAAAAAAAAAAAAGTGAATGTGTACGGAAGTAATTGCGAGCGTGCACATACTATGTGTATGTGTATGGGTGCAAGTGCACGCGAATGTGTGTGTGCGTGTGAGTGTGTGCGCGCGTGCGTGTGCGTGTGTGTGTGTGTGCGTGTGTGTGTGAGTATGTGTGCCTGTGTGTGTGAGTGAGAGAGTTGTGGATGTGTAAGTGTGTGAATATCTTTACACAAGTCATAAGTGAAGATTAACATGAAACAAAATACTTATAACCAACAACTAACTTATCAATTAAAGTCAAAACGGATGACAGTACTAAAGAAAAAAGGAAAAAGAATAAACAAACAAAATCCTTTGCTCCCCCCCCCCCCCCCCCCATTTTATCCACCCCACCCCCCTTCCTTTCTTATCCCCCGCAAATAAAGTTAATAAAAATATTATAAGTATTTTCCAATAGGGGTGCGCTCTAAGTGTACAAAGAATTCGTACGTTAAAGCTGGTGACTGAAAAATGGCCTGCACAGTATTTTGCTTCAATACTGGAATGATTTTTTTCATATCATTGCATGAAACAATATGAATTGGAGTAATTTTGTTTCCACATACGCAAACTACGTTTTTTTACATATTTTGTTTTAAATGCATTAAGTTTCCACCTGTGCATTAATGAGAGTAATTTTCTATTAAGATTAAAATTCTCTTTGATTCTTTTAATATCAAACTGTTCTTTATAAACGTGATCTACCATACTATATTCGAAAGCTTTCCAGATATGCGACTTAACCAAGTTGCACTGTTCATGTACTGATAAGGGGAAATCAAACAGTTCTGAACCAAAACTATTTCTGGCTCCACGTTTAGCTGCCCTGTCTACTTTTTCATTATAATGAAAAGAACAATGTGAAGGAATCCAACAAAAAACTACATGGGTTCCTCTTGCAATCAACATGTGTATCATACAATTTATCTCTATGACCATTTCAGGTCTTGTGTGCAATTGAGAAACTTTTAATGCCTGAAGAGCTGATTTAGAATCAACACAGAACAGAATTTCAAATATTGTTTTTGGAAAGTTTAAAAGGTAATTTAAAGCCAGGAGTATCGCTGTTAATTCTGCTGTAAATATCGATTTGTTAATTCCGATATAAAACGATTTCTCTACTCTTAAGTCTGGTATTAAGAATGCGCAACCTGTTTGTTTATCAGTGCACGAACCGTTTGTGTATATTTTCAAATAATTTGAATAATTCTTTTCAATATGGCATTTGATACAGCTTGCTAACATGTTTATGTTTTCATCTTTTTTCATATTGGTATGTTCAATATCAAAATGTGCTTTATTAAGCTCCCATGGTGGTATAGGAGAAAATAACGGTCTAATGGATAGAGCATCGTTATCGATTGAAACTCCAGAATCCGTAATACTTTTTGACGTGTACGTTGCTAGTGTTTTTTGAGAAGCTATAGATTTTGCTCTTTTAGGAAAATCAATATCTGACCTCATTTTTATTTCAGATCTAATGTGCGTTTTATTAGTTGTACTCTTGATAACAAATTTACAACACGCTAACTCTCTGTATTCATCTAGGGGAAGCATCTGCGCTTCATAATACGTACGAGAAGATGATGCATGCACCGGAAGGCCAAGTGCTAATTTCAATGCCTTGCATTCAATACTTTCAAGCTTTTTCAATAGGTATTTGGGAGCGCTAAAGATTACTTCTTGGGCATATGTTATTTTCGACCTCATTAAAGATTTACATAGAGTTATCAATGTAGATGAATTCTGTCCCCATTTTTCTTTAGAAGTGTGTGTGTGTGTGTGTGTGTGTGTGTGTGTGTGTGTGTGTGTGTGTGTTTTGTGCATTTGTGTGTGCAGTGGGTTTTGTTTTATTTTACAATGTATATCCATGTACACACATTCACACATACGGCCTCCCTTTCCTGCCCTTTATTTACAAAGATACACACATGTTTGTATGTGCATTCAAATGTTTATCTGTTTCTTTTTCAGTATCCATGGAAGAAGAAGAACATTACTACGATTCCGACTGACGAAGGACATGTATCTTACAACCTCAGCACAAAACACCAAGGCAGCAGAGCAGATGTCACCCACTGGGAACAGTACAAATATTGGTGCGGAATCTGGTCATCAGACTAGCCCGCAATTGTTCAAGAGACTCGTTAGCGTGAATGGCAGTGTATAAGGCATTGCTAAGATGGCAGAGTTAGCTTAATGAACACTTTCATTGTGGAGTTCATTTCGCAGTCACTGGGCATTGGGAATCACAGGTTGTGTGTGAGTGTCTGTGATATGATGTGACGGTGCATGAGAAATCCAGGCATAGCATTTTTTTGGGTTCTGTTTTGAACACAGACTGAGGTTTTGGATCTAGACCATGTCGCTGAAATCATTGAAGAACATTTAGATAAAACAGACTTTGAATATCTCTGTTGGTTTAGATTTTAGAACAGTTAGAAATCTGGCAATCATCAACAGTCATTTTTTGAAAATTTGATGTAAAGTATTCCTCTTTTTTTTTGCCAAGGAGATTGAAATATAAAAAAAAGAAAAGAAAAAGAGAAATCTTTGAATTTTACATGAAGACTTTGGATGAGCGTAGAAGAGATTATGAGAAGTCCAAACATGCTCTTATTAGAATTGGCTCTTTTAGAGTTGTCGACACTGTTTGTGTGTTACGAAGCAAGTTGTGTGACTTGTGTGACTTGTGTGGTTATTTTGTCTGCTGCATCAGATATTTCTGGGAAGAAAAGGGCCATTGGGGTGTACTTTTATTTTAGTATTTAAGGAATACATGTTTGACTGAAATATTAATGCATTATTCAATTTAGTTACTGCTAGTTGGATAACATCAATCCACACACTTTCCCACCTGTGCTTTCATGTGATGCTTTTAGGAAAAGCAAAATGTTTATTTTAGCATCTGTACTAGGTGAATGTAGAGTTAGTTTGTGCCCTGCACTCCCAACGGTTTTTAATGAAACTGAAGCTGTGTTTCAGGACCATTCTCAAGTTGTATAGTGTTTTGTAGAATGTCTCTACTTCATGTGCATACATTTTTAATGCATGCTTCTCTGTGCGTACTTCTATATGTGTGTGTGTGTGTGTGTGTGTGTGTGTGCGTGCATGCGTGTGTGCGTGCGTGCGTGCGTGTGTGTGTGTGTGTGTGTGTGTGTGTGTGTGTGTGTAGATATTTGTGTATATATGGTGTGTGTATGTGTGTGTGTGTGTGTGTGTGTGCGCGTGTGTGAATGCACTTGTGCATATGTGTTTGCCTCTGTGATCAGTAAGTAACTGTGTCATGCTACATTAATCATGACAGATTGAATGCATTGAGGGTAGAATATCAGTCACAGATTTACCATGTATCCTTATATTGGCTGCCGCCATGACCTGGTCAGTGGAAATACTCAAGACTTGTGGTCTCATTTCAGAAATGTTATTGTGCAAACAGGGTGCTTGTTATAACAGCCTAGCTATCGTTTTTGTGGTCGGCTCAGCTGTAACAAAATGACGTTGAGTTGTGAGAGTTCATTTGCTTTGATTATATAATCTTATATGTCATAGGATACACTTTGTGTGTGTCAATACATTGTAATAACCCAAACAGGGGGAAAGTCAAACGACCCAATTCCTCAATCTTTGTGGCAAGTGGCCCGAGCTTCATATTTAACACAGTGCAGGCACACTAGCATTGGATTTAAAGTCTGTGGACATTCCTGGTGGATTAATTAATCTGAAATTTGATTTACAGTGGTTATGACAGATCTACGTGCCTTTTCCGAGTTCCTGAAAAGAAAAAAAAAAACCACTTGCCACTATATTGCTGGTATCAACCAGTTAAAAAAGGGAAAAAATGTTAATGAGAAAGTAATTTTGATACAGCACAAAAATTCTTTTTCATTCCTTTTTCCCCCCGCCCAAGAAAACAGAACGTTCTGAAAATACATAACGAGACAAATGAGTAAGCATTACAATAATGACCAGCTGCTTTTTCCACATGTGTGCGACCATTCTTTGTATGTCAATGAACTGAACTGACTATTTTACTTCACTGGAAATGAAAAGTGTCTCACGGGTACATGTCAGTACTGATCTGTTGTGTCAGTATGTCAGTAGCGG
>CM065717.1:22027804-22032804 GCA_033310375.1 Conus canariensis | reverse complement strand
CACGGGATTCAATACGAACATAGGAAAATATTTTTCAAGAATGCTAGTTTAAGCAATGTTTTATGTCGGGCCACAAAGATATCTTTTTATTTTGACAATTTTACATGCACTTCGCACATATTCCAACTAGATAAACTCGTTCTATAACAACTACTAAAAGCTCACGACACACTTCTAATGTGTGATATATGCGTTTAAACTCACACACGCTTTGATTTAGGCCATTCAGTGACTTGATGGATACTTTCTTGCCCAGAGAGAGAGAGAGAGAAGGAGAGAGAGAGAGAGAGAGAGAGAGAGAGAGAGAGAGCACTTCCCCACCGAGTCGATTCCTGTTCTTTCATTCTGAATTGCGCCCCTTGCTGATTTGACCTGAGGCAGCAGATAATTAATCAATTAATCAATAGTTCCACCTTTTAGCCATCGTTTTTATTTTCATTGGGTTTTCTTTTTCGGGGATGGGGGATGGGGGATGGGGGGATGGGGGGATGGGGGTGGGTTGGTGCGAGTTGGTGGCAGGAGAAGAGGATTGGGGAGAGGAGGATGGGAGAAGGGGGTGGGGGTGGGGGTGGGGAGGGCATGGCAGATGACATCTGAACAAACAAATGTTGAAACAGAATGCAATTAGCATCCCATCGATAGAAAACAAAATAGATCACCTAACAGGAGAGAGAGAGAGAGAGAGAGAGAGAGAGAGAGAGAGAGAGAGAGAGAGAGAGAGAGAGAGAGAGAAGAAGACAGACAGACAGACAGACAGACAGACAGACAGACAAATAGATGATCGCTTTTCCTGAAAATCTACTTCCGAAAACGAACCTGGGCAACTGGAATTAAATCTTTATTTCGAAAGAGCCTAACAGGTCGTGCTCACTAAAACAGGTTTAATTTCACATATCAAAATTGCCAGCTCCCGGCCACAACAGCCATCACATTACAATGAACATTCCATGACGGAATCATGAGCTGAGACTCATTCCTAAAACTAGTCATTCCCATACACATTCTTGCAAACATAACAAGAATCTTCTCAGGAAAGTGACATTATATTTTTTTCTCTCATTGTGTTCTGCTAGAACTGGCTATTGATGCTGCCAGCTACAAAAGGTCCAATGATTTTAAGTCATGTGCACCTACAAGTGCAATCGGGAGAGCATAGATCCATGTCAAGGCCAAACGAACCTTGGATCCGTCATTTGAGTCAGTTCACGAGTGAAACCAAAAGAAAAGAGAATAAGTCAGAATGTAAACGGGTCCCTGCTGGTGTTTCTTCATCTCTGCATGAGGCCCTCTCTTATGTCATATTTGTACTAACCATACTAATTATGACATTTAATCCAACATTAACATATTTGCAAACAACACAAGCATGTCTTATGCATTAAATAAATCAGATGTCCGTGTACAACCACCAAATGCTGACTTATAAGCGATAAATTCATGGACAAAACATTGAAAAGAGAAGACAGAACTGTGAATGTTTTACCCTTCACATTTGGTATTGCACATTGTAATAGTATTGACAAACATAGGCATCTAGGCGTCATACTCCAAAATAATTGTAAATGGTACAAGCACAGCAAAAGTATGTCTAATATTATTACTATGCTGGTTTCTGGCCTTAAGTCTCATAAGTACAAGCTTAACAGAAAAGCGCTAGATTTATTTACAGAGCCTTCATTTAGACTACGCCAATATTGTACGGGCTCTCTGAACAAATATACAATGAAATTCTCAGAAAGACTTACGATTTAAACAATGAAAATGATAACTGGAGTTATTCATCTGACAAGTCATCAAAGGTTACACCAAGTGTCAGGATGCTGTATACTTAAAAAAGAAGGAACATGAGGATTTTCTAATCCCAGGTACAGACTAGTGTCGTTTGAGAACAGTTTAACGAAAAAGGGTAAATGACGTTTACAATGTCATTTAAATAGAGGAAGAATAACAGTGGGCCAAGAAAACAGCCGCAAGAAACACCAGCTAACAGAGGTAGGTAGAGTGAATTGCGACCTTCTAAGACACCTGCCTGTGCGCGATTGCTTAAACAGTCAACAAACCAAGTGCTTGCCCCCTGGTATCTGCAGCTGAAAATTTATCCACATGTCTTTGGTTCCAAATCTCATCAAAAGCTTTTGACACGTCAAAGAACATTACTTGAGTAATGGTTTTAAATCCAGAAACTTACAAAAATCATCGTAAAAGCGCAAGTGTTGAAAGACTGTCGAGTCGTCTGGAATGAAGCCAGACTGGTCAGTAGCTAAAGGACTGTTTGCCGTCAAGTATCTGAAAAATTATTTGGTAATGCATACAGATTAACAGCACTACTTTTCACACTTTACTCAATAACCCTTTTTAAATGCATGTGCTACATGCGCCCCCCCCCCCCCCCAAAAAAAAAAAAAAAAAAGGACGGAATTTGTGGAGGGGTGCTGTGGTTTGTAAACAGCATCTGTTGCAGCAGTTAAGAGCTTACTATGTACCAAATCCGGACTAACAGTACTTTTACCGCCAAGTCCTCCACTTAAATAAGTCAAAAACCGTTTCTTGAGTTATCATCAACAGGATGATGGAACCATCAAATTCTATTATATTAGGAACAGCTTTGTCTTCGGTTTAAACAGAAGATTGTTTAACAAAGTACTGGTTGAACACGTTGGCTTTGTCTGTCAAGGTAAAATTATTTTAAACCTTGTCACTGCCTTCAGTGGGAAGGCTTTTGTCATCAGGCATGCCCTTTCAAGAAATGAATCACTTAACAATCTTCTACCGGTCCTTTGAGCCAAAGTGGTTAAGGCTTGAGAATTGCTTGTCAACATCTATTCTATATTGTGTTTTACTTTGCCTAAAAACTGTTTTTAGATCATTACGATTTTGTCGGAATGGAGCCCAGAAGATCAGATGCACACGTTAAAAGTTCCTGTGATCTATGGACGCGTACAGTGGATTCTCTGTTTCTTCTTCTCCTCGTTCAGCTTTAATTGGACTCATTTAGGCACCTCACTGAACATCAACTCACTAGGTTCCTTCAGTCAGTCTGTCGTGTGCAAAGACTTGAGTGTGGAGCTGCCAATGTTTTCCCCGTCCATTCTGCACTGTTGTCAGTTCATCACCGTCTTCCCTCCTTTACCTCCCTCTCCCTTCTTCACAGTTCCCTGGAAAACTGTGTAATGAGGGCCATTAGATCTTGTTCCATGGCCATATCAACGTCATTTTCTTCTCCTAACTGATGTTATCAGGATCCAATGTGCTGTCTGATGGTTAGACGCACTTGCTCATTGATCAGGGTGTTTGATATTTAGTATATTGCGATTAAATCTCATTTTAAGGCTTGATTTCTTTTCTTTTTTCCAGAGCCTCTTTTAGGGTCAACGTCTTGCACGTACACAGGAAGACAGCATATGCAAGTGAACACAGGAGCCTGAGCTTGTGTTTCACAGATATGTTATCGTTCTTCCATGCAGATTTTCGTCGAGACAGTGCTAGTATTGGTGGATTATGGACACGCAGAACTACTCAGTATGCACCGGGATACTTGCCTATGAGATGGCTTCGGCTAGCATCCTTGCTGAAATGCTGTGGTGACCACTTAGACAGCAGCAATGTGATTATTCATGCGTCTGTCGCGAAAATCCTTTGATCTATTGGTTCTCGGAATCCAGCAACGCTTCCACACAGGCATTTTTTTCCCAGAGAAATGATCAGACCTATACCCATAGCTGGTCATGTCTGAGCCCACCTGATCTCCGATTTGATTTTCTTTGATGTCTCATCATCTGTGCCTCCTCAGCGGCATTTCTCGCACGCTGCTCATTCAGCACCACTGTACACAGCCACACCCAGTCTGTCCAGTCGGTATTGCACCATTGCAACCCAAAGCAGTCAATACCCAGTCACCACGAGGCAACCAACGGGAGAAGACCCTGCCCTGCTGCCGAATTACTTGTTTGGTGTTCAGTGGAGGCCTGTTCCGATCTAAAATGCGCAGGACGCCTGCCACGGTGCCCCCTTCTGACGACAATGATTGCCTAGTCGCAAAGTCAGCAAGACTTACTGTCCAACAGAGGGGCGCGGCACCTTGCCAGTGCAACGGCAGTCCCTAGAGGGCGCCACCATACGAATCCAACGATTCACGAACCTCCCGATGCTAACGATCTTGATACCAAGTCACCAAGGGCCTGGACGTGGAGAGGAAATCAACACTGAGGTCACCACAAGGGCAAGGCGTAAAGGGCCGCAGCTTTTGAGATTTTCTTTTCACAAGCGCAAGGTGTAAAGGGCCGCAGCTTTTGATATTTTCTTTTCACGAGAGCAAGGTGTAAAGGGCCGCAGATTTTGAGACTTTCTTTTCATGAGAGCAAGGTGTAAAGGGCCGCAAATTTTGAGACTTTCTTTTCATGAGAGCAAGGTGTAAAGGGCCGCAGCTTTTGAGACTTTCTTTTCATGAGAGCAAGGTGTAAAGGGCCGCAGCTTTTGAGACTTTCTTTTCATGAGAGCAAGGTGTAAAGGGCCGCAGCTTTTGAGACTTTCTTTTCACGAGACCAGGGTATAAAGGGCCGCAGCTTTTGAGACTTTCTTTTGATCATGATAATCAATGAGCGTGAAGGTAATGCTTCGGAGTTCCATTGTGGTCTGCGGACAGGTCTGGCCGTCCTCGCTGGGCGTCAAGCAGGCGCAGAACTCCATCCTGAATGGCTCTCCCAGTTGATCTCCCAGATAGTCCTTACTGTTTCAAGCACACCAACAACCTGTGCCTTTCTGTCACTACACTCACTGAGATAATCTTCGAGGAATTCCAACGGCAGGTGAGGGTGATCCACAGCCCATGTCCCCAACGAAAGGCCACCTGTCCTGGAGGCCAGTCGTGGACAAACTGCAGAACCATGTCCACGATCTAGATGTCCGGTGGAGATTAACTGCCATTGCGTCCACTCGGACTGGGGTGGATGTACATCTATATAATAATTACAATACCAAAAAACAAAACAAAATAAACAAAC
>CM065717.1:22020304-22025304 GCA_033310375.1 Conus canariensis | reverse complement strand
CCGGTTTGATTTGGCCTCGTACCGTAACGTTACCACAAGCTCCTTGGCGTGCAAGTCCTTTTTCGCTGAACTGTGTTCCAAGTTTCCATCCTTCATAAGAATTTTCACAGACAGTTGTAAATCTCAGGAGGGGGTTGCCTCTGCCGTGTACTGTGCAACAGGTCATCCTCAGAGATGTTCGGAACACATTCCCACTGACAGCTTCATCTCCACTGCTGAGTTGACAGCTTTGGTCCTGGCTCTTGAAATGGTGTCTAAATCAAAACAAAGATTTCCTCAATTTGTCGGACTTCCTTTCTGCACTGGAGGCCATTGACGGCCGTAACCTCAAGCACCTTCAACTGCTAAAGTTATTCAAACTGTACACCTCTCTGAAATCAGAGGGATATAACATAGTGTTTGCTTGGGTTCCGCCCCAGCCATGTGGGCATTCGAGGCGACAAAATGTTTAACTTGCCAAGAGTGCCACAGAGTTGAGCAGATTGTCTGCCCCTCAAACTGATCTGAAACCCCAAACCCAGGCTCCCGTTAAAGACCTCTGGCAAGAGGAATGGAACTTGCAGACGGATAACAAACCATTTAAAATCCGTCCAAACCTGAAAGCGTTTTTATCATGTTCCCGTAGGCGGCCGTAAAGAAGAAACAGTTTTGTGCCGTTTGCATACAGGCCACTCGTTTTACACCCATTCTTATCTTTTAAAAGGTGAAGAAGCTCGGTGGTGCATTCATCAGTGCTCCGCAGTGCTATCAACACTCATTTCAATCCAGAAGGAAACAGAGTTTCAGAAATACATTTTCAGAAACACTTGCCAGAAAACTGACAATATTGATGATTTTTACAATGAACTAAGACAGCTTGCCGCAACTTGTGGTTTTGTTAGCAATGACTCAGAAATCAAATCGCAGTTGATTGCTGGATGCAAGTCTGGATGCATGTACCACTCACAGTGAAACATATTTTTTTAGAGTGTTGGGACTTGCATGATGTGAGACATACGCATTTTACAGCAGACTCCATGAACATCTTGTGCAGAGATGTCCCACCTAATGTGTGAACATTTTTCACTGATCTAAGATTTTGCGGAAGAAAGTTTAAAAAACAAACAAAAAAACAAACAAACAAAATTGCCGATGTCTTTTTCTTGGAAAGTGTATTTGAAAGGGTTGTGTGAATGAGTGTGTGTTTTTTTTTTTTTTTTTTTTTTTTAAGGACTTGTGAGCTAACCATATTGCAGTGACCGCCCTGATGTAGCCCTTTCCGATCGGCTGGGTTTTAAGCAATATCCCCTACCTTACCTTAACTTACCTTACGCACGTGCATACACATACAGTTCCTCACAAGTGCAGAGTTTTTGCACGCATACGGCTACGCCAACAATTAATATTTAAGGTGAAAAACATCAACTGAAAAAAAAGTTCACATGTGCGCATTGTACACACACACGAACACGCATACATACAAACGCACACACACACACACACACACACACACACACACACACACACACACACACACACACACACACACATACACACACACACACACGCCAAGTGTGAAAGGTT
Source organism: Conus canariensis (assembly GCA_033310375.1). Classification (NCBI taxonomy): domain Eukaryota; kingdom Metazoa; phylum Mollusca; class Gastropoda; order Neogastropoda; family Conidae; genus Conus; species Conus canariensis. The sequence goes on along the minus strand of CM065717.1, from coordinate 22,023,741 downwards.
GGAAAACGTTGATCTGTTCATCATTTCAATGAAGTTACTGGTATGCTGTGCGTTGCTAAATGTTCCTATGCGTCCCTAAATGTTCTTTATTCCTCTTCTTAAAATATTCCATATGCGCACCTGGTACGCCTAATCCGAATGTTCTTTAATCTACAGAAAGCCTGACATGGTAATCAGTTGCAATGTTAATTCTTTTAAAGGTTTAATTCCCTACAGTTATGGAGTTAGTGTCATCCCTTAGATAGTGCCAGTCTTCTGGACCTTCTGTCATCAGATTTAGTTTTCCTCTAGTTTATTTCACTTTCTCATAGGATTGAGTGTCATTTTTAAGTATCTAGTGTAATCCTTCTAGGTGGTTAAGTTTCCTTTTTTTTTTAGAAGTTGTAGTGTTTATTCTGAAAGTTATAGCATCTTCTCTTCAAAGGTTTTACTGTTCTTTCTTATAGTTGTGGACGACTTTGATCGGTCTGTTGTTTTGTTTTTGATAGGTTTTAGTGTCTCCCTTCTATGTGGCTTATAATGCTTTTTTTGTCAAAAGGGTTATTGTCCTCTTTTATAGGGCTATCTTCTCCCCTTTACAAACTAACAAAACACACACACACGCACGCACGCACGCACGCACGCACACACACATACACATATTTTTCTAACCCTCCCCCCCCACACACACACAATGGTGAGAGATCGGGAAACGTTGATATGCTCATTATTTCAATTAAGCCAATACAGTGTGTTGCTGAATATTCCTCCCCTGAATATCCCAGTTCGTTCATGGCAACCTTCTTAAGCTATGTAAAACAGAAATAATGTGAAGAAGGAATGTAATTCTATACTATGTTGTTTTTATATGGAAGATTGTTGAAACCTTTCATGCTGTTCACATAATATATCGTATTAACCACAATATTGTCTGATTGCAAAAGGGAGATTAAAAAAAAAAAAAAACGGAGAAACTTTCCAAAATCAAAATAACACCGATGAATAACAGTGAAATAGAATTATTTGCGCAGAATACGAACTGCTAAAAGAAAACGTATGGCTAACGTAGCTGCGCCAGTTTCCTTTTTTCTTTCTTTCTTTCTGCGTACGCAGGCTGATACTCCTGCGAACACTCCCTGCGTAGACAGACAAGTATTAATCCCATCTACCCAACAAACGGAGTGGATTTTTGTGTGTATGACCGTTTTTTATCCCGCCATTAAGGCAGCCATACTCCAGCTTCGGGGAAGGTGCATGCTATGTGTAACGTGTAATCCATACCAACGGCCAAACTGGCCTTCTCTTCTGAAAGTTGGTGATGGGATTTTACATGTGTGCAAGATGTTATGCGTGCGTTCACATACGGAACCTCGGTTTATAGTCTCATTCGAAGGACTGTAAGGGAAATGGAGTCAGAACCAATGTTAACTCCGAGGGGAAAATCCCCCTGAACCGAAACGACCCGACGGAGATTCGAACCAGCAACCCCAGGATCAGGAGTCCGGCGCTCTACCAACTGGGCTATTCCGGCCCCCGCCAGTCTCCTGTGTCGGTGTTCTGTGGAACTAGGCAACAAAACGGGGTACCAGAGGGAACATTGTCCGGAAAGGCCTGAAAGGTTGAGTCGAGCTATGTAGCAGGTCTCCTGATTCAGGGGTCTGGAACATGGACGCATGCTTTCAGATCATTTGGAATCCAGCTGCATAGCTCTTGAGGAAGTCCTTAATTCATTCTCTTCCTGAAAAATTCCTTTGTGCGCACCTGGTACCACCGATCCAACTGTCCTTTAATTCACAGAAAGCCACACCTGGAAATCAGTAAGATGTGAATCCTTATAGGTTTTAATTCTCCACATCTATGGGGTTTGGTTTTACTACCAGATGGCGTCATCGGATTTGATAGCCACTGTTTAGTGTTCTTTCATATGATTGAGTGTCCTTTTTAAGTAGCTAGTGTAGTCCTTGCTTGGTTTAGTTTACCCTTTCTAGGAGTTGTAGTGTTTTCATTCCACAGATTAATAGCGTCTTCCTTTTAAAGGTGTTAGTGTTCTTACATACAGCTGAAGACTTTTTGCATCAGTTTATGGCCTTGTTTTGATAGGTTTTAGTATCATCCTTCCAGGGGGCTGATTATCCTGTTTTGGTGAAAAGGGTTAGTATCCTTTTACAGGGCGACACGATCTCCTTTTACATTGTTTGGTGTCATTTTCTTTCCAAATGTTAGTCTTCATTCCATACGGTTGATTTGTCTTTTCTGTGGCTCAGGCCTCATTCAGTCTTCTCTTTCCCAGGTTTAGTATCTTTTCTCTCGGCTTAAGTGTCTTCTTTACTCTCAGTGTATGAACACCGTTCTTAGGCGTGAGTTTCTGCTTCCCATGATTGTCTTCTCTGCCAGGTTTTTAGCGACTTTTTCTTTGTCAGAAAATTCATCTGAAGCTTTTTTGTGACAGGTCATAAAGGATGACTCCTTTACGAGAATGTCTACTGGTCAACCAGAGGACCATTGCACCGCATCTTCCGCAACACCCGCCATCCTCACCAAGGGCCTACAACTCCAGGGACGGGATATCACCTAGACTGTCATCAAATTCACAGCGTTACTGCAAACTTCCAAGAGAATCCGTTCCCAGGGGACGGAGGAGAAATGTGATTTCTACCGGACCAAGCCACCGCCCCTCTGGAGGGACTAAAGATGCACACACAACAGCAAGGGACAGAGAAGACAAGGAGCGCTGCTCTGAGAACACTGAAGAGCTGGGAAAGCCAAAGCGAAGTTCCTTGATCCCGTGTGTGTGTGTGTGTGTGTGTGTGTGTGTGTGTGTGTGTGTGTGTGTGTGTGCGCGCGTGCGCGCGCGCGCGTGTAACATTTCCGTTACATAGATCCTGTATTAATCCACCTGTTTCAGCATGTATGAAATGACATTTTAGTGGACATGTTTTCTTTCCCTTTTAATATTTTACTTTTTCTTTCCTTAATGTGGAATAAATTTTGACATGGTGACAGGCTTGATGTGACCGCTCTCAGTTCAGCCAGGCTATAAGCAAAATGGATATTGTGAAATGGTGACTGTGTTTGGATGCGCGTGAACTTGTAGTTTCTAGCATGCGTTTGGTTTAATGAGCGAGTTTCTCTTCTCTCTCTCTCTCTCTCTCTCTCTCTCTCTCTCTCTCTCTCTCTCTCTCTGTAAATATATCCCAAGTCATTCTGAGGATTTTGGAATGCAATTACTGGACAGTTTTTAGTTTTCTTTTTCTTTTTACATGCTATTAATTTTGACCTGAGAACAGCCCACAGCGGGTCGGTTAGGTTTAATTCCAAATAAGAATGGCGAATGAAATCTTGTTGCCTTGAATCTCGGCTGTTATGTTATTATAAATAGAAATAAACGGTTCGTTGTTGTTGCCAAATGACTGCAAGGCATATTATTAATTCGCCATTGCAAACATTTCAGTAACGAA